>JBBYHK010000003.1:4491123-4518493 GCA_038382065.1 Adansonia grandidieri
ATATAAAATACACACACACACAAACTTTTATGTTCTTGTTACGGGTAGTTTGGCTTTTGGGGACCATAAGGGATATTAGACAATTGGCTGCTTTGTAATGATTGAAACTCTCTTTTACTTCAACCGTGAATGGAGCCTTCAAGTTAAAATTGTATCTGAAAAATTATTGTCTAGAGGAATGCGAGCTTTCGTCGTTCAAAGTGAAAAGCCAAATTGGAGGATTGTGTTTTTATGGTTCTGGAACTTTGTTTGTGTCATTATGATCCATCCATGTTCAAGGCCAGATACTTAACTTTTAAGAGTAATCCTGGGAAAAAGAAGTTTTTAAGCTGTTCTAAGCGGTTGATTTGCATGACCATGCATGTATGAGCAGCTGCAGATGAACACGGGCTCTTGATACATGAGCTGAAGCTAAAGTGACATGTTTTGCTTTCAAGTGTGTTCAATTTTTGTATTGTATTCAATCAAACAGCTATTAGTAACAAACTCATGGCCGGGAGTGTTTAGAAAATGGGAATTGCCATGTCACTGACCGGTGAACTTATAGCCTTAATTTTAGAATAAAACCCTCTATAATGAATATTTAGTTCTGAAACTGTTACTGGAATGATTTGTACCTGCTGATTCTAGTTTCCATTGCATAGTTAGGATCCTGGCAGAATTGTCATCCCTGAGGGGGAAAAAAAAAGAAAGAAAGAAAGTAGTTTGTGGCTGGGTGAGAACTTGGATTCATTTTTAATTTTAGTTGGCTGTCTTTTATGCGTGTTTTGTTCAATACTGCTAAGGGAATTATAACCTCTAGATTAACTTTAATAATTATTGTATTTTTTCTTGTTAACTTTTGGAAAGGATACTACTTGCTGCTGCATGTTGAATAAGTTGATTCTTACCTTGTGGCAAGAGTTATTCGAGTGACCTAGATATAGGCTTCATTATATAGTAGTTGTTTGGATTTTGGAAGATTGAGACTTAAAAAGTGTCTTGCTTCATTGTTCTTGGAAATTGAATTATTCCTGGGAACTCGAAGTGGCATATTCTGCTCAAATTTCTGGTGCAAACTTTGATCTAGTTAATCGTCAACATGATATGATCTTGTATAGAAGTTTCAACTGTGTCTTGCTTCATCTCCTGCAGTGAGTTTCATGAAAATGTAATTGTTGATTGCTGGATCCTCTGGCAGAAATCTGCGGGTTAGTTGATAGGTAGGAAGCAACAATTAATATGTTCTGTATTTTAAGGTAATTTTCTTTTGGGTACAATGGAGGCCGTTGGCTTGGAATAGGAAAAGAAGTTGTAGATGTTAAGATTCAAACCTCAGATCTGCTAAATGTTACTTCTTAAAAATGGTTGCATGAACCAACCAAGTTAAGCTACGGTTTGTATTTTAAGCTAATTCTATTAACTATTTTCCTTCTTTCTGTCATGGTTGATGAGGACATCCAAGTCCAGTAAATATACTTCCAGCAGCACAGGTATTTGGGTAACTAGTATGCGTTCTGGTTATTTGAAGTACGCTTATTTTGGTCATATGCATTATTTGCTTTCAAAGCGAGGAATGCTTTTCCAAGCAGGCTAAAACATTACATTGTTACTGTCGGAACATCAATGGTTACTGGGCCCTTTTTACCTCATAACTTTTGAGTCATACATAGTAGAGAAGAGGATGGGTTACCAGTTTAACTGGTGGAATGGAAATCTATGTTGACTTAAGTAGTGATTCTTGCCATGATATTCAGAGATATCCACTGAAATTTTGGTTTGTTTCCCAGGTGTCCCATGGACCGAAGAGGAACATCGGCTATTTCTAGTCGGCCTCCAGAAATTAGGGAAAGGTGATTGGCGGGGGATAGCCCGAAATTTTGTTATTTCAAGAACACCTACTCAGGTAGCAAGTCATGCCCAGAAGTATTTCATCCGTCAGTGTAATCTTTCCAGAAGAAAAAGACGTTCAAGCCTTTTTGACATGGTTCCAGATGATATGGTTAGTCTTGCCTCTTCGTGTTGTTTTAGCATTTGCTAACGGTAGCAACACAGCCGATTATGCATCATTAGTTTTGGCATGCAACCACTGGATCAAATCTAAACTAAAAGAACGTAATTTCAACCATTGATTTTGGTATGATTAACTTTTTTATTCTTTTGCAGGCTACAGATACACCGACAGTGCCCGAAGAACAAGTTTTGCTGCCTTCTTCACAGGGAGAAGAAGCTGACAATGCAAATTCAGTACCTTCATTAAATCTCTCTCTGAACTCTGAATTTGGGCACAGGGAAGCTGGAGCACAAGAAACAGTTAAAGAAACCGAAGAAGCTATGGTTGGATCAAGTGGATTCACACCTATGGTCCATGGTTTCTTTCCACCTTATGTACCTGTTGCTTACCCATTTTGGCCGCCGAATCCGGCCCTTCCCGATGAAGAGAAAGGCATAGAAGCATCTCAACATCAGGTACTGAAGCCAATTCCATTGCTTCCCAAAGAACCTGTCAATGTAGATGATCTGGTTGGTATGTCTCAGCTTAGTATTGAAGGGACTGAGAATGGCCATATAGAGCCTTCGCCACTATCCTTGAAACTGCTTGGAGAACCTTCAAGACAATCAGCATTTCATGCAAGTGCACCGGCCGCTGGCACAGATTTGAGCAAGGGCAAGACTGGTGCTATTCAAGCGTAGGGATTCAGATTGCTAATCGCACATGCGTTTTCGATAGCGTTACGTTTATTATGTTTACGGATATAATAAATATTATCATGGTCAATGCAACAAGTATAAGCCATGAGTATAGGTGGGGCTATAACGTTGCGTTCTAGCTATTATTTAAATCTCTCTTGCTTTTACCTGCATGGAGGGAAGGTGGTACCATCTTATTTTGGTTAAAATTGTTTGCAATTACCATATTTTCTCGTAAGTTAGTTTTATTTTATGATCGTATAAAATTTCTGGGTCCTTACAATATAGGTTAAGATCAATTTCTGGTATCTCTATCGTGGTAAACTTTGAGATTATACAGCATGTGAAAACATGAAAAGATACGAGATTTTACCTATAATTATGGCAAACTTACTATGAAAAAGTAAAAAAAAAAGTTTATACGACGACTCCCCGCTCCCCCAACCCCTACCACAACGTCCCGATAATCCAATCCAACATCTAATTAGTATGATTTTGCAATTCTTGCACACATGTTAGCTTCTTTTTGTATCAATCATATAAATATAAATATAATATAAATTATTAAAAGTATTAAAATTTTAAATATAAATATTATATTATATTAATAATAAAAATTATGTTTAAACATATCATGTATTTTATTTTTCGTCTTTATTAGGTAATAGGGAAAGAAATCGGGGCTAGAGAAACCCAATCTCTCCCCCTTTTCCAATCAGCCTTCGTTGTGATGTTGGCTGGGTCACATGTGACTCTCGTCGGTGCTGTTGACTTGTGACAGCCGGAGAGAGAAGCTGGGAGGACAAGACAAAAGAAAAACAAAATAATGAAAAGTTTTTAAAACTTTCATATCCGTGGATATATTTTATAATATATTATATTCTAAAATAAAATGGATATTTTTTAAATAAATAAATTTTAATTTAACATAAAATTAACTAATTTAATTCATAGTATTAAAATCATTAGTATTTATTTATTTCTAATTATTATATGATTTATTAGTAATATATATTTAGCAAATAGATTTTTAATATATAATATTGAACTAAGAATTTAATAAAAGCAATTTGATTAATTTATAACATTAAAATCCATTAGTATTTATTTTGTTTACAATATGATTTATTACTAAAACAAACAATTTTTCTTTTCTTAAATAGAAAATAGATATTTTAAAATTAAAATTAAACTAAAAAAAAATTCCAATGAAACAAATTATTGAACAAATCATCAGACAAGTATGTGATAAATGTTGCATACTTGGCATTTAACCAAGTAAACGGAAGGATCGATATGTTATGATATTGAAAGTTCAGGACTAATAAAATTATTTTGAAGTTTAAGGATCAAAGCAGCATGCATCTTAAAATGTCAAAAAGATATTTTTTTTTATGTGCTGGATTTTTTTTCTTTATGTATGGTTATATTATTTTTAAGTTCAAACCACGAATAGAAATCCATCCACGTTTCAAAAAAATTTACTAAAATCACTTGTTATTTAGAATTGTTTGACTGAATGGGAAGCTAAAGTTTTAATCAAGAAGTCGATACATAGTTTCCATGATTTACCTTATACTTTTGGAGAAAAAATTAACCAAAAAAAAAGAAAAAAGAAGAGTCATATATTGTAGGCTTAGCTGCAAGTTAACATTTGATAATTTTATATATACGATAGAAAATACTATGACATGTTTATTAAATATGAAGTAGTGTAATAAATTCATAATATGATATATTTAAACAATATGAACATTATTTAAAATATTTATTATAAATTTTAAGAGAGGACAGATTTATTTCTATCATTGTAAAATTAAAAAGTTTTATACAATTTTTTAATAATTGATTAACATTTATTCAATGATTAAAAAATAATTAATAATGAATTGATTTTATAATTAATCAGTAGATAAATATTAATCAATAATTAAAATATTTTATATTAGTATAAATAAATTTATTTTAATATAATTAATAATTTATATTATATTTTTATTTATATAATTAATAAAAAAAAAAAAAGATAAAAACCACGCAAATGGTCGTATCCCGTGCAAGTAGAAAATGCATGAACGAGGAGGATGAACTGCAAAGCAAACAAAAGAAAAAGACAAAAGCTAAGGTCAGTAGACTAGACTGTAGGCCCTAACTGGAAATTTTAAGATTTTTATATATGTAAATATACATACCAGGAGACCTATTACCTCGGAAATCTTGAAGTCAAAATGTCAAATCGACAGTGTTGTGGGCGGCGTACCTATTTCTAACACTTTGCGCTTTGACTTTGAGTTGCTGGGGTCAAAAGTATTTTCAAGTCAAATAAATAGATATGTATGGACGTAGGTAGTAGAATTTTTAAATTTTATAAATAAGATTATTATAGTGATTTATATTTTTATAATATATTAAAAAAATAAAAATATTAATTTAAAAATTAAATTATAAAATAATTTTTTAATTTTATTTATAATATGAATACAGTATCAAAATATAATATAAAAATATAATAATTTAAATATAATTATAATATATAAAAATATATGAATATAAAAAAATAAATGAATTATTAACCGGGCCGACTGCCACATTTTTCAAATGGATTTAAGAAGGCCGAGCTAAGGGACCGACAGGTTGATGTACCAAAAACTTTGCTTAATAAACCTTTTGTCCTGTTTGACGTTGGTGATCCAATATAATCATCATTTTTTGTTATTAAATAAAATTAAATAGCTGCATCTGTTATTGGTTTAGTCACTATTTTTCAGGTTAAACATAATAATTAATTATTAATTTTCATGAATTTTAATTAATGTATTCAAATTTATAATTTATCTAACTTTAAACAATATCCTTAAAACATTGCAAAACCCAAATTAAATTAAAAGAAATATGTTTTAAGCTAAAGTTTTTGGTAGAAATAGGGATACAGTGGCAGCCTTGAAAATATTGGAAACTGTGAATCAATAGCATTTTTTATAGATTAATTTCATTTTATTGATTTCTAAGGTTTCTCACATTCTTCAAAGGACGAAAAAGTCTACTGGGATAAACATATAAATGGGCTGACCAATTAATTAAAATCTAATTGTTGATAGATTAATAACGTATTGATTCTAGTCAAAAATTAGGTCGAGAAAGGTATTCATTATTTAATTCAATTTTTTTTTATATAAATAAGATACAACACAAAAATTAATATGAATAAATAAATATATCAACATTTGTATAACATAAATTATTAAGGTTTTAAAATTTATATAAAATATATAATACACCAAATATGATTATGACATAAAAATAACATAAATGTGTAAAAATACACAGATAGTTAGATCTAGATGAGATAATCGTTTTGGTATTTTTTTTCGTTAACAGTATTATAGATTTAATTCTGACTATTAAAATGAAAAGTTTAAAACCATAAAACTATGTCACATTAAACTTAACGATTTTGAATATGACACTGTATGAAAAAATAATATTAATATGATATGAATATATTAACATATTAAAATTTATATAATATAAATTATATAAATATATAATATTTTAAATATAATTATTATATTATATTTTAATTATGTTTTTCATTTTCGTAAATAATCTAGAGTTGTAAGCCTAAGTGTGATGGCTGTAGGAATTGCTGAAACTGTCTCACCAACTCAAAACACTGCCACCGCAGAAAATCGTAGATTCTCCTGGATTACTTGGCACCAAATTACTGGAAGTTCACTTGGGATTTGCTTCCATGACTGTCACATTAACCGTTTGACATGCAACGTAGAGACTGTCTGGTCTGCCATGTATATTCATTAGCTCTTTGTCTTTCCACGCGTTGCTGCAAACCCTTCGCTACTTCACTTATCCCTCTCTTCCCAGCATCGAAACCCACTTCGTCGTTTCTCTCTAAGCTTTCATACTCTCTATTCTCTCTCTTTCTCTCTTGGTTTTTGTCTTTAATCTCTTTCAATGGCAAGTGAATCCACCGTCAAGAATGAACAAATCCAAAATCTCCTCCAGAAAGACACCATCACCACCATCGACGATTCATCCTCTAATCCAAAAACACTGGATCGCAACGTCAATTCCGTCACCATCGTTGCCCCCCTCCTTCCCTCCATCAATTTAAAAGGTGTTGAGGCCGAAAAAACTAATACCGTCGTGGTTTCTGTGTGGGATAGTTCTGATACCAACTGTGACGACATTGCTGCTCCGGAAGGCAAAAGGGCGGCAAAGAAGTGCATTGGGAGAAGCAACAAAGGAGTATCGTGGGGATACTGCACGGAGCAAGGAAGACGATCGACAATGGAGGATCGGGTGGTGGTTCGTCGAGGGTTTATGGAGCTTTGTTGCAAGGATGTTGGTGGGTGTATGGCGCCGGAGTGTGAATACGCCATGGAGAAATCGCCGGTGCATTTTTTTGGCATATTTGATGGGCATGGAGGTGACCAGGTAATAAACTCGTATACCTCATGCTGACTAATGAAAATCCTTTATATATATATATGTGTGTGTGTGTGTGTGTGTAATTAAAATGAGTGGTTCTTTCATCTGATGATTAAAGCAGAAGGTCACGGTTTGTTACATCTAGGACGTAAAATGAATGTGGCTTTCGCGATCATATAATATATAGTTTCCTTTTATTTTATGATGGTGCATGTATACAACAATCATACTATATTCCTTTTATGATTAAAAAACCCTCAGTAATACATATAATATTATATTTACATTTGACTCAATGCATAGAATTCATCACTTGAAAATATATTTGTAAGTTTTCTTTTTTTAATTAATCTATTTTTTAATGAAAAGTAAATGGATTTAAAAGTTGAGTTAATTCAATTAATTCATATTATCACTTTAAAATATATTATTTAATAATTTAAATTTCAATATTTATGATTTTTTTAAGTCCAAACCCTGTTGTATAGAAAAAAAAATCTAAAAGTTTCATTACTAATTGATGCTTACAACTTTCTTTTAATTGTTTTAGTTTTGTGTCATTTATTAATATCTTTTTTTATAATTAAAAGTTACAATAAATAGATGATTTAATTCCTAGAAGATTTGAATATATATAATATATATATATATATATATATATAAAAAGTAGAATCAGTGTTCTTTATTCTTTGGCCTTTTTGTTTTGTGGGAGTGAGAAATTGAACTTGCAGCACTTTGTTTTCCGGCCATTTTTCAAGTGACAAAGTCCAAGTAGTCAGTAGCCCGCCCTGGCCTGGCCTGGCAAATTGACCTGAAACTTGGCCTACGGGGGCCCACTAAGCTGTCAGTTAAACCCGGTGACAAAGGGACACCCTGCTAAACACGTGTTTCTCAATCGAGACAAAATAAGGTAACGTCTTTTGTCTTCAAGTAGAGTCTTCTCGGGGGCCCACCAAGAATCACCGTCAAAAATTTATTACGCTTCGAGGGGGCAGTTTTAAAGTTTTGGTGCCACGACAGATGAGTAAATGTGCACCAGCACCAGCACCAGAACCAGAGCAGTCGCCTTTATTGTTTGGTATGGATTCCCTCTAAGCTTACGCCATCTGATTTTGGCGGCGTTGGGGGAAGTTGAAACAGTTGCATGCCAAAAGCCACGTGCGGCCCACTTGTCACAGATTATTGAAGGCCCCAAAACCCAATTCCCAAAATTTCTTTTGTTTTAAAAGCCTGTTTAATTAACCTCCTGCTCACATAATTCCTAACCACGTGGCTCAAATTCAACTTTGAATTTTTTTTATTGAGGTTATTTAATTCCATGCAAAGTTACTAGAAATTTTATACACCATGTCATAGGCGGAAGAAAAAATTGTGTGAAAAAAAAAATTACAAGATAAAAAATTATTTATAAGTAATTTTTTTAAAAGTAGATTTTCTAAAATCATATATTATATATAAATAAATATACATGAATATCTATATTTTATTATTATTATTATTATTATTATTATTATTATTATTATAATTAGTTTGATTTTGTTCATAATTTTTAACTAAATTGGTAATTAACGAATCTTCTCATAATTAGTATTTATATTATTATTAAAGTTTTTGATTAGATTTTATGTTACAACTTATATACCAAGTAATACCAATTTAATCAATAAAATTATTAAAAATTTAAAGAATAATAAAAATATAAGAGTAAGAATATTAATATGTTTTTGAAATTTTTAGTATTGAAATTCTAGTGGATAAATAATGTTTTCAATTGTCGGTCCATTTGGATGGGAAAGCATTTTTGGGGATGTTTGTGCCCAAAACTGGACTGGATATCCAGTTTCTTTCCTCTACCAGGAGAAAAAAAAAAAACCCTAAAATTGTTGCGCCTAAGTGTCTAAAATTTGTTCCTTGGGGGAAATAAAAACAAAAAAGAGAAAGCGACAGAAAACGAAAAGGAAAATTGCATCTGTAAGGTAACTATTTCACCGACATTCAATTCGATTATAACGCTTAAATTTCTTGGAACTGATGGTATTTTCTTGGTTTAAATAGTTTTCTTCTTGTGGAATAAGGTAAATTCAAATTGGCTTTAATTAATTGCGTTTGGGAAATATGTTAAAGTTTCTTTGTTTATTGAATGAAATTTAATATTTCCTTTGTTGATTTCTTTGTTTTGCATTTAATATAAAAGTCGTAGATGATAATTGTTAAAAAAAAAGAAAAACCGCCTTGAGCTTTTTCTTGAAAATATTCAAGAGATAAAGGTCTCTCTCTCTCTCTCTCTCTCTCTCTCTCTCTATATATATATATATATATATATATATATATTTGAGTATTGGTGTTGTGCTACCAACGGAAATGTCTGCAAAACTTTCACTGGTTCAGTGCATCTGTTTGTAATAGGTCTTTATGGTTTTGTGGCTTGAGGTTGCCAAATGCAGGCATTTGTCTTCGAGGATTTGTTATCGTAGCAAGTTTTGGGGGATGCTTACAAGGAATGGAGTGCAATAATTGGTTGGATTTTTTGCATTGTTTATTAGAATTTTCAATGTTTATTTTGAAATGGAGCTGAGTTTTAGCTTTACAGGCTTGCATAATCCTTGTATAAATGCATAGAAAATTGATTATTTGATTTTTGTTTATTATGCTAATATTAGGAAATTAGGTACTCTCTATCTCTATATGTATAGAATAATACATTTAAAGAAGTTGATTGGTAAAAGGGACTCTATTAGCTAATTGGTTAAGCAAGAAATATCTAATGTGTTTATGTGAAACTCTACTTAACAATCGGTGGAAATTGCTTTGCTATTTGCATTTGTGATGAGAGGCTATGAATGCAACTTCTTTGGGCCATTTTGAATGACTATATAAGCAACCTGCATTCTGGCTATCTGAAAGAGTGAGAGAGTATAATGCTTCCTCTACACATTTGAAGAATTTTGTTGATGTCTTTCATGGTTAAGTGTTTTTTTTTTTAAATAATAACTAGAACAATGAAAAATTATTAGAGAATCTGCTAAAATTATTAGAGAATCTGCTTTCACCATCCATTACAAGATAACCAGAAGGAGATGTGAGCGCATTAATTGGGATTAATTAACTAGCTAAAGATTTATAAATTGGAAACATTAGGATGACCTAAAGTAACATTTGAAATAATGCTAAGTAATTAAGCTAGTAGACTCAAAAAGGAAGAGCCATCTTGGAGGAGATATTTTTTTGAGGTAAATAGTTAGTGTCGTTAAACTCTTTCCTCAGGTAGAGATTGTACGAATTTTAGATTAACTATGATTATGAAAAAAGAAAATTCAAAATGACCAGCATTGTCATTATTTCAAGAAAAACAGAAGAAAAGCGATAGAAGTGGAAATTTCCATGCCTCGAGGGCCCCTTTTCGGGTAAGATCAACATATAAGTTTGTCAGGGATAGGAAGGGACTTGACTATGCTGAAAATGAGAACTGGCAGTGAAAATGGAATTTGAAATGTGCAGAAAAGCTCTGGATTTTTATTTGGCTATGTAGGCAAGATAGAGTGATCAATAATGGGACGTTCTGTAGAAATATGGTTGATAATCCATCATGGGTTATATTCCTCGAGGGTTAGTGTGCAGATGTTTGGGGTGAATGTCAACAACTATGAGGAGTAGGTTTGAGCTATACTCTTTGTATTAAAGCTTTTGTTAGAGAAGTTATCCTTTGGTCAATAGTATTAATTGGTGATTTGGTATGTATGAATATCTAGGCACTGGTGAGTCCTTGATGGTAGAAGGGTAGGGATTTGGAAGTTCTTTTTTAGGGCAGGAAAAAAGGCTAGGAAAATTGTGTTAATATTCAAGTAGGTGCTACTAGGTGCATATTGACTTTGCTTTTGGATGGTCTACTCACCTCCCGTTGAAAATATGTTCAATTTAAACATGGACGGTGCAGAGAAAGATAGTGCTAAATCGTCTAGCGTTGGCGACTTGATTGGAGATCACGGTAGTCGGGTGATGGGTTTTATGGCTGGTAGTGGTTCAGTTGATGGCTTTTTGATGGATACATGGGCTTTGAAAAAGATGTCACTGCTTGTCCTTGAGATATGTAGATGATCCATGATGGTGGACTTGGATAAAAAGCTTTGGTTGGTCGGGAGAGGACAATCCATGAGAGGATTTCAGAAGATCATAATCGTCGCATTAGGGAGGTTAAGGATGGATATTAGACGTGTCTTCCATGGGGGAAAACAGAAGTGTTGATCTGTCGGCATATATGGGCCAATTATTTTATTTAACAAAGTGATTTTAGTTTCCCCTCTAAGTGAATTCTATGGCTTGTTAGAGGATGAAGGGGGTTGGTCCTTCGTGTTAGTTTTGGGCTGTTAACCCTCTTTTGTACCCCACATAAAAAAAAGGGAAGGAAATTCATAGATACAATTTTTCTATGTTTTAAAAAAGTTATGATTCTTTCTTCGAAGGTAAGAATCTCCAATGCCTTGAGGAAGTCTCTAACCTAATCGAACTTAGTACTCATTAATAGAAACTTTATCGCTTTATTATTTTGTAGTTTATTTTAAAGCAAATGTTAGCCCAAGGCAAAGAAAGGAAAGAAAAGATGCCTCAATGAATATCAATTAACACCGGAGGATAAACTAGTAAGGCCTTAGGTTCCGGGTCGAATTGATTGGACCGATCACTTCACTTGAAAAAGAATTTAGATTTATAAGAAATGTTTGTAATGTTAAATAAATATCAAATAGTTAATAAAAATATGTATTTGACTTAATGATATGGTCTTTTATATTAAACGAAGATGTTAAAGATCCAAATCTCATCAATTCCCAACAAGAAAATAAAAAGAAAAAAAAAAAACTTTTAAGAAATACATTAAATTGGCCGGTCTTGTCTGGTTTTCTAATCTATGTCAATTTCACTAATACAACTTGTCCTTTCTTTGCCCAACTTGAACTTGGATTTGACCATTTGGTACCATTATTAGACAAATTGATTATTGGGATATCAATTGAGAAATATAGAACTAAAAAACCACTAGTTCCCTGTATTCCATTTACATTGATTTAGTTGTAAAATTAATTTTACTTGATGTGCATTTCTCTTTTGTGATTCAAGGAATCATTTTATTAGAAATTTCTACACATTTCTATTAACTATCTTATTTGATCTTGCTATTTAATTTTTAAGTTGTAATTGCATCAAAATATCCAAGTTTGTTCCTTGATGGTGCCATAAATGGATTTAGCTAATTCATTAGTGTCTATAGATCTTCTGTATAACTTATTGAGTAAAGACTAGTTAAAGTTTTTGTCTGATTTCTCACAGCTCAATAACTATTTGATAGCTTGACTTACGTGTTGTCATCCATAATCTTACCTTCTAATGTATTAACACAATTCTATCGTCTTTTGGGTCGGATTGTTTGCTTACAATTTGTAAGTTGAAAAAGTTTTAACTTCCATTTAAGGAAATATGTTTTCATCCCTTTAAATGGTAAATGAATTGTAAAAAAGGAATAGATGATTGGTGGTGAAAGCCAGTGAAGTAATGAAAATATAGTAGGAAATATCCTTGTTAAAAAAAAATAAATCCTTGATAAACATATTTTTACCATTTTCTAAATTTATATGCTTTTTTCGGATAAGCATCAATTGCATTTATCAGCGCTTACGAACATTGAAACAAACACTGTGCTCTTTACACAAAACATCAAATAATTAACGGGTTTTACAGGGGTACAAATAACGGAAGCTGGCTTGAGCTCAGTTGGATTGGGCCTTTAATGAGTTCAAGCCCTAATCGAGCTCAAAAGACGCTTCAATTTCCAAGTTCAAGCTCGGCTTGTTGAAAGATTGTGAGGCTCAAACCCAGCTTGTTCACAAAAACGAGCCTAGCGTGTAAGAGTACTTTGTTTGACAGTTTTAGTAGATAAGGCATAAAAATAAAATCAAGAGTGGACCCTCGTGTCGTTGAATTCTACGTTCTCACTTGAAGGTAGGAAATAAAAAAGGCAAGGTCCTTTGACCTTACTTTTGCATTAGATTTTGGATTGTAGGATTTTTGCCACCATCCATCAATGCTACATTAATGATTTCCATCTTTTGAGTTATTGGAAAATAACTTTTTGGCTTGATTCTGCTGAAATGAAGGTGTTTGCTAATGCGAAGCTTACCAATTGTGTGAATATCTAGATCATTTTTTTCTTGCACAAACACATATGATGACCTAATTCCGCTTAATTATTGAAGGATATTGAAATTGAAAATATGTGTCTTGATTTGAGATTGTTGAAGGATTGGCCATCTTTGAGCCGATAGAAAATAATTTCCTAGTCATTAATATTAAGGGATTTTGAGTAAAATTTGTTGTATACACAAGTTCTGCTACTTATGTAAATACTATTCAATTCAACTTGTATTGGAAGATATTAATGTTTAGAGAAGATAATTTTGTGTAGATATCTTGAAACTATTAGTAGATTTTGTTGAATTTGCAATACATTTTATTTCTTTTTCTTAGAAGGTCTAATAATTTAGTATTAGCTATAGTGCATAAAAACACCATGTCATAAAGTCTAGATACTGAAGAAAAAAATTTGTGAAGTCTTTCTTTTGTCCCATTAAACTCATAAATGATTCACGAGCAACCCTTGAACGAGCTTATGAGCTGAGTGTCAGCCAAGCAGCTTGCACACAACTCAGTCAAAATTTATGTATCTAGATGTACTATAGGCATCATCAGAAGTAATAAGGATTGCCACGTACTTTCTCTAAGCTATTAATTTTTTTGTGTACCTATCATTTATTCTCTTTTACTGCATATTGGTTATGCTTATCTTTATTCTCTCTTTCTTCATGTATGTTCTCTAGTTTTTATCTTAGTAGACATTGCTTTTCTGTATGTTTTGTGGATAGAGTCACGTATCTCATATTTGACACTTGACATCAGACATGATGTCTATTTTAATGCTAAAAATATGCTTATCTTTGCTTTAGCTTGTGTCTGAGTATGGCAGTATATTAGAGACCTTAATGTTTAAGAGAGTAGTAACTTAAGAAGTTGGTTTCATCTTAGAAGAAAATTCACTTGTTTAGTTGCTCTTTTGAGTAAAGTAGATATTAGTACTAAAAAGTTTATTTGCCGAGGTGAAAGTGGTTTGATGACTTCCCAATATTGAAAAATAACCCAAAGTTCTTATTAAGTTGTCTATGATTCTAGTTAGCGGTATGTCAAAGAAATCTTGAGTGATTATTTTGCTCCTACAGTCAACTCTCCATAATTTAGCATTGTTCTTTCCCTCATCCCTCTAACTTTTTCAATTCTTTCTTCTTGCCGTTCTGTCTAGCTAGTTTTTTGATTTCTAAAGTCATAAAATTAAGCTATGTGCATTTTCCTTGGACTTATTCTGGGTCAAGGCTCCTGTCAATTGTCTTCCCTATTTAATAGAAAATGTAAATAAACCGTTCTTGCCTACAGAGATGGATGCCGGGTATAATCTCATGGTAATAGTTGCATGATTTTTTTTTTCATCCGAAACTAGGTTTTTTTTAGGTGATGCTTTTATGGATTTCTTTAAAACCTTTTGCCTTAAAGATCAACAAACAGATAGTGCATTTGTCACTGTTTGAATTTGATAGAAATTCACCTGTTATCTATATTACTATATGTTTCCTTTATCTTCCTACCCCCCCTACTTCTCACTCTCAGCCCCGGTTTGCCTTTTAAATTAATCAACATTTCAAATTAAGACCATATATGATAGTGGTCTTCTAAAATAGTTTACAAATTATGAAAGAAAGATCATCTTTGGTGTACAACATTGAACGCTAAAGGTTTCACTGCTTGACTTTCTTGTCTTCATATACCAAAGATTCTTTCGGGCAATGAACTTGAGAATGGAAACTAACTTTAGCATGTTGATATTTCAGCTTTTTTCTTTCTTGCTTTTGAGCAATAGTTTCAATTGTTCGTACTTGATGATTTCAAGTCAAATGTTAGTATAAAATGGATAATTATTGAGATTTTTGACAAACCAGTTACGGCCACTAATCTGTGAAGTGCTTCTGATTAAAAAAATTGTCATGTTCTGCTAAGGTGCTCTTGTTTTCATTTTGACATGTGCATATAATTTCTACCTAATTTAGATAGAACAACATTGTTTGTTTAGATCGTTTTGTAGAGTTAGCCTTCTATTCTCTTTTCACACATTCTCATTCTAGGTAAAGGGAATAATTGAAGAGCAGTGGACCTGCAAGGCTAGAAATGATGGGCAATTACTGAAAAACCTCAGCTCTAATGATATTACTGCACATATTATCTGGATTAAATTTTTTTAACATTAGGTATGCTAGTTTATAAAAAGTAGAGTATGAGACAAATTCTCCAATTTGGTGTTAGCATAGTTGTAAAACAATTGTTGAATAGTTTAACTGGCAAATTGCTTATCATCTGACGGTGATGGCCAATAAATGTAAAGTAAATAATATGGGTGGTATTTTGCAGGTGAGTAGCTATTGTGCAAATGAGCTCTGTCAAATTGTGGCAGAGGAGTGGGAAAGAGGGAGCAGTTTAGATGGATGGAGTAAGAGGTGGGAGGTTGCACTGTGCAAGGCTTATGAGAGGGCTGACAATGCTGTCAAAGATGAGGCAGTAGCACCCAAGTCTGTTGGATCCACTGCTTTGGCAGTGATTATCTCAGCCTGCCAGATAATTGCTGCTAATTGTGGTGACTCCAGGGCTGTACTTTGTCGTGGGACACAAGCAATCCCATTGACAGTTGACCACAAGGTTTCTTGCTATTTTTCAGTTTTCTGTCTCCATTTACAATAGACTAAAGTTGTATGTTCCACAACTAAGGTCTTTCTCTTTTTCTTTCTCCTTCCTTTTTTTCCTTCAGTTTGTTTCTTTGCAGTTCTTGCCCTTTAAGCAATCACCTAAACCTAAACATTCTTTTCTAAACCTCCTGCCATTCTGACTCGAGATAAAGAAATAGACAATTTCTGTAGCATTGATTTGGATCATCATAGTGATTGACACGGTTGAAGACCAAGAAGAAATTATTTATCACCCAGGCATTCTTCTTGTGGCTCAGATTTAATGATCCAATTTCCTGATCTTGTGGAATGCAAAAACATAGTAGATTCTTCCTTTCAGGGCTATTAGAAAATCCTATTAATTATGGCATTTGAATCATCCCTTAGTCTGTTTGAATGTACCATCTGTATTGATCCATGCAATGCAGCTACTGGTTTGTGGTTAATACTCATTCAACACATCAGAGTTGATATGTACTTCACTTGTATCATAGGGCATTATTCCATTTTGTGTTTTTTCTCACTGATTATTCTGTCAAGAATAATCTTTTTATGAATAAATGATACTTGTATGATTCATCATAAGTATCAAACACATTCCTACTTCATTAATAAAAGAGTACATTCATGATTTATCATAAGCTAGTGCAGGCTTTACAATAATTTAAGCTGTTTTGTTCTGTGTCATAGTATCCAAATGTATGGTCCAAGTATCTTACCAGCTGATGCATATGTTATTGCTGTCTCCTCTTTATCTCTGACAAGCACACAAGTGCTTCACTGTAAAGTGCAAATCTATCCATTGTTTTCTGGTGCCTCCTTTCTCTTTTATTATCACTTTCCTAAATATGTGGTCTTTTCTTTTTTCCAGCCTGACCGAGCAGATGAGTTAGAAAGGATCACTAGTAGTGGAGGTAGAATTCTCAACTGGGGCTGTTTAAGGGTGGAGGGAGTTCTTTCCATGTCAAGAGCAATAGGTTTTTCTTGCTTCTATCCAACTTCATTAATAATTATATCTTCATTTCCATGGCATGAGAGAGTTGGTATACAACTCTAAATTCATATTAGTGATTTTTTTTTAAGGCGAAACCAAAAGTTTGTTTGTTCTTGTGTTTGCTGAAATTCATTCAAATTTATTAGCTATTCAGGCTTTGTTTTCATGTCAAAGAACAAAAACTGGAGACACACAACCAATCTACAAGTATGCCAGGAGCAGTATAGCAAATGCTATATTGTTCTTATTCTTCATTTTCCCAATACCATTTGTTTCTAGTGTGTATCCAATGCCTCAAATTGGGCATTTTGTGAGGCACGACCTCCAAATATAGGGAATATCTTATTGAAAATTGAACACACCCATCTCACGCATTTGCATTGTCTCATTCACACCAAGGCCAAGCATCATAGTCCAAGTCAATAGATTGTAAAAACGTTTATGTGTTTATCTTACTGTAAGCACTGCTTTCTTGTTGAAGTATTAATATTTTCAGTATTTAGCTGCATGTGCATTACATTATGCATCCTTTTATTGATTACTAGTTTATTCAACACGTGTTGCACATGATGATATGATATGTCAATATTATTATTTAAGATTCAATTTTTTACCTTTTCCTTGAAATTATGATAGTAGTTAAATTTTAATGTAAAGTATAATGTAAATAAAAAATTGTCGTATCATAAAAGTAAACTAATTTATTTTTAGATTTAATAAACAATTAATATTAACCTTGATGGTTTTATGTAAAATCAGTAAAAAAAGCTTTTTACGGAGTTAAGAGAAAATCTATTAGTTTTTCAATTTTGATTATTTTAAGTAAGTAATCCAACTAGATTTAACATTGAAAGTGGAATAATATTTTATATTTAAAATATGAAAACTAATATAATATATAAAAATAACAAATATGACTATATTTTTAAATGTTAAAAAGTATTATGAGCGGTTGATTATTATGCTTAAATCATTAATATAAATAGTTCAATGATCAAGTTAGTGAATAATGATTTTTCAATCCCTAATCAGTTGTCATATATCAATTTTTATTTGAATTTACTATTAGATGTTTAAGCACAGTTGGTAGCAAGTGGTTGAATATTATTTTACTTGCCAATAACTTGCAATATTGAAAGTTACTGTACATTTTAATTTAGGCTCTGTTTCCATTCCAATCCCATATTTGGACCAGAGAGGCCAGTCCTTCCTTTAGGTTTTTCTACATGTGAAGCATAAAATCATTGCTTACAAACGTTCCACATCGTTTATGGTCTCATAATTTGCTCTAGAGTCCTAACTTTTTCTCACTATTCCTTCTCTGTCATCCCAATTATTATATTTCACTACTTTTTTTACTTGCTTCTTTTGTTGATTGTTATTTCTCTCAGTATGAATAAGGCACCGTGTTTTCTATTGAAAGGAAAACATCTGTTATTTCTTGATTCTGTGAAGCCATTCTATTCAATTTTGTACACATGACATGATCTAAATAATGGACTGGCCTCTCCAGTCTCATGTTAGGAATTGGAGAGGAACCAAATCCTTCAACTTAACAATCAATCAAGTTTATTTATATGTGTTTTAAGTACTTTACCAAGTAACATTTAAGTGTTAAATTTTGACCTTCTAATAAATCACGAAATACATATATATATATATATATTTTCTTATAAGTTATAAAATATTTTAAAATGAGTATTCTTTACCAGAACAATTAATGCTGTAAGCCCTTTTGAGAATGTGATAGAGAGCCTCAAAAAATAAATGTGTAAGGAAAAAACTGCAGGTTATGTAATTTATCCTACAATAAAATAATAAAATTGACTATATGTACAATTATTAATTATTGATATGAATGATGTGACTTTTCAGGTGATCATGATTTGAAATCATGGGTTATTTCAGTACCTGAAGTTACTTTCATGACTAGGAGCGAGGAAGATGAATGCTTGATTTTGGCAAGTGATGGCCTCTGGGATGTTTTATCTAATGAAGAAGTTGTAAAGTTAGCTCGCAAAGAACTAAGACAGCAACATAGGCTTGCTGGGGTTAATCCAGTCCCACCGGCTTGGTATGTTTCTCAGCAGGTTCTTAAGCAAGCTCTTGATGCATGTAGTCATGATAACATCTCCATCATTGTTGTTGACCTGAAGGTTCCAAGGACAAGATGCCAGAAAAAGCTTTAAAAGGTAGTCGCTCTCTCTCTCTCTCTCTTTCTCTCTCAATGCTCTTATCTTAAAATTCTGCTGTTGTAAACTTAGGAGGTAATTGGTTATAATTTTTTCAGTTATGGGATGGAAATATATACTACTTGATATTCACAACTGTTATCTGCGGTCAAACTGGTTTATTCTTTTTGTAAGTAGAGAAGGTTGCAAGATGGCAGCATATAGGACAAGAGTGCTGTGGATTTTTTTTTGGCATTATATTGGGGGTGCTGTGCTAGCTGCAAGCTTTCACTCTCTTGTTACCAACAAAAAATTTTTTTTTTTTTTGGTAGCTTATATCGTGGGAATAATTAGATATTTTGTTTACACGGCTCATCTGAATGTTTTGCTGCAAGCTTGCAAGCTTCGGTCTTTGCTCTAACCTCTATGTCTAATTAATAATTTTTTTGTGCTACTTGCATCGATAATTTAATGTACATTTTTTTTTTGTCAAATAACAGTTAATGGATTTTGAATTCCCATACGGAATAATGCATTTATTATGAATGAGACCCCTTGGAATTCTATTTGACAGACTGTTAAAATTAATATTCAGAAAGGGACTGATCTAGGTCACTGTACTCTGTTTTTATTGTATATGGTATATGATATCGAAAAGAGACCGATCAGAAGTTCATAACAGTTTTAAAGAATTTCTTTAGGCTGTGCCACTGCATAATGCCCTTCTTTTAGAGTGAGAAGTCATCTTCATGTTTGTATTTTACTATTGCTACTATTGATGCTTGTCTGAGAGGGGATATCCATAATTCAAATTACTAAGCCTCTTTGGTTATATTTGCTTCCTACTCAGTTTCAAACATTAGAGAAATAAAATGGGACACTTCGGGGGGCAGCAGGTGGAGGATGGGCTTTTTCCTAATGACATTTGGTAATGAAATTTGATTCGCTTTGAGAGACTCTGCAGCTTGGCGTTACTCTATTTTCCCATTCCGTTTGATAGTTGCAGAAGCCTAGAATATAACATCTCTAGAAAGGACTACCGCATACCCTTTGTGGGATTTATATGCTTTCTGTAGACGATGAGAACCTTGCCTTAATATCACCATGGAATATTTAAACCCAATGAAACCTTAAGAAGTTGTTAATTTTATTACTTGTCTTGACAGGGATGTGAAGAAAGGAAAAGGAAGACCACTGATTTTGAAGACAATGAAGATACAGACAGTTTCATATTGTAAATAACAAGGTGGTTTCTAACCTGGAAAACTTGAGGCTTATATATCTGCCTTTGTTCAAATAAATGACTTTCAATGACAATATAGCTTTTCTTTATTGACTTTGCTCTTCTGAATGGACGATTTAATGGCATGCTTTTAATGTTTTTGTATTGAAATGATCTCCTCATACACGATGACCGTCTTCTTGACGATTTTTGTGATTAACCGAAACCTCTAAACTGATGCATATCATCATATTCGTATTTTTTTCTTGTATATAGTAATTAGGTTTGCAGTTTCTTCAAGGCAGGTATAGTCTTTTCAACAGTCAAATTAAGTTTCCAGGCCAACTTCGTAGTTTGAAGAAGGATAGGATGCAATGTAATGTAAATTATCTTTCATTTTTATCCGCAATAGGTTTATATGACTTCATATTTTTTTGGGTTCTAGATGATATAAAAAACAGGAATGGCAAACATAATTATCAACACTTTCTGCCTCATCAAAGTTATTTTTTCACTAGCCTTCTCCTTTAACTGTTTTTATTTGTGCATCCATGGCATTAAGGAAAATTGGTTGCCGGTTGCCACATGATTTAAGTGAAAGCAGTTTTACTTTCCAAGTAGTTTCATAATAAGCTTTAGTTGATAGCAAAAGTGGTAACAGTGATGAACCCAGAGTTTAGTTCAATTGGTTTCACCTTTAAGATGTAGGATACAGTAGTTTTGATGTATGAATTCCAATCATCTCTTTCTTTATTCCTGGGCTGAGGCCTTCTTTGTGTGTGTGTGTGTCTGTGTGTCTGTATATATATCTTGGTGAGGATGATGATGAATGACGGCAGCCGTGGCAACTGTTTATGCCTTCACCTTTAATTAGTGGATGATAAATGATCATGTATGGGGTTTACATTGCTTTTTAGAACATTTTTTTTAAGTGAAAAGAATGCAATGCTTGCTGATAGTGATTAAGTAGTTCTGATTCTGAAAATTTTCCATCTCCATAGTCCAGAAACAGGCAAATGTTATGGAATTAAAAAAAAAAAAAAAAAAGAACCCGGAAAAACTGAATCTCAAATGCTCAGGGTCACAGCCAAAAGATCTCTTGCGATACAATGTCCCCAATGAGTGGCATTTGAAAATGTTTTACCTAAGCAACAGGAAGCACCCCTCCCTTTTAACCCTGCAACCCTGGTGAAGCACTAGAGGATTGGAACGGTGGATGCAGAAATATTTTCAGGCGCATTGTATGTATTGTAGTTGTGATATAATAAATATTATTATAATTAATTGTAGTAAATATTAATAATAAAATGAATTGAAATTTATGTGTTGTAGTTGTAATATAATAAATATTATTATAATTAATTGCAGTAAATATTAATAATAAAATTAATAGAAATTGCGAAGTAATAATCTTAATATTTCGCTATAATCATTATTTTTAAATCCTGACAATTGTTGGGGGTCTCGAAATCTTAATCCTGAGATACTCGTTATTTAAATCCTGACAGATGTTAGGGTCTCGATCTCGTTATTTAAATCCCGACAAATGTTGGGGTCTCTATCTAAATTCTGAGATAGTCGTTTTTTAAATCCTGACAAATGTTGGGATCTCTATATAAATCCTGAGAACCATAGAATAAGTTGCTCCAAAGCAAGCTGACGCCTTAGCATATCAATTCAGCGGATACATCAGGGTAAAATCCGAAAGTGAAAATCTCCTAAATTTTGTCTGGCTGATTGGCCACTTGGCAGTTTTGGCACCCACCATGGTTCTTTCTTTTTTTAACCTTTTTCTGCAGCTGATGTGCTGCCATCATTATCAAGAATTGTAATCGGTGGCTCTCTCTATTCATCATTCGATTCTCTTCCCTTTCTTTTCAGGTTAATTTGCTACGAGGATCATGTCTCATTCAGTTTATTTGGATAAAATTTTGGGCAGACGACAGCCCCCCAAAAAGCTTAGCTTATTATAGTGGGGAGAGGGTTGCTTACTTTCAATAATTTTCTACCAAGCAAAATTCGAAAAGATAGATTCTAAAGAAGATGAGCAGAATTGATGCTGCAAGAAGAATATCTATGAAAAAAAGATTAGCGAGAAAAGCGGCCTTAAAAAGTGAGAAACTTCTGTTTGATTGCATCAATGCCCACAAGTTAGGATTATTCCCTTAAGCACATTCTCTAAAAGAAGGCCAAACAAAATGGGTATTTTTCGAGAAGCAAACGCAGCTAATTCCTTTGCCAACCCAATTCCCTTTTCATGCATTAGCATGGCAGCAACACCATGTTCCTTTCTTGTCATTGAATCTACCAGCTCTAATTTTTCAGCAAGAGCCATTTCTTTTAAACTAGGATTTTTTTGTTTTTTAATTGTGTAAATGAGCAAATCTAAGAGGAGATTCTCACTGAGATGTAACAATCACTACTGCAGGCCTAGACTGGATTGTTTACATCAACTCCATTATTTATGAAACAACAGTCTCGACCCTCAGGCACTCAGCTGCTAAAATCTTTTGATAGTTGCATTTAGCATGCACCGGAGATCAATTCCCGGCTTCACTAAGTCGAACTGACTTAGTTATTCAATAAAAAGAAGAAGAAAAAAAAAATGCAGTCATTCTTTTAAAAATATTGTCTAATAAATTTAAAGCTTAAATATCAACATCTGTAATTTCATTTTTATTTCAAGGTTGCAGATAAAAGGATGAAATATTTGCCCTTTTTTTTTTTGTTAATTTATAAGAAGAAAATTTTCACTTTTGGATCCTGCAAAATAACACGTTCTCTTGGAAAAGAAGGCTCCCTTTGGAACCAAAGTGTGACTAACTTTATGCAATGTCTTCTCCACACTCTGGCAGGCAAAACCTTATCAGGTTACATACGTGACGATGTGGACAAACAAACATTTATTTCTTGTATCAATATGGATTAGGGAACTCTCTGGATCTGAATTTGCTGTAGTTACTTGATGGTTTCAGACAAGGCACAACTAGAAGCTACTTTTTCCCCATGCCTTTCCCTTCATGCGTAGCCGTAAGGTAGTTGGATCAACGTGGTTACCAGAAAAAAATTCAGTTTCTTTTAGGATTTCCATATAATTAGAATGAATCTTTTTTGCCTCTTCGATTTGGATACCATAATTAATACTGGAGTATAGTGAAAATTTTGATCTTTTCTTTCCTTCTTATTGATAATAGAATAAATGAATATATTCTAAAAATAAAAATAAGATGTTCTTCTCTTTGCTTTCGTAAAGATCTTGGCAAAGACTCGGTTCTAGCAAGCAATCTGTATCAGTCGTTCGTGATGAAATATTTGTTGACAATGACAGTATTCCAATAGTCCATGTTACATTTACTTCAATGAATTCAAATATAGGTATGTATTTGAGACGAATATATTTAATTTTTTTTTGTATATTTGAATAATCATATTTTATACTTAGAAGAAATAAAGTCCGTATAATATGGCTCATAGTTGCAGAGTTTATTATAGTACAAGTTAATTTGGAAAATTGTGGTTGTCATTAGATTAGATTTGGAATATAAGTCTGACTTCAAGCCATAGTTTGCTAACTTCTTGTATCAGAAAAAAGAGAAGAAGAAAACACAAACTTTAGCATTGCTATGTATATATATATATCTGATCTGCATGCAAAAGATTTTTATTACAACCACCAAATACTTTACACCTTAAGTTAACTGACATTGAATGAATTTTAAAACAACTCTTCAATCTAATGGAGTAATTGAAAATCTTACTCTTCAATCCTTTTGGCTGGAAAAAGTAAAACAACCAAACTTAAAACTGTAATTGCTGGTTTGCTGACGCAATGTTTCTTTAGTTACACGAAGCAAACTTAATAGCAGCAGCAGGTTGGGATTTTTTATCAGAGCCCAGGATGAGATTCTTATCTACATAGGAGACAGTGATAGGTAAAAAAAAGAATAAAAATTAATGCCCAAAATACTCCATTAACACTTCCTCACACAGCTTTTTATTTTAACTCTTTTAACAAAGGGATCGAGGTAGATGTGACCACACATGAATGAGGGGGCAGGGAGAAGTAGTGTAAAATACAAGGCAGAATCTCTTCCCCCAAACACTTGTTTTAGCATGTTGCATTGTTGCTCAATTTTTTGCAGGCACATTGAAAGACATGATAAGGACCACTGCATGGTGAGAAGGAGAGAGAGAGAGAGAGAGAAAGAGAGCATGTAGAAGTTCTTATTTCAATCATTATTGGGATTTTTCTTTCTTTATTTTACATGATTTTTTTTCCACTTTTAGAAACTAAAAAATGATTCTCTTTCTTGCTGGTATGCCTCCCATCCATCAAATCACTCGCCCATTGTAAACAAAATTGTTTTTCATTTAATTGAATATATATATATATATATATATATACATATATTTATAGAACTCGCATCTAAATGAAGGTATTGTCTCTTTTAATTCAAAAATTTTATAATTTTATCATATAAAAGACACTTACAAAGTGAGTTTTTATAATATGAAAATTGAATAGATCTACTCATGAGATACACTTAAATAAAAATTTTTATAATTTCGTTTAATTTGATCAGAAAAACTACTTAAATTATATAATTTTTATTTAAATTTAATTATAAAATATTAATATGATTCTTTTATTTTTAAATAGTAAAATAAATTTTTGAACTATTTCTTACATAGCCCAACTCGAGTATGGGCAAAGAAAAAAAAATTGCCAAAATGAAAAGCTATAATTAAAGCACATTAGTGCTGTGAATGAATATCATATGATCCTATATAGCTTAAGAAATATGCAGATTATGGCCTTTTTCTGGTTGAGGGTTATAGCTTCTCTCTATGGTTCAGTCACTATTAAGAACTTTTTAAGTTGATACTATAGAGAATGAAATCCCTTATTCCCTAGCTGCAGGAAACATTCAAGCTTAATTAGCATATTTTAAGTACTCTATCCTATCTTTCAAAAGCTTACTTAAATCATTGGTTTACAATTTCAAATTAACCCTTTTTTCCCATATTGAAAAATCATTTACAATTCACCAAAAGTTCTTGTGCTTTTAAATATATTCTTGAATTGTTTTACAGGTGTTAAGAAATGTGATTGTCATTAGATTTGATAATTTTAAATATACAAAAATATAACATGAATACATCGTGTTTATATAAATTATTATCTATAATAAAATTATCATCTATGGTATCTTTTTTTTTTTCATATTTATTGTACATGTAGGACTTAATTTACATAATTAATTAATTGAATGTCTACTAATTTTCATTTTAAATAATGATAATTGGAAGATTGTTCCATTCAAACACTACAAAGAAGAAAAAAAAAAAAGAAAAAGATTGCTTTATACAAGGTCTGATTATGATTAGGTCGGGTTTGGGTTGGATTCATGCAGGGTATTAATATATTATAAGTTTACCTAGATTTGATCTGACCTAAAATATAGGTAATTTTTTTGTTCAAGTCCACCCGTATTAATTTGTAAATGCATAATCCAGACCCTTTTAGGCCTCCCATATTATATTTTTTATTTGTAAAATATGTTTTTAATTTAATTTTTAATAATTAAATATTTTTCAATAAGTTTTTTTTTGTTAATATTCTTTTAAAAATGTATGATATGACTTTTATTATAAAAATATTTTAACAAATTAACAACTAGTAAAATAAAATTATAACTATTATTATTAATATATTATAAAAATATAAATTTTGTATTTTAAAAAAATTTATTCAGATCAGGATGAGTCCAAACTTATTATTTTTCTCCAAGACCAACCTATTTTTTTTAAAAAAAATTATTTTTTAACCTAAACTTATTTTTTAAACCAAATTTTTTATCTAAACTTTTCGAATATTGGACTAATCTTTACATTTAGATGAATAATCTAACGTTTGAACAAGCCTACTTTGTACTGAATATCAAATACTTAATTCCTTGGCGACTAATTCAAGATTTAAGATTACTCTTGATTTTGTTGATAGAATTTTAAGTTAAATTACGCCAACAGTTTGATTTAATGAGCATTTTATTTGTTCTTTTTGTTTCCAAAGAAAATAGATTCAAATATCCATCATTTAATTAATATATACAAAAAGATGGAGTTAAATCATATTATACCAAAATAATAATAATAATAAGTAAAAAAAATACTAATCACTTTTACCGAACATAAGGACAATTATTTTATAAAAAAAATCATATTTTATTAATATAAGATATGAAAAAAATATTATAAATATTGAAAACGATAAAATTTAAAATTTTAATTTATTAAATGATATTTTTTATTAATTAATATATAAATTAATTAGATTAAGTTTAAAATTCGCATAAGGAGAATAATAGTTTAACTTAATTTATCTTTTTCGTGGAATGTGATGTGAGTACTATGAAAATTACATGAGATGCTCCATGCAAGCACTAACGTGGCCCCTTAAAACTTGTGAAAGGATGGAAGAAGTTAGAGACTCGGAAAAAAGATTTAATAATTTTTGTATTTATATTATATTTATATATTTTATATATTATAATTAATTTAATATATAAATTTTAAAATATTAATAATTTTTATAATATAAATTTTAATATGTTTGTTTTATATTATTTTAATATTTTATTTTATATAATTTTTTTTTTGAAAGTCATTTTGGTAATGGTACATTGAATAGTAGCGATGAGCACTATTCATATCAAATCAATGTTCAGATATACATAAGATTCCAAATCAAGGATATTAAAAGATGTTGCAAAGTTATATATGACAGTTATGAATTTTTTTTTTTAATTCTATGAATGATTGCTACATTGTTCTATTTTAAATTAATTTAAAAATGTATGTCACTTTATTAATTTGTATTTATAAAATAATCTATCTTAATATAATTAAGCTTATTGTTCATTTTAAAATGAAAAAAAAAAAAGAAGGAAAAAAATGCCACATGTTATGTATGGTGGCTAATCTAAATTCTCCACCCAATTCTTAATTGTATTATTTAGGAATAATAATAATAATAATAATAATAATAATAATA
>JBBYHK010000003.1:4520095-4542577 GCA_038382065.1 Adansonia grandidieri
TATATGCATTTTTTTAAGTAACGTTTCCCAAAGGGTACAGGAAAATTAACCTGCTGGAAATGGCGTTATACCATGTTTGTGCTTGTGAAATATTAACCTACAAGTTTGATTTAAGTAAATCTGGAGTTAAACCACATGCCCCTATAACAGCCCTGAACTATGTGTCTGCATGCACATGTAAATTTAATCCAGATTAATCATGAAATCACTTTTAAAAAATAATATTCAACAGATTTTAATAAATCTGAATCTCAGCATTTATAGTCTGTTCCTATTATTCGACACTGAAGCTAACTATACGTATACAAAGTCCCATGTGCTACATCTTAAAAGTTGTATTATGTTCACTGCTCATAACTAAACAGAAGTATTTGATGATTGAAGGGATATGTTGATGAACAATTCGTGCAGTTGGAGGAACTCCAAGATGATGCCAACCCGAATTTCGTGGAAGAAGTTGTCACCTTATACTACCGCGATTCAGCCAGATTAATCCTTAACATAGAGCAGGCATTGTAAGTTCAAATTTTCTACCACTTACAATCTAAATAACAACAAAAATATGAAAACGATGATCATTATATATATATGTATATTTAATGCTTGTTGTGCATTTTCATATATATTTTTTTAATGCTTGTTGTGCATTTTCAGGGAGAAGAAGCCTTTTGATTTTAATAAGTTGGATGGATACATGCATCAGTTCAAAGGAAGTAGTTCAAGGTAACATTATGATATATGCTGCTAAAGTTAATCATTTTTTAGCATGTGAAAAAAGAGTCACAAAATCTTGTATAACATCAATGTATATTCTATGCAGCATTGGAGCAAGAAAGGTGAAAGCTGAGTGTACGCTGTTTAGGGAATATTGCAAGTCTGGAAATGGAGAAGGGTAAATAAATCCCATCAACCCCTTTCATTTCTTATATATCATCACAATATCTATATATCTGATCTAATCAAATATAATATTATCAACAAAACCCAGAGCAAGTCTGGGGCTGCTTGAGTATTTTAAAATTAGGGAGTTCTGAATGTAGAAAATGGTTTGATTTGTGCATTGGCATGATTGCAATGTGCAGATGCTTGAGGACTTTCCAACAGCTGAAGAAGGAATATGCAACATTGAAAAAGAAGCTTGAAGCTTACTTTCAGGTGCATTTATTTATTATTATTATTATTATTTTTGTTCTTAAATTTTTCCCACCTGGAAATTTTGTTCCTAATAGCTCCTGCTAATATTCTCATTATGATTTGAGCTAAATGTTTCAGCTGGCAAGACAAGCTGGGCCAATCAACACCGCATGTCGCCCCAACTAAGAAGACATATATGATCGAACGCAAAAATAAGTACTGCATTAATGTGGCAAATATATATATATTATTGGTGAATTTGGTATCTGATTGTACGCTTTTAATTCACCAATTTTTATTAGGTTTGTAGGGCTCTTAGAGTTTGCTTTGTAAGCTTCGTATTAGATTGAGTTTCAATGAAATGATCTCTTTGTTTTATCCATCAATATATATTTCCTTTGGTATCCATTTTAACAGAAATTATCATTTCAATTTTATCTACAAGTAATCTTTTTCATTTTTTTGGGAAAAAGATTATCCAAACTAACTTTACTCTTTGAGTAAAATTTATAATCAATTAATTTTGAATACATCGAATATAATAACACATAAAAAGTATGATACTTTACCTCAAACTAGACCTATCGTGCAGGGCTCAAATCGAGCTGGATTTGATTTGGACGAACTTCTTTTTCTAAGCTCAGTCTAACTTTGAATATAAAATTCTGTTTAGTGTTGGACCTAGTTTTATAAAACAATCCCTTTCAGGATATCTTCTTCAAAAAAATAATAATCCTTCACTATTCATTTCCTTTTGAACGAAAGATTGGGTTTGTTTTCAGCTCATCGCACTTGGTTAATTGACTCTGTAGCTAAGTCGGTGCCTTAAGCCCAACTCAACATAGGAGATGTGAGATAGATGGATGTTGTGCTTGTTCATGAGCTTGGATTCCAAATCTACCCTTTTTCGACCCCATTTTTTGGCGGAGATTCTGTATGATTACTCCGTGACATGAACACACTTTTTCTCATGCTTGTTGCCTCCTTCCCGAAGCTTAATTTAAGGGGGAAAAAAGACCAGAGAGGGAAGATCGTGCGATGACATTGAACATTTTGCCTGTACCTTCTCGAATTCTTGCAAGGATGGAGATCAACAGTTGCTTCAATAGAAATAAAAGAGCCACAGGTACTGCGGACCAGCATTTCAAGATCAAAGATAGGAAGGCAGGCTAGATGCTGAAGATGGCCTCCGGAGATGGCAGAAGCTGTCACGACACCACCGAGAAGTTGATCAGTATAGCAGAGCTGAAGATGACTTTGTCGTATTGATTGGTGCATTTGTATATTAGAAAGTTTTGAGTTTGTTGAAGGCATGACTGACCCAGAGTTATTTCTGTAAGCCACAACCAAATAAGATCAACATAGGTGGATATCCCCAATATTTGTATTTCTAACATATATCTGTTTTTGGATCACAGTTAAGTTCAACGTGGATATAGTTCTTTTTCTCCTCGAATACTATAGTATAAGATATGAAAGAGAATTTTAAAGTTGGAAACTCAGGATTTATCTTACTCATTTCACACAATCGAGATCATATCCAACAAATTTCAAATTCAAATCCCAACATTTACAATTTCTTTCACTTTTTTCTATTCACAGGGTACGAGTGAAGTTATCGGAAAGCATTAAATTGATAAATTCTCATAACATTTGCCACTAGAAATATCCATTTTAAATAAAATAAAATCACCTCTTGGCACCGACTTCTTTGATTACAAAAAATTAAAAAAAAAAATGCTGTGACTTCGACCAAATTTACAAATGTCCTTAAAAAGTGTTAAAAATTGACGGTTCTTATACCGTGCCAAATGATCATAAAGAATCCATAGCCATATTTACATCACCTGGCTAGACCTTGGAACCAAACCCATGATGTTAAAAATGAAGACTTCTTGATGCAGTTGATGCCCTGTTTTGATAAATGAGTTAAAAACCAATGGTCAATACATGTCAATTAATAAAACCGAAGAGATAATATGCAATGCAAGGTATTTGCACACTGAAATAAGATCTGGAAAACCACTGACCATGCTTGTCTGCATCTGACAGCTTCTTGACGAACAGCTCTCTTTGGATCATCGAGAGCCTTTACTATAGCTCGTAGTACCTGCTAACAATGAAGATACAAATTTAAATGCAAAGAAAAAAGTTCATAAAAAAAAATAAAAACCGTGTTGCGATCATTTACATTCACAAAACACAGAGACTACGTCATCAGCTGAACATTATTATCCAGGAGTAAGAACTATTGTTTTCCTGGCCTAGGTATTATTCTAAAAGACATATCTAGCAGCCAAAGAGGTAGTAAAATATTCCAGAAAAGAAAATCGCCTCTTCCATAGTTGACTAACCTGCGTTCTCATGGGATAAGTCCTCGTATGGGGTAGCCCAGAAATGGCAGCAAGACACTGAATGGCTGTCTCACGAACAAGCTTAAGATGCCAAGAGAAAAAATTAATAATAATAAACAACAACAGTATATATTGATATTAAAGGGATTAAATGGAAATGGAACTACACAGAATTGCAGCAGTAAAATTCAAGGAAGATGAATAGCATTATATGCATATAGCATTGACGCTATCAACATCGAATTATTTTCTTCTCATTCTGACTTTACTATTCAATTTAGCCTCGGTTACCTGGTAATAGTACCTTTTTGGTAGGTTTGCTGATTGTAAGGAAAATCATTTTATATCCATTGTGATTCTCCAAATTTCGAGTCATTTTGCCCCCACAGTTGCCCACAACAGGGCATGACACAACAATGACTGATCAATCTTACAATGTTTATTTCATAATAGAAATTAGACATAACATGAGTTCTTGTGTACTAAATTCAGTAAAGCAGCATTTAACAAAGTGTTTAGTCAAAGCAACTAGGCCTATTTTAGGTTCCATCTTCTGATTAGAAATTTCAGTCAATCTGAATTCCAGGACATTGCTGATGCTTATGCCAGGCTTTATTATCTCTTCTACAAAGTAATTTTGTAATTATATTTCCAGAATATCAGCATGCTTCAAAAAAATACATCATCAGCCAGCAAATAACAGTTTGATTTTGCACCTAAAGATCAAGCATAATCCACCAATATACTCTTGTTTAAAAGGCAAAACTAATACCTAATGCCAATAGCTGCATTTAAATGTGTAAATTCTGAGTTCTGACAAATTATTAAACTAGTTCATGCTGATCAAACAAGCAAAGCAGCACTAATGCACTCACACCCAGTGGAATTACCAATATAATCCAGAATAAAGAGAACAAAAAAAAAAAAAAGCTAAGAGTTGATACAAGTGTAGCACACAGAGAAGGCCATTTTTGCAAATGAAAAGCAATAAAGTTATGTTAGATGAGAGGGAAATAATGGTTGTTGTTGCCTTTTTTCCATTTTCTGTGCTTCGGGCAGAGGGCACAAGAGATTGAGTCTAGGCAGAATGCTATTTTACAAAATAGGAATCTGTTCTTAAATATGTCAATTCTGACACATTATTCAATTAGCGTATGCAATAGAGTTGACCAAACAAGCAAAATAGCATTGGCAAAAACTAGGAGTTGAGACAATTGTAGTAAACAGAGGAGGAGGCCACATTTGCAAATGAGAAGCAATAAAGTTAGGTGGGTGTGTGGCATATGATTGTTGGTGTTGCCTTTTTCCCTTTTTCAGAGGGTTGGAGAGAGGGCACGGAGAGATTTAGCCAAGAGAGAATGCTAGTTTGTAAAATAAGAATATGTACTTAAGAGCACAAGAAGGACACACAAATATACTTATTCTCCTTGAAAAGGTTTCTATTACCATCATATGAGGGTATTGAATAAGTTCAATAAGACGATTGACCATGGTATGTGCACTATCTAAAACAGCTCCTTGACCTGCATGCGTACGAAACATATAAACATCAGTCAACAACTCAAGTGGATAGTCACTGTAAATGTAATATCAATCATGATATGATAGTATAATAAAATCAGTATTGTTAAAGCTTGTGCCAGACAACAAAAGTGCCTCAAACCCCCTTTAGATTGAGGTGTATTTGATCAGCTGCATGCCTAGTGTGCCTAGGCATGCTTTTTGTAAGGCAATAGGCTCAAAAAAGCCAGCCTGATTTAAGTTCTCTTTAACTTCTTTCATTTTTTATTTTATTTTTTTTCAATGAACTATACCTTTTCTAGTAAGAAAGTAGATAATATCAAATTCTCATACTTCTCAATGTTTGAGTACTCAACAGCAGGTGTGGGACCATAAGTAAATCGAGCGTATTGACCAATAGAAGAAAAACAATTTGCATGTTGTATAGGATAAACTGACCATTCTTTAAGGGTTTTTTATTAAAATTATATATCTTAAGTTTAGTTTATGTATATATATACACATACACACATAAATACACATACAAAAGTACCCACATATATATACATATATTGCACCTACACTCAAGCAAGCACTTTTTTTTTGCGTCTTCTGCCCGTGGGCAGTAGAAGAGTTCTAGCACATAAAGTGCACCTTGCGCCCTTGACAACACTGAATAAAATAATCTTGGATCAGGTTAGGGCGCCCTGTTTGATGGCTTTGTATTTATTTGCTGGAAAGCTTTATTGGAACTCAACTAACAACAAAGATATATTTCTGGCAAGTATTTTAACACATTCGAAAAACCATCTAGAGAAACAACAACATGTTGACCCAAATACAACAACACTAAAATAAGATTTTGAATGTTGCCACTTTTGGTTTTTGGAAGTGAATGCCAGGTAATATATAGATAAAATAGTAAAAGAAAATAGAAATAAACAATATCCTTTCATGTACAACCATTCTGGTCAATTTGGTTTCTTTGTTGGCTATTTTCTCATTCAACTAAAAATGTTCCTTTTTTTTTTCTTTCACTTTTTGCTATATGCTTTACCGGAAATTTAGAGAAAGTAAAAAAAATGCAACCATGCAGACGTAAGTGGTTTTTCAGATCATAAATTAGTTGTTAATTTAACTGTTCTAACAGCTATTCCATGTACAAATTCTCATTAACTTCTATCTTTTCACAATAAACTAAAATCTTCAAGAAGTAAATATATCCATGTCAAAGATATGCATTTACAGTAGAGAAGTTCTAACAGATAATAACAATCTACCAATGTACAATTAGGCTCACCATTTTTGTCCATCAATATTCCAGACAAGACTAGCAGCAGACCATAAAGAACATCTTTATCCGTAATATCATTGCTTAATGCAGATAAACCATCCAGCACCATTGGAATTATCTACATATATAAATTTTGTTTAGTGTAACAAACAACTTTCTCACTGTGTCTAATATACCTGAGAAAGGCTTAAGCTACAGCAGAAAGTTTAAAAGATTTCAATACTAACCTTCTTGGCATCACTCAAGACAACAATTAGTGGAGTATCGATAATAATATGTGCAGAAGCCCGAAACAGAAGAGATCTGAAATCATATCACAGTTATAGTGAGAAGTCAATCCAAATTGACCAATAAACTTTCTACTACATTTGGGGCTCAATCAGTTCAAATTATGTCAGCAATGCTCAAGAAACATGTTGCCCCTAAGTTAAGTTGCTCAAAAGCAGCTAGTTTGTGTTTAATCAGATCCATACAAAGAAATAGGAACAAGGATGAGGTTTTAGACCCAGCCAGTTGCACACAAGTCAGAACAGCAAGTAACAAAAATCTATCATTAACCATCTATATGCCATCAATTTTGTCTTCCTCTCTAGTTTTAATTTGATTCTATTGATACATTAAAATCTTTATTAAAGTTTGACATTACTTTTACCTTTTCTTTATAGAATCATGTCATGCATTATTAAATGATTGCAATAATAACAAAACAAACGCAGACATTTTTAAAAAATTTAAAGCATCACAGTTCAGAACAATGATTTGCCTTGTTGCAATCTCACTGCTTGTTGAAAAAGAAAACAAATAAGTCTTTCCAGGTATAAGCGCACCTCTTCTAATATCAGAATTTATTTTCCGACATTTAACCCAGAAAACACAAATATTTGAGCTAAAGTAGTTTTATGATATTCACATAGTAGAGTTCCTATAAGATATATACAAAGAGAACTACAGTTACAATTCAAACCAGCATACTTCAAGTAAAGAAGATTGAAATGCATGCAAATGTGGTTATGATGAGACAAAGCAGCAAAGTAAAGAAATTTAAGCCGTGTCACTAAGAGGGCCTGTTGTCAAAATGTTGAGAACGAACCATAAGCAACAACAACCAAATTCAGCTTCAACAGTTTATTATTTCGTATCTAGGCACAAATCATTCAAGCATGGACTACCCTTGGACAAAATGAAAAACGGGTAATAACACGTATAAAAATAAACACCAGAAGAAAAAAGTAACAAAGAAAGATCATCTATACCTTGAGAGTGGTTCAGATTTCATAATTAGAGACTGCAAAATTGGTATCATTGTTGAGAAAAACCTTTGCTTATAGAGAGGTCGTATTACTGCATGGAATTCCCGATTCAAACACAGTTCAGAGTCGCCCATAAGAATCTGAAATGCATCTGCTGCACTTTCCATCACATTATGATGCAAATCGAGCTCATAATTGTTCTCTGCAACGCCTTTTTCCTGATGCAAGATATCTGCTCTTCCACTTGACTGTAAGCATTGTAAAAAGATCATAGTCATATCTTTAACTTTCTCATGGCCTCGCATAAGCAAACCTTTTCCAATCCATGCAAGTCCAACAATGGCATGGATTTCAAGGGAGGTACAATTCCAAAGACCATTACATAAATTAATTAAACTTATGTCATGGACACTGGTCATTTTAGCTTGAATATCAGAGGAGCTATTGCTGTGGGAAATCCATAAACGGGAGTTAAGAATTATATCCATTGCTTCCTCTAAGGAACAATCACTTGAAGTTTGTACTTCAGCAGATTTTTGACCCAATTTGTTCACCATAGAGCCCAATGCCTGGGCTGCTGCAACATTACCCTTGATGAGGTTTGCCATGAACAGATGAAGTACTGCTCTTATATTAGGAATTTGGGTTTGAGGATGAACTGCTATAATCACTGCAGCAAAAAGTGAAAGAATCCATTCATCCCTACTGCAACTATTATCCACTTCTTGCACAATTTGAAACCTTTCCTGCTGGTATGTTTCCTTCAATGGAAAACAGGTGCTTGATGAAAGTATACTGTAACTCTTCTGTACTATTATGTTTTGGTTTTCCTCTGAACAACTTGCAACAGCGAGTTTCATTGTTTTCATCATCACGTCAAGAATTCCCTGAAATAACAAATAAACAAATAAAAATTTAGTGCCACATAATCCCAATAGGCAAAATACACAAACCCCCCTAATAACAAGAAGAAAGGAAACAAATCCTCCTCTTATTTGAGAAAACCACTATAGCCCCCATGACTGTTTACGGAGTTAGTCAACAGTTAGTTTTATGCAACCACAATGTCATGTTAGTTTAGAATATCCCATTTTTTTTAACAAAAATATTTTACATATTAAATTCTCTTTATCTTTTAGTTAACAAATTAACATCAAAACTAAAACCTGAATTTCATTTTTGGCCAAGAAAACATAAATCTGTAATGACAAGAGAAAATAAAACATAAATTCAGTAAACCGGAAAAGATCTAAATTAACTCAAGCCCCTCTTTCCCTCTCTCACAAAGAACCCTTACTCTTCGATGGCAATCTAATCTTTTTCTTCAAGTATTAAGAAATCTGCAGCTTCAAACGTTTGGAAAAAAAAAAAAAAAAAAAAACTGAAAACCACTCTTCTTTTGTCAACTCAGGATTGGAAGAGATTGTTTGGGATTTGTTAAAGGTAATATTAGGTGTCTCTGAATCTTTGAATCTCCATGGATGAAGCATAATCAACTTTAAACTATGAAAAGCTACCAGGATTTGAGTTGGAATTTAAAAAATGGAAAAAAAAAAAAAGGGCAAAACCACTCTTTCTCTTTTCAGTTGAGGATTGAAAGAAATTGTTGAGATTTGTTGATGAAAATGATAGATTCTTCTTCTTCTTCTTCTTCCCTTTTTTTTTGTGTGTGTGTGTGTGTTTGTGTTCGTGTCTTTGAATCTCCATGGATGAAGCACAACCAACTTCAAAACTTCACAAAGCTAATAGGATTTGAGGTGGAATGGAATAAGAGTATTTAGAATAATCATAGGATTAGAAACTTTTTGAAAGAGAAAATTAGCAGAATTTTTAACAAACTTCAGAAAAAGTTAGTAGAATATGCAACAATAAGCCTTCAAGCAACTCAACAAAAGTACTTGATTTTTAGGTTTTTTTTTTTTTTTTTTTCCCTGTTATCATAAATTTGGTTTTCAGCTTTTAATTGATAACTGAAATTCAAACATGAAGAGGTTCATAAGTAAAAATAAGAAAAAAGGGACAAAATTATTACGGAATTGTGGTCAAATAAAGCTAAATGTTGACTAACTCCATTAACAGTCAATGGGGAAAAAGTAATTTTTTCAAACAAGAGGAGGTTTGTGTCCTTTCTTATTTTTTGCTAAGGGGTTTGCGTATTTCATCCTAATCGCAAAAGACTAAGGCAAAGTCCTATTACAAACTCAAAAAACTTACACTTTTGCTGGTTTGAGTAGCGTTAAATACCATGGTATTCTCAATTTGGTTCCAACTATTAGTAGCAAATTGCAAGATAGCCTGTTCAAAACCCTCCGCACAGTGTATCCTGCATCCATGCCAGCACAAATTTTGTATCAAATAGAAACAATGGAGGAGGATAAGGGAGAAGGAAAAACTATCCAACCTCCCACCCCAAAATAAATATATAAATAAATACAAGGAACAAGAACATTCGAGGTAGAGTTATATACCATGGGATCACCTTATCAGAATAACATTTCAAAAGTTGAGTGACAATTTCTGCTGAATCTGTACTTCCATGAACCTAGGCAAACAAAAGGAAACACTGGATCATTCAAGAAGCAATTGATTTTATAAGGTAAATGAAAATTAAGAAAGGGGGGAAAAAAAGCCCCTCAGAAAACTATCAGGGAAGGCTTATATGTCGCCATTGCACTAGAGTTGGTCACGTTAAGCATGGTGAAAATTCATAACCTATGCAAATATTACCAGAAAACATCTTTAAAACAAGTTAAAGATGATGAACCATTATCTTCCACAATGAGAAAATTTGATGATCTTTCCACATGATAGTTATCTGAAGAACTAAGAATTCATTGGCCACACGTACATAAATCTCAGATAAATTGGTACATATAGCTTCTTCCAACCCTTGAATAACTTTCAGCATATAACTTTGCCCACTTGTGCCAATGTCGGAGAGTGCTTCCAATCTCAGAGGAAATGGTATGCTGAAATCACCTAGAGAAGCCAATGAAACTATTCTTTCAACGACAATGGCCAAATAACTTTGTTCCTTTTCAGATTCATGGGATCTTTCAATAAATGAGCCAATTTGCACCATGGCTTTCAGTGCCAGTTTCCATAATAATGTGTTGCCATAATCCACAATGATAATTGATACGAATGTCACTAAGATCTTCTCAAACACAGTTTTAGATATCAGCAAATAGCCTCGAGGGAAGGTAGCCAAAATCATTAATCCCTTTACTGCATGTTAAATCAAAACAAAAAACAAATCAATGATTTTGATTTGACTGAGTAAAATGAAAAGGAGGCTGAAAGGTGGACCTGACCCAGAAAATTTTAGATACCAAAACATTATAGATAGCATGAATTAGATCAAATGATATAATTTTCGCTATTTGAGTGTGTAAAGAGAGAGAGTCCCAGAGTAATTGAAGGGACAAAGTTGAGTTCGTTTAATATTTCCATGCATGCAACAATTTAAGCTATTATCATTGATCAAGGTCAGTGGCTTTTACTAATACCATGGGCCAAATGACTGACAGGATTCAGATAATGTAATACAACCAATTACACCAGAAGCACCATGAACAAATTAGTATGCATGCCAGTGATGAAGATTGAACATAAGTGCAGAAGTCATATCTACAGCATTGACTGCATTGAAAGACAAGCATTCACCTCCAAAGTACATCTCGGCTTCATGAGTTTCTTCACTCTTGCAAACGAAGGCAGAACAAAAGGCTTTAGTAAGTGAAGGAGAAAAGCTTTGAAGCAAATAGTTCCATGTTTCTTCTGTACAAGCAGATGCTTCTAGGGTTGTTTCTGAACTAGCAATCAAATCTCTGCATGCTGAAAGGAGCTCAATGCTGAGATAAAGTGCTCCATGATTACATCTTTTGGAAATCAAAATACTCTCATCTGAAGATGGATGTCCAGATGAGTTGGCCACAGAAAGACCAAGAATATCCATCAATCGGCTGAAGAAGCACTCAAAAACTCTATTGCATGATGCTGTTGAAGCCTTAATAGAAGTAGAAAGGATATGGCCCACTGCATGCAGTCTCTGCTTGCTTTGCGAAGGAATTTCACAGTAATCCTTATAACTAGAGATCATATTGAAGATCATGTTTATGTCTCCATCACCAATAATTAAATCTAAAAACAAGTTTGTATTTTGCAAAATAAGCTTCTGTAAAAGACTTAGTGCTTCTGCTGCAAGTACATTTTCCTGAAGGCCTGAACCTTTAAGGGATTCTGGGGTAAAGGATAAAACACTGTCAAGTGAGGTAAATACTGCATCTTTTAATAATGGCCAAATAGTTTCACCATGTTTTGCCATTCTGTCGGCTCCGTACTTCACAGTACAATCACTGAGATACCTCAAAGAATCAACCTGCAAACAAGCATACTTCACATTCAATAGATTTGACATTTCAAAAGACCCTCCTATATCCTGAAAATGAAGATTATGACCATTAAATTAGCTTAAAACAACAGATCCTACTTCAGTTGCACTGACCTTTGCTGATGGAACTGAAGAAGAAAGCTTCTCAAGGAGTAATGGAATGGCAAATGGCTCAAAAAGAGGTGTGGACGAAAATGCTAGCTGCAAGGGTAAAAAATAAAAAAAATCAATCACATATGTAATTCAAATTTAAGACACTAATGAATAAAAAGGATAAGGTCATATAAGCAGATTTCAGCAAATCTATGAATTTAAGATTACTATCCATTTGAAAAATCCTAAGGGGTGCACAAGATGTACATAATTTGTAACAAACCAGTTATACTTTAATAAATTTTTATGTGGCAAGCCATTCTCATTGTATGGCAAATAATGAAGCAATCCTTTCTGCTTGTGGGTAAATTCATACAACTTAAACTTCAAGATAATTTTAAGAATGCATCTTTATTGAGTAATCCTGGTTTTATCCAAAATTTTAAAAAATGTTTCAACCACACTCTAGCGTTTGCATACATTCTTTTTCTACTATTTACATGGTTTGATATTAAAGAAATAACATTGAATTATATTTTCATTACTAGAATTAGAAAATTAGGAAAAACAGCACCATTATGCAAGATGAACATGTGCACATGGAAAGTTCCAAAGCTTCACAATTATAACAATGTCTTCATCACCAATAACTAGATAAAATGTGTTAATAGTAAAACAATGAGAGAGAATACTGAGGGGCAGCTATTTTCCAAACTCCTCCCAACTGTTCTGAAAATTTCAACTTTCATGAAAGGATCACAAGAGGGTTTCTCCAAAATAGGCATTACGAAAAAGAAAATCTAAGCTTGCTGATGTTTTGGAATCAGCATAAATAAGCATAAGGAGAAAAAGGCAGAGGTATACAATGTATTACTGGTAAAGCAAAGTGAATACAGCATTATATCTTTCCTCAGAATCCAAGCTCCATGCCTGAATATCAATTACTAGCAACAACTACAAGAAGACTTTATACATTTACGTAAAATTTTTTCCAACTGGAAGCTAGAAGTGCATAACGGCATTCATAACAATGGATAACCAAAATTTGGACAAGAGTAAAGAGAGAGAGAGAGAGAGAGAAGAACTTTAAAGAAAAGAATTTCTTACCATTAATGCTCTTGCAAGATCATCCCTTTTGATATTGGCATCTTCACCTTTTGGCTTAGAGAATACAAGAAAGAGAATTACATATCATTAATCAAAACCTCTCATTAATACATATTCTAATAGATTTCATGCACACACAGTATTTTATTGTCAGCACCATTAGCATATAGCTGCTTCCTTTTCAAAATCTGCCCCATTATAACATAAAGACTAATTCATCACATTTAACCAGAGATCGGTGACTAGAACATTTGGACATTGATAAATTTAACCAGAGAGCGGTGACTAGAACATTGGACAAGAATTGAGCTCCAGCTTTCACAGGGTTGAAAATACGAAGAAAATATTGGAAACAGGGAATTAACCAAAAAAAAATCAGTAACGGGTATGCTGTGCATTTAAAAATTAAAAAGAAATGGAACAAACATCAAAAGTTGTACCTCTTTGTAAATAATGATCATCAGGTTTATGGCCTTTACTTCTCCAACATTATTTAGATCTAACAGAATGGTCTCAAGGCTAAAATAAGTATAATATGAAGTTGGCTAATTATCTTTAATAAATTGAAAAGAAACTCCAAACATGCATCAATCACTACTTCTCAGGAAATCTTGTATTGAACATTTTAAATTTCATCAGATATATAATGCAGATTTCTGCAATCGTATCTGAATTGTACACAAGAGTTCATTAGAATATAGCAAAGTAGCTGTGTAGGCATAAAGCTTACATGTGTAAAATGAATAGGGAAGTAACAGCCCAAAATCTCAAAAAGATCATGAGCAAAACTGGCAAGGGGACCACAAGGATCTGGGAAGAGTCGCGATAGAACCTCAATAATGTGAAATGTTATCATCAAGCAGTAAGGATCCTTTTCTCCATCAACAGCTTCACAGATTCCATAAACAAGGTTATCACCCTGGACCAAAGATCAGCAATCATATTATTATTAACATAAAAAAGGGGGTAAAATTTAAGATGTTGCCAAACTTGTGAAGACCTCACATTGCATGCATTTTTGTAGATGGGAGCACAGATACCGGTACTTATGCTTTAAGAGCACAAAAGAGAGAACCCCAACAGTTTATTTTCTTTCAGAAAATAGAAATTTTGTATATTTTGTCAGTCTCCATTCCATTTGCCAAGCAAAACAATTGTATATTATTATCCCATTCATTCCTTGCATGAAACACATCTTTACTGCAGTTCCATTGTTCCAACGGAAACGTCCCCTCTCACATTAATAAATTCAAAGAAATTCATCTATAATCTATAACAATGAGCATAAGCACTTCTATCAATTATTTTCAAACGAAATCAGCTCCATCGCTAGATCATGGCGTTTTAAACAACATAATCACATCTGAATTCTTTGGGTATATTGAATGATGTCGAAATTGAAATAGATAATTTCTAGCCTTCTTCCTTTTATTTTTTTTCCTGGTTAGTCTTAATAGACATATTTAGCATATATGCTCCAAATCTTTAAACAATCATGCACGATCAGAATACTGCATCAATCACTTTCCTTTATTCTTTAAATTCATTACATTATTTAATTATAACTTGCAAAATAATACATAAAAGACAGAAGAAATCAGTCCAATAAAGTATGCACTGAAAAAAAATCTCAGCAAACTTACAAGTGAAGCAACAGCATTGGGGTAGCGTTCTAGTAGGCAATCCAGAAGCTCAAAGCAAAGCTGCAAGAAGATCCATTTAAACGATAAAGTGAAACAGCCTACACTTGAAAAATTATACGTGTGTGTGTGTGTGTGGCAGATGCTTATTTCATGGCAGGCACTCATATACAGGTATCGTATGACCATTTGTTATAGGAATATCAAATAATTTTTACCTTCCGGTCATACTGTCCTAGAGACTGCACTTGTAGATTCTGTAAATAGGAATCTGCAACTGCCTTTGCATCACTTCCACTGACCATACCACCACTGCTTTTCCTCCTCAACAGGGCCAAGCACCCAACAAGTGCTCCCCGTAAAGCCCTCCAGTCTGCCTGATGTAGCAAAATTATCATCTATCTGATTCTAAAATTTGAATGTAATATATAATACGGTAATTATGAACAATAAAGAGAGCCCAGTCACATTGTTAGCATCAAATTGTGACTAACTTGTGGAAAGTACTGGAGAAAAGGGAAAAAAATCAACTTTACAATTGGAGTACCATCCAGATACAGAATTAACCTAACCAAGAAGCATCTAGTCAGGGAATGGTTAAAAATGAAACCGCCCAACATGATACTATTTAGATGAAAAAATAATCATGAAGCTTTTAAATAGAAGCAACATGAGATTCAAAATTATATAAAATGTGTTATTGATTGTTTTAAGTGAACTATATTGTTGATTTTGAATGCCAAACTCACCAATCTATCTGTGAAAAATCGTATCAAGCTATGAATAGCAGCATCATCCAATGGCTTTGACGCAAGGTGCACAAGAACTTCACCAAGAAGGAGAATACCTGGAAAAAAACATCATATAACAAGAAGAGCAAGCATCATTTATTTATTAATTTTTCCAAATAAAATCTAAATGCTTATGGAAGATTAGAAGAGAAATAGATATATATATATATATTATATAATGTAGTTTGCTTATAAAGCTACAGACATGAAGTTATAGAAAATAGATCGAGCAGTTAATTGGACACTAAATCCAGACATTCTCCAAAGAAATCAACAAAATAAGAACAAATACCGGCATGACAATCAGCTGAATTTTAGTACCTCTAGCACGAATAATGTTGTCTGTCGTGGTCAAATACCCCTCCATCTCTCTAACCTGTTTTGTCAAAATTATAAGAAAAAAATAAAGAAGAAAGCAAGGAACACACACCCGAAAAGGTCCACACATAAATAAATAGGAAAAAGAACCACCCCCCCCAACAAGAAAAAAAGAAGCAACCTTTCTTCAAATTGAATTCAACTGAAGCATACCAGTGTTTCTATAGTTAACTGATTGTTCTTCAACAATGAAGCAATGACGTCCAAACTTGCAGCCTATATAGCATTTATAAACATAAAAAATCCAATAAATTCGACTTTAAAAGACAGAAATAGAATTGAATTTACTCAACACAAAATTCAGCGCTTGAAATACTTAATTTATGTGAAACAAAACCAGCTTCTACCAGATATTGGATAATTTGCACTCAAATTTGATTTTGGTTTTTTTCCATATTCACAAATTGCCCAGAAAGAGAAATTGTGTTGAAATTTTTTTTTTTTTAAAAGATAAATAAATTTAAAAGAAATTACGGCAATGGTGAGTGAACCTGCTGACTCGGAGAATGAGACGAATCAACGAACGATTCAATGTGCTGAATGAGTTGACTCGTTTCTGCCATTTTGTGAGGGGGGTGGGGGAAAGGATTTTAGTGAAACTAGGGCTTTTGGGCAAAGAAGGAAACAGAGAACGAAGGGTTTAGGAGTTTTAACTTTGGACGGTGCTACTCATTCCGACTGAAGAATAAAATAAAATAAAAACGGGAACTGGAAAAGTAAAGTAAGGGCTTATTGAAATTGTTATTTGTGGGTTGACCCCAGAGAAATTTTGTTTTCACTTAGAAGTCAATTTTTTTTAATGACTCAATCTATTTCTAAAATCAGAAATTATCTCGTGCACAAACTATATTAAAAAAGGTAAAAAATGTGATTTTTTTTAAAGTTTTTATAGTTAAAAATTTTTAATACCAATTTATAAAAATAAATTCTTATGGAAATTAGTTTAAATTTTTCTTATCTAATAACAAAAAAAAAAAAAAGATACAGACTTACAAACACCAATTAAAAATTATTTTATTACTATTTTAAAAAAGAATTTGCTAGTGGGTTCTTTATAAATTATTATATGCTCTTTCTAATATAACATTATATTAATCGTAGTAATTGATAATTTTATTCATTATTTTTAATGCATTACATAAAGATATTATTATATACCTTTAAAATATTTGTTAGCAAAATCAATTTTACTTTTTTTTATAAAATTCACATTAATCAATGCCACCAAACACGGATTAATATTTTTGAAAAAGAAAAATTAGTATCCCCCAATTAAATTACCAATTTGGGATTATTGAATAGAAGAGGCATTCCCATCCCAATTCCAGCTCTATTGGGCTTGTTTCTCAACATCTCTTTTTATGCATGCATATGGGTACTTCATAGAATTCTGCAGAAAGACTGAAAGTTCTAGAGCTCTTCTTACTGTTACGTATTAGAAAATGGAAATTCATTAGCACTGAGCAGGCAAAAAATCCATATGGGTTAAAAATCAAAACACTTCACAAGCCTCAACACTTGAAGAAATTCACCGACATTATATCAGCAAATACCACCGGCTACAGTACAGAAATTTTGCAGTTTTGCAGACATGAAAAAAATAGTGTCATCTCAGGCCATCTGATATTGAACTTTCATTCATCACATGAAACCTCATCCAGCATGTCGAGAAATCCTTTCCTAGCAGTCCTTTGAATTGCGGAGGCATTATAACGAAGTCCGCAAGTTGAAACTGCTTCGAACTTTGTCCATAACTCTTTCTTTAGAGTACTCTCACCTGGTCGTTTCCCTGTCCGCATCGTGCTCTGAGGTTCCTTCCACATTGGAGTACTTTCTACAAGTGCCAATCTGTTGCCAGAATTTTCTGCAGAAGAAGAGAATTTAAGCTCAATTTATTGGCTCAAGCAAAAACATCAGTGAGGTAATCTAATACAACATATGTAATAACGAAAGATACCTTGGTTAGTTGTCTTGGTTTGTTGGCAAGCATCTGTAACATCGTTTCCTTTGAACGAAACCAATTCTGTTTGTTGATTTAAAGCACGATTGATAGGCAAGTGGTGATCAGTGCCAACATTATGGAGGGATTTCTCATCTAGTGGCTCCAACAAAACGCAACTTTTAGGAGGTGAGAATAACCAGGTTGGCGAGGATTCCAACTCTTTCTTCCAAATTCCCGATCTGTACGTTCGTTGTATGCCTAGTAGTTCTGGGTACTTCAGAGTCAGATCCTCAGAAGCTTCTTCACTTCCAGAGGATTCAGAAAAAACACTGTTGTTAATTCCAACAGGAAACGGGGTAGACTTGCGCGCTTTACAATTGCCTCTATGTGAGGACTCATGAATCGGTTCTAGCAGCAAACAAGATTTAGGAGGCGACATTTTTAAGCATGGAGTCATGACAAGCATGGAATGGTCTTTGTTCGAAAGCACTGGTGAAGAAACAAACCCACAAGTCAATTTACTATCTGTTTCAGCCACAATAGGACCAGAAGCCTTAATTGGAGTTGGCTTTATTTCAACACCTTCAAGCAAATCATCATTTTCATCCCTAGGAATGTTGAGAAATGATGGCAGCTGAATGGTAGATTTGGAAGCAATCCTTTGAAATACTGATTTGGATGAATCACGCCTCTTGGAAGACAATGCTTTCGACATAGGAAGAGGTGTTAGCAGAAATAGGTGTCTACCTCTCTCGACATTACAGTCAGCAGCACGCCAAGACACGAGGGGCGAAGGGGAGATTAACGAGTCCAACGTTGTTTCGTCTGGACTTCCAACATCAAAGCATTCTTTTTCATTAACATTTACAAAGGGAACAGTTTCACCTTCCAAACATTGACCGGACTGATCTTTGCACTCGTCAGTAGGACTAGAAAGCGCCTTCTGAAATCTAGGAACCCAAGGCTGCAATTATATAACACAATAATTAATGTTAAATCTGCAACAAATACATTCAAATTGAAGAAACGTATGTTTTAGAAAATTAAACTTAAAAAGATTAACCTTTAAAGAGGAAAGCATATCGGAAATGACATTCATGAAAGATTCAATTTCTTTTCTCCCGTGTTCTGTTGCCTTGAGCTTGAAAGCTTGCACAACAAGTTCATCAATCTGCCATGTTAAGAGTAAATCAGTGAATATCAATTTACGCATAATTACCACTCGTATTTTTCAGGGTAAAAAATAATGTAGAAAATCGATTACCAAAATCAAAGGAATCCATCTAAGACATACACGAAATTAAAGTAAAAAAAAAAAAAAGGAGTAACAAGATGAAAAAGTAAAATCTCAAACTCCGACATTTTACATAGTTTTGGCAAATTTTCTCGGCAAACAAACAGAAGCTAAACCCTATGTTATCTTGACTCAAGTAAGTACGGGATACGTATTTATCTAACAAAAGTATGTTATTTTTTTTAAGCTTTTTTATATATTTAATAGATCATAATTTGATATCAATATCGAATAACATAAGATAAACCCTAACCAAATACATTTAACATAATTAGGTATAAAGAAAATGTTATAAAAAAAAATCTTTCTCTCATACCTGGCGAAGGAGAGACGAAAGATCGGAGTGAAGGAGAAGGAGGCGATCGAGGGAGGAGTTTTTTTGATTATTAATCTCTTTGTCGAGCATTTTCTTCTTCGGAATCTCTGATTTGGAGAAACTCCTTGTACCTTTTCTGTTCGATAAATCTCTCAGCGGTCTCCTTACCGATTTCGCCTTCGATTCCGTTCTCCGCATCCTTGATTTTTTCTTTTTTTAATTTGTTCTTGTTCTTTTCGCTCTAGAATTTTCTTCTTTCTCTGAAGTCCGAAATCTAGATTTTGTGCCGTTTGGTTTTTGAATTTCTGTCGGGGCTCTCCAATAGGCGGCCTATTGTTTTTATTATTTTTTATTATTTGTTTATTTATTAGTATTCGTTGTCGTTAAATACTTATTATTTTATTTATTTATTTTAAATATAACTTATATATTTTATAAATAATTAAAATTAATATGCAAATTAATATGAAAACTTTATTTAATGTTCACATTATATAATTTTATTGTTTTATATTTTAATCTAAAATTAAAATTGTATGAAAATAAATAAAATCAGTATAAATTTGACCTCTTTTATATTTTTATCAAATGGGTTTATTACATTTTAGGTTTAATAATGATAACTTAAAACTATGGAGAAAATTAATTTAATATAATATTTAACTTTTTTATTTATTACTAAATAAATACATTACCGAAATATTTTTAATGAAATTAAAAATTTTACTTATAAATTAAATATAATTTATTAAAAATAAATATATTTACAATAATAATTTATAATATAATGAGTAATAATGATCATTTAAAAATTGTTTATAATTGTCTTTGTTATAAATTCTTAAGGCTTTCCCATAAAGACTGGAGACAGCCAATGACTTCAACGACGTCGTTGAGGCTTTCGGCTTCGAGGAGGAGGTGGAACAGCTCCTTAGCTCCTCGGACTGACGCTGTTACGGGTCAAGACTAACCGTTTCAACCAACTAAACTGAGCAATCAATATTGACACCTAGACCAAACTAAAAATAACAATAATAACAAAATGCAACATTTAAGAAAAACATAAAATTTAATAATTTTGAATATAATATAAAAATATATTACAAAAATATATATGAAAGCAAAAAAAAAAAGTTTAAAAAGTTTTGTAATAATATTTGTATAATTTATAATTAAATAAAAATAAAAAAAATTTATTATTAAATATTAATTTAAATCAATTCAACTCGATTTAAATTGACAAAAATCATTTTCAAGATCCGAGATTGCACAGGTCTACTGTCCATGCATCCGTATCATTTTCATCGATTACATGTGCTTTTATTTGGAAATTTATTTTACCTGACCTAATACATGATTTTGTAACTTTTTTTTTCTCATACAATATTATTTTCACTACGGACTTTTATATAAAAAAAAAATCAAAATTATGAACCAAACCTTAGTATTAGTTGAACAAAGATTAATAATTTTGCCTAAGGTGGTTCTAGTAAGTAAAATTATTAATTATCTAGAGTCGATTTGTAGGGTTCAAGAAGGTAACTGCAAGAATTTTGTGTTCCTCTGTTCGAAGGCTCCACAAACCTTCTTGAATCTTGTCTTCGATGGTTTTTCGTTTCTTTTTTCTTTTTTTTTTTTCAATGATTTTGCAATTTGATAATTTTGGGAGGTACACGAAATCTGATAATTTTGTATATAAAAATATTGAAGATAAAATAACTAAAATATAATATTAAAAAATAATACGAATATAATATAAATATATGAATATATTAAAATTTATATAATATAAATTATTTGTACGTTGAAAAATATATATATATAAATATATAATATATTAAAGATTATTACGATACGTGAAAATATGTAAAATGCAATACAAATACATAAATTCTCTAGTCAGGTACAAACTTAAGAAAAGGTGTAATAAATATTGAGAGTAATTAAATAATTTAATTTAATTTGCATAAATAATAAAAATAAATAATTATTATAAATAATAATGATGATAATAAAACGAAAATAATTTTTTTAGAAACTAACTTTTTTTAAAATTGAAACTATTCAAATTATCACTTATTTAATTAATTATTTTATTTTTTAATATTTTTTATTGATAAATTCAATTCATGTATCTAATTAAATATTAAATAAAAAAGAGTGGGTTAAGAAATATTTAAACAATTACAGTACTCGGCCCTAATTTGTTAAGCCCAAAATTGTTGCGAAATGGGTCTGACTGAACACGGCCTATCTTTATTTTTCAAATATGGATCCTATTTTATTTAAACTTTTTAGAGAGAAAAAAAATAATTTTAAATAAATTCTATTTTATTTTTTTAAAAATATGACAAGTAACCTCAGTAGATGTGATTGGTACGAGAGCTATGTAATTGTTTTCACTTAGCAATATTGATCTAAAGTAATTTATTAAAATGCAAAAAAAAAAAAAATGTATCAATATCAAAATATTAAAAAATAATCTGATTCATTATTGTAATAAGATTATACATAACTTTTAAAATATATTAAGAAATAAAAATATAATAAAATTAAAAAAATTCACAAATAATATATATATAAAGAGAAAGAAACCTTACATATTTTAGAAGTATGAATGTATGACGTTAAAAAATTCTTACATTATGTTACATGAGGAAATAAATGGCATTAATCCATTATGGATTATTCAGCTGTGTGTAGTGCAGACTTACAACGCAAATTTGGACTCCCAAAGCAATGTCCAGACCTTCGAAAAGGGCCTTTTTCAGGCCTTAATTTATGGGTTCTGTCCTTTTGAAAAACTCATTTCCACCCAAAAGATTGCAAATAAACTAATGTTCTATTTATATTAGAAAGATTTTTTAAAAAAAAAATTTTTTTTTAAAAATATGAGTAGTTTTTCAAGTAAATTTTGATTTTTTATTTTTTCAGTAATTATTTTAAAAATTATTGAAAGATTATAATAGCTTTGAATTTATATTCATTAATATAAA
>JBBYHK010000003.1:4570394-4588226 GCA_038382065.1 Adansonia grandidieri
ATAAATTTTAATAAATTATATTTGTAATATTTTTTTATGATAATTTTTAAATTTTTTTTCATTTAATATAGTAAAAAAAAATCAGCAAGAATCGTGTAATATTGGTTGACAGTTGACACTGTAGGGATAATATATCGCTTATTATTATTATTAAAAATAGTCAGTCCAAATATAACATGTCACTTTTACCGTTAGAAATCAAAATAGAAACACTTTAATTAAAAAGCATATAATACTAAATTATCATCCCTACGTATACTTTACTATTGGAAAACCAATTATATATTAGTTATGAAATGGAAATGTAATGATCCTAAAAATGAATTGTATAGTTTTTCTATAATTAAAAAAAAAAAAGGGATTCCGAACGTGATTTTTTAAAAATAAAATTGTAGTTTAAGAATAAAAAATTAGATAAGTTAAGAGTAAAGAAATATATTATATGTGTTTTTTATTTGAATTCGAGTTTATTAAATGTTATTTTTTAAAAAATAAATATAAATTAACGAATTTAATTTCAAATTCTTCAAAACTTGATCACACACCGACTGAATTAATTAAATCCTTATATATTTATTAACTTATTCCTTCTATTGTCATCGGAAAATATGAAACTTCTTTGGCAAACATATATAAATAATACAATAGGTTGCACGTTGATCATGCACATGTTTTTGACGTATACAATAGATTTTGGATTTGAGGTGAGAAGAATCCAAATTTCCGTTATTCATTAGAAAGAAAAAGCATGTATTATTAATCAACTAAAGTTTGTATACTTAATATTATTCATTTTTTATTTAATTAGGTATTGATTTGTAAATTCCATGTTTATATATAAATTTTAAAGGTTTGATTATAATTAAAGCCATTATATATTATGTATATCCACATATTTATATTTTTTTTAAAAAATTATCTTCTCCAATAAGTATATGCTCTAATAAATGACAAAAATAGTAAATTATATTTTTTAATAAAATATAATTATCCCCTAAAATACTTAAAATAATTATTTCATTAGCAATGTATTTGAATAAAATAAAATTTTCAATATAAGTAATTATTCAAAGATAAATATTTATTATTAAATCAATAAAAATTTTGAATAGTAATCTTTATTAAAATATAAAATCTATAGAATAGTTTATTAAAAATTAATAATATTAAAATAAAATTAAAACGCATACTGTATATAATTATATAATTATACAATTAAATATTAAAGGCTCCAAAAGATAATGGGCTTTACCAAAGAAAAACTTATGCCTAAAGGGCTAAGCGTGCCGAGTCAGTATATCATGCATTTAACACGTGGCAATTGGTATAGGCGCGTATGGAAAGTTTAAAGAAACCTTAAATGGGGTGAGAGCCGTACAAACAAATATTCCAAAATCCAAATATACAGTACTACACGAGCCACACCACCTCACCGTTATAACGAAACCAAAAAAAAAAAAGAACCAAAAAGGCAAAAACCCTGCGTCTCCCTCTCTCGCGTTCTCTGTGTCTCGGGGTTTAAGCAAACGAAAAAAGGAAATGGCCTCAGCAAGACCACCGTCGTCGTCTCTTCCATTTCTGCCACTGCAACTACCGGTGGGAGGAGGGTGGAATCCCCTGCAGAAAGCTTCATTGTACGTCGGTGATTTGGACCCGGAGGTTACAGAGGCTGACCTCCTTGGCAAATTCTCTGTCGTTGCTCCCGTCGCTTCTCTTCGCATTTGCCGTTGCCTTCGTACCGGAAAGTCTCTTCGTTACGGTTACGTCAACTTTTTCTCTCATTCTCATGGTATTTTTCTGTTCTTTGCTTTCTTCGGTTCTTTTCTTGACTTTTTTTTTTTTTCAAAGCTCTGTTTCTTCTGTTTCTCGAGTTTCTAGCAGTTTTTTTTCTTCATTTTGTTTCATGTCTATTTAACTTGTTTCTTTTGGTTGTCTATTTAACTTGTTTCTTTGCTTGCATCGTTTGGTTTCTCAAAATCCTTGGTTTTGAGTGTGATTTTCAAAACACCTTTTATGCTCTTTTTTCTGTTTCTCAAAGTTTCTGGTTTTTTTTTTTCCCTGGGCTTTTCTTCATTTCATTAGGTTAAAAAAGCTGCGATTTCCCTTAAGTTTCCTGTTTGGTTCATATTGTTTTCTGTGAATATGTTCAACTAAGCTTGGTATTTTTATTGTTCATTATTCTAGTTAGTTATTAGCTTCTTGCTTGTTCTCATTTCTCTTTTTCTTCAACGATTTCTTTTCGTTACTAGTTTCATGTATTCAAGATTTCTTGGTCATCATTCATGTGTTCTTTTTTTCTTTTTTTGGGTTGCGTTTCTGTTTTGTGTAGAATCTATATACATTTCTTGCCCTGTTTCGACTATTTCTTGCAAACTTTCTCTCAGGGTTTTTCTTAGGTTGTTTTTTTTTAATGTGAGTGGGTCTTTTTCTAACAACCTGTTATTCCATTCCTCTGGATTTCCGGTTTTGTGATGAATCTTGTTTGTCAACTGAGATCTTGAGGAGTTATTACTCATTAATGCTTATCCTCCGTTTTGATCAGCATCTAAAGCTTTAGCTTGTCTAAACCACACTGACCTGAAGGGAAAATCAGTGCGGATAATGTGGTCTCAGAGAGATCCTTTCCCTAGAAAGATTGGCCTTGCTAATCTTTTTGTCAAGAACCTGGACCCTTTTATAAGCAGCGCTTGCTTGGAGGGAATCTTCAGCCGTTTTGGGACTATTCTTTCTTGTAAGATTGCTGAAGAAAATGGCAAGAGTAAGGGATTTGGATTTGTACAGTTTGATTCAGAGGAATCAGCTAGAGCTGCCATTACCACTCTCCATGATACTGTGCTTGAAGGAAGGAAGTTGTAAGCATTCTGATCTCATCGAATTCTTTCTCAACCTTTGTATCTCCTTTCTAAAAGCTTGTTGACTATATATGCTTGTATAGTTGTATTAACTGTTTAAACTTTTATGGTGGATTCCCGGATAAATTTTGTCCAATTCTATGCTCATTAGAGCAGCCATACTTCTCTTGGTTATCCTAACTTCCAATGGGTGAATGCGCTAAAATTATAGCTTGTCCGAGTAGTCTTATGATTCTTGAAAGTGGAACGAGGTATAAAGGAGTTAATGATTAAGGATACTTGATGACCTTTCCAAGATGTAGATGAGGCCGAGCACCTCCCACCTCCCACCGAAAATCAAAATCATCTATCTTACATAGCTACACTTATGTTACATTTATTTTACTGGAATGGAATAGAACTGTAATGAAATAGCTATTCTGTCAGAATGAAATAATTATAAGCAATAATTTGGTTCAGCGGAAATAGCATAGGATTCGAATCCCCTAAATCAATTTCTTATTTCACATAAAGACGAAATAGCTATTCAGTGTGAGCCACAAAATAGCTATAATAGACTGTCCTGTGAAATAGCTATTCTACAAACCAAACAATCACATTGTTGTAGCGCGTTAGAATACGGTTTTAATAGATCCTATTACAACAAACCAAACAGCGTCATTAGTGTGATTTCAAAGCCTCCAAATTAGTCAAATGATGCAGATGGTAGCACAATTTCATGAAGATGCAGTGAGATAGAGGTTGTGCGCTCTTATACTAGATTCTCCTGCAAAACTAGTCCAACAAACAAAAAGGAATAATCTGCCTTTATTTATAATCTTTTTTCCAGTTTTCTGCGATGGCAAGCTGAATTCTTGCATTTTGGGTTTACAATTTTGGTTAACTTTCGTTTCGTTTGTTTTTTTTTTTTTTCGGTCTTTTATTCACACCTTTCATGTTTGCATGCAACTCTTTTTTATGTCCTATTTGCCTTTGATCTTATATACTGAAATTTCTGTCATTCACTTCTGTCTTCCCTCAAAACTTTTCTACTTCTGTTTGTTTCCTCTGTAATCTCCAGATCCAAATGTTTTCATTCATTGCTTTATTATTATTTTTTGCTTTGTTTGATCTGTTTGTTGCACTTCCATGGCAGATATGTTTCCAAATTTGTCAGGAAGAGTGAAAGGACAGCAGCTGCTGAAGAAGAGAAGTTCAGTAATCTATACGTGAAAAATCTATTTGATGGCATGACAGAGGATGTTCTTGAAGAAATGTTTTCTAGATATGGGAAGGTTTGCAGCGTTGTAATCATGAAGGATGGCAAGGGGAGCTCAAGAGGTTTTGGGTTTGTAAACTTTGAATCCCCAGATGATGCTAAGAAGGCTCTGGCAGCTATGAACGGTGCTAAACTGGGTAAAAATGGTATTTTTCATGTTTTCTCCTGCTTAAAACTTAGCGGTTCATCCAAAACATTAATCATTTACATACGTAAAATTGATTTGTTAATCAGGTTCAAAGAAATTGTTTGTGGGAAGGGCTCAAAAGAAGGCTGAAAGGACAAAGCTATTGAAACATAAGTATGAGGATGCATTCAACAGCCGCTTTGAGAAATTGAAGGCTTCAAATCTCTACGTGAAGAACCTGCATGAATCCATTGATGACAAAAGATTACAAGAACTTTTTGGTCACTACGGACGAATAACCTCAGCTAAGGTGATGCGCCTTGAAAATGGGATGAGTAAGGGATTTGGCTTTGTTTGTTTTTCCTCTCCTGAAGAAGCTATGGCAGCTTTAATTGGGCTTAATGGTAAGATAAAGTTCGCTCCGCCCTTTTCTCCTCTGTCCTAATAGTTTTGAGTTTTGATTTCTTTTAAAGATTTTTGAGGGAAAGTTGATGGTTTATGGTTACTAATCTGAAATTTGAAATTGCTCAGGAACCTTTTTTGAGGGAAGGTTTCTGTATGTCGCAGTGGCTCAGCGTAAAGAAGATCGCTGCAAGGAATTGCAAAACTACTATATGCAAAACACCCCAGTACAGTCCTCATATCAATCTAGTTGCAGTGCTGGTAGCCCTCAATTCCACCCATTTTACTTCAATTTCCCTCCTTGCCCTCCTATTTCCCCTCTCCTGTGCCAGCCATCCTTATATCAGCATTTTGTTGCAAACATCGGCATTCAGTATCCTTTGGCAACAACAGATGACCAACAAAACTTCTCATATGTGAGCATGTCTTGTTTTTCTTGGAAACTAGTTTTTTGTTCTGCAGCTCCGTTCTGACAATTATTCTTGTATTGTTCATGACCTAACAGGATCATACGAGACACATGCATCCAAGCATTGCTGGGATCAGAAGAGATTGCGTGTACAGACAGCATGTATGAGCTATCTTTTTCCTTTAAATAGATAGATTTTTAATTTGCATAGTCTTGATATTTGCTAATGGAATCACATAGCAAGTTTTGCAAAATATTTTCTTTTGTTATTTGCCTACTGATGTGTCTGATTAGATTTTGCTTTTGCAACAAGATTGAACTTGGATTCTACTTGACCACTTATTCTCCTGTGTTAGTCTATGACGTATAACTCTAATGTTCCGTTCCGAGAGCTGGACCATGTCAATTCTGGGAGTAAGAAAGTAGGTTTCAGGAAGAAAGGGAACAAAAGGTGTGAACCTGCTGAAAATTTCCCTGTAGCACAGGCGGCAATCCAATCCATTACTACAGCAACATCCCCTGGAAACTCTGGGGAGAACAATGAAAATATAACTCACCCATTTGCAGAGAATCTTAAGGTTTGCAATTTAAGTTCCTAGTAGACTATCTTCGTTTAGGAGAATGTTTTGGTGTGTGCATGTCTATTCGTTTTAATATTGTGCTTTCTAATAAACTCCATCTCTTTCAGCCTGAACATGCCGCAAAGGTAACAGGAGCGCTGCTGGAGATGAATTCTGATGTACTCAAGCTGCTTAATTCTCCAAATTCCTTGGCTGTGAAAGACAAGTCGGTTCAAATGCTAAAGGAAGCAAATGCTAGGACCAGTAACGATGCTGCTGTTACTTTTGCCACCCCCAGATCTGCCTGTTGCTTGAGCTATTAGCCGGTGCCATACATTTCTATCATGCCTACTCTTTTCCTCATTAGTTTTTCAGTTTTGCCAATCACTTGCTTTTGATATATAGAACCTTGCTGTATGCTGTCTGGTCATCTAGCGACCATTTGCTCTTCTATTGATTGTTTTGTGTCCAACACTAGAAGGTTCCTCTTTCTTATTTCCGAAGAACGCCTAGAGCTTTCTGATTATGCTGCCTTCCCCTATGCTTCCTTCTGCATTCTACTTCTTTGTTGTTCAATTTTTCCCAACGCTCTAACGTTTCATTTTTCCTTTTTGGGTCCTAAGATATTTTTAGGAATTGTAAATATAAAAAATAAGTTAAAAAAAAAAAAAGAGAGAGGATAAATTGAGGAAAAAGGAAGGTTAATTTCATTATTGAGATCCTTTATCACAATTTTCAATACTATGTCACAAAACTAAATGGAAATTATCTTGATGGACATGGCATACATGATTACAAATACAAGCTTATGCAGTAGGCATCACTTTTCGATCCAGGATTTAAGGAAATAATATAAAGAGTAGTAGCAAGCTGGTTTTAGTACAGTTTACAAAGGGCAAGTAGACATGTAAGTCCTGGTGAATCAAATGAGAGCAATTCCCTGAGTAATCAATGCATCAGCAAGGACCTGATTAGCAGCCTGAGATGGATGAACACTGTCCCAAAACACATACTGGGAGGCATTGGGACAAGTTCCTGGTGACTTTGGATTGCATAAGAATACGGTTGTCTCTACCCTCCCTGTTCCACAGCAGCCCCTCGTTGTTTCAACAAAACCTATCAATTCAAAACAGAAGTCATAATTTAACTAATCATAAAACTCCCTAACGCATTGATCTATGTTACTCACACTTAGGTGCAAGTGTCAAATATGGTTATGCGTTTGACATCAGGTATGCTCAGTTTTCTTATAGTTTTTTCATGTATTTAGAAGGTGACGAGTAATTCAAGAAAGATGAAGAGTGGAAGCAACATAGCCATTGATTATATGTCACTTCTATTCGCCATTTAAAAGAGTTTTTTTTTACTGGACTAACACATGGACAAAGCTCTTCCCTTACCGTAGTTCGAAGGAGATTTAATAACGTCATTAAGTGCCTTGTAAATGTCAAAAACCACAATCTTAAGATCAGGGTGTTGCTTCTGGAGATTAGTTGCAGCCGCGTTGAGCTTTTTATTGAATCGCTGAGCATCGGCATTGAACCTGGAGACACATCCCTTCTCATGGTAACCAAACAATGTTATTGCTAAAGGAATGCAACCTAACGGGGGGAGAGAAGTAGCTCCAATTTTCCTGGCTCCCAAGCCATACAAGTTCTGTTTGTCAACCAAAGCACCCGAAATTTATTAAAGACCTAAACTGTTCAAAGTAACAATAAGAAAATTCCATTGAGTTATTCATGCACGTGTCTTAATCAAGTCTTCATATTGAAGTAGCAATTATATACCTTGACGAAATTTGTGAAGGCATCGATAAGGAAGGCGCCATACTGGTCTGGAGTATAGACATGGTTAATTAAAGGATTGACATAGTAGTTCTGGAGAAAGTCACCGCTTCCAGCACTCAATACATACAGTGCATCCTTGATGATGGATGCTGATTTGCTACTGCCTGCTAACTTTGCTAGCTTTGTCTGATACTCCTTGAAACACTCTACCTGCTGGGTCAATGTTATAGCATGCTGCAAATAATATGGAAATTAGAACTTATACTACAAGGCTACTACAAGATTAGCAGAAGAGGAACAACATCTCACGTTAATCATGGCAGCCTTGTCATCATAGCCAGATCCAGCTGAAGCAAAATTGGCTCCAATAAGAAGGTTCTTCCCTGATGCTTCTGGGCTAAGATATGCTGGTGGGTAAGTAGTAAAACCCAGAGTTTCGGCTGCAAGAAGGAATTTCAGTAGTAATTTCAAACTTACTAATTCTATTTGAACTACAGTTACCTAAACTTATAGTTTGTATGGTAATGGTAACTTCTTCTACTTACCAGTGATGTCGGTTGCCAATTTTCCATTGCAAAACCTCCCAGTGGGCTTTTGGTTGACGAAGTCCCTTCCGTAAGGAGGGTAATTAGCCTTGAAGATGGTCGGGAGATAGTCATTGTTGCCGACATCTACCACGGAGTCGCCAAAAGTTATGATTGCTGGAACAAGAGTGGTTGATTCTTGTGCATACCCCCCGCTTACTGATGCAAATGCGAAGACCAAAAACAGTAGCCTTCTGCTATAAACCTTCATTTTTTTTCTCTTTTTCTAGGGGATAGTACTTTGAATATTTGAGCACTGAGTTAGACCTTATAAGCAGCGACTGCATGAGACTAGCCTGTCTTGAAGAAGGAAGATGGGGGTTGAGAGAAAGGCCAATAAATGAGAGTAGTTAAAATGAATGTTATCATTCATGTCATACATTTTAGATAGCTAATTAAACAATTTCATTTCCTATCATAAACGTCAAGTTTTTGTTTTTTTTTTTTTTTTTTGGTTATTAAGATTTTTCTTTCTGTTTAGTCATAAAATGAATAGATACAGAAGCTTACATTTATGAATTTCTCTGTGTATCTAATCAAAACAATGAAAGGTAGTTGGGAAGGCATTAAAGAGCTGTGTTTTTGGATTGGAATCTGCATGTGCAGGAGTTATTGGCAAATTGCTAATAATTTTTAGTATGTTGTGCCTCTAATCTTTACTTTATAAAGGAATAGTTTAATCTTTGACTAGTTAATGTTGATTGTTTTTCCTTTAATATTAGCACTTAGAGCGTGAACAAATATATTTATAAATAAATTTAATAATTTAATAATTTATATCTTATTTTTATATTTTACTATATCATAACATACTTAAAATATTTTATATTTTATTATTTTTAATATATTAATATTTTTTTATTATATAAATTTTAAAATATTAAATTTTTAAATCATATTATATTTTAATTATTTTCTACGTTATATTTGTCTCATATAATCTGTCCTGATTAATATTGCCATGTTTAAGTCCTCGGGTGGGTGTTGGATCCTCACCCTCGTGTCACTTCAGCCAGCCTGCCCATCAAATTTTGTCATGCTGCCGCTGGAGTGGAGATTCTCCAGAGAACGCTAATCCGGTCTAGGCTTGCATTATTGCTCAGTCAATTTCCCACGAATATCCAATCCAAGGGAGTCAAAAGTGTTTGTAAAAGATTTTGTTTTCCACGTGGGTCTAAAGAGGTGAAGAATTTTGCATGTTGTGATTTAGAGAACTTGGTTTTAAGTCAGGTTTCTATGTAATATATGCTTGAATTACATATATTTCTGTCATCTTGATACTTAAAAAAATTACAATTAATTACTTGAAATTAGTTCTGTTAAATAATTTATTTTAATAAATTAATTTTAAATATCGAATGAACAATGAATCTAAACCTATAGACAGATATAGTCACGATCCAAGTCAAGCTACAGGGGCACCACCAAACCATCAGGTAACAAATTAGGCCCCCCAAAAAAGATTTGTCTAAAATGGTACACATATATAGGATCTGATTAGTATACTCTTCGTACAGTTGAGATATATACCTGTAATATCTATGTATATTTTTAACTGGTAACGTGGTCCGAAGTAGGTATTAAACTGTATCTCCACAAGCAGTCTCTTCGAATATACAAATGAAGTGGACCAAATTGCTCGAGTCGGGGGTTGGGACGGCCAAGGCCGTTGACAATGCTTCAGGCTGGATCAATTCGCCAGATGAAGGATAGATGTAAGTGACCCTGATCCAAGCCCAACAACTGGGGCCTAACTGAACGAACCGTTAAGTCATACTGTCATAGCATGTGGAATTGAAGCTTAGTTGCGCTTAATTTAACTTGCCAGCTGCTTCTCTTTTGAAATATTAGATCTGATAATTTTAAAGAGGATACAAAATGCTACACAAAACGGTTAAGTCCTGTATGATTAAGTGTTTTTTATATTCAGAATTTGTCATCGGGAAATATATCAGAAGTAACATAGAGAAAGTGGAAAAGGTAAACGTGCTATCCTCTCAGCGCATAATACCGTTTAAAGAATTATTATCATGTTCATTGCAAACTCTGAGAGAGCGAATGCTAGGTGTAGAAACTACCTAGCAATGGGGCCAATATCTGATTCAATGTTGGAAAGGGAAATGTCACATGAATTGCCTGATCTTGTCATGAGAGTTCTTCCAACCGCCATCTCTATAGCCAGACATTTCTTTAGTTCTGTTAATGCATCGCTCATGTCTGGCCTTTGGACCGCTCTTGGTTGCACACATGACATGCTTATCTCCACAGCTTTCCAAGCGGCATTGGCAACAAATGCACCCTGCAAGCTGGGATCCGCAATGCTTTGAATATTTCCTTCTTGAATTATAGGACTCACCCAGTCAACAATGTGAATACGGAGCAAATGGTCTCTTATTATTGTAGGCTCGCCAGTTACTAGCTCAAGCAGAATTATCCCAAGCTGTAAACATCAATTTCCCGATGCCTGAAATCTATATGGAAAACAATGGTGATTGTTGTACAACAAGATTTAGATGGACAAAACAATAAAACAGTTAATATTTAAACCCTTGGAATCTTGTTGCTGCTTGCTGTTATTAGATTGTTCGTAGCTTCGACAAAACAAGTATACAGATAAAAATTTCTTTAATTCTTACTGAGGATCCAGGTATCCAGGTGTGCCAGCGGCGCAAGTTGATATGTGAGTGGCATTTTCTGGAATGAAAAGTCTAGATAGCCCAAAATCAGCTATCTTGGTTTGCCTGTTTTCTATCAAAAAGATAATGGAAGTTTTCAAATCTCCCTGGACTATAGACGGCTTGCAGCCATTATGTAGATACTCCAACCCTGCAAATCTAGAAGTGATAAGTTTTCGAGAGGAAAGAATTAGACCAAGAAATTAAAGAACAATATAGCAGAAAAGAACTCGACCATGTGCAGCATCTATCGCACTCCGAAGTCTTTCTTTCCAACTCAAAACAATCTCTTATAGTTGGATTAGCAAATGCAAAATTCTCATTACAAAACCATAAGTATAGCTTGAAACATACAAATTTTGAAGATGGTATTGTGGATACCTGATAAATGATCTCTCAGGTTTCCATGAACAGCGTACTGATAGATGAGTGCCATGTTACCAACTTCATCACAGTATCCAACTAGCGAAAAAAGGTTTTTGTGAGAAAAATTATCAAGAGTTGTGCTTGCAATATTTTAAAGTCGTGGTCCATCATATCTGAACGAGTATATTGTTGCAGAAAGTCTTCATAGTGGCAATTTCAATATAAGAAAAAAACTTTTAAGGCCTGGGGTGCATTTATTTAAGCTTGGTTCGAAATTCCTTGCATCCTTGTGTTGACGATGGAGAGTGCAACTTGACGGCAACTGGAGTGTCATCATCTAGATTCTAGACTACCAAGGTAAACTTTTCCAAACCCTCTCCAATGACAGTGGCGAAGTTAGCGGTAATCCTAGAAGTCTCAGAGTAAGTAAAGGGCCGATTCATTGATTTCAATGAACTTTTTTTTAAAAAATAGAAACGAGGATTTCACCCCACGTTGAGATTTTTCAAATTTTAAATAATTTTTAAATTACTTAATTATAAAAATTAATTTTAATTAAATTTTAATAAGTTATAATTATTTTTTAATTTTTAATTTTTAACTTTTAATTATGAAAAATTAAATTTATCGTGATTGTATAGATAAGTATGAATCTTAAATAAACTTGAAAGAAAGTAAATGTGCATATCTATTAGATAAAATAATTATTTTAAAGTAAAACAAAAAATAATAAAATAATAAAATAACTTTTTTAACCGAATAGGTCAAGTATAGATAATAAGTCTACTCGAATGAACATGCAAACCAACCCTTTTAAATTCATTATTTAATAAACAAAAATAAAAAAATTTTCTAGCAAATGGGATATAGATCTTGAATCACTTTAAATACATAATGTAAAAAATAAAACAAAATATAAAAATTATTTTTTCTTAATTGAATAATTATGACAAATTATTTAAAATTTTTTATATTTTAATATATTAAGTAATTGAGTTTAGATTAAAAATGAAAATCATTATGACAAACTATATAAAATATGAGATGAATTAAGATATATAAAAAAAACTTAAAAAAATAATTAAAATATGACACGAAAAATAACATAAACATGATTTTTTTTAGTCTGCTAGAAAATGAGAAAACAAATAAATTCTTAATACTTTAAACACATGAAAAAATAATACGAAAATAAAATACAAAAAAATAATATCAAAACAACCATAGAAAAATATTATAATTTTTAATTAATTAATTGTAAAAATTAGTTTTAATTTTATTAAGTTGTATTTGTTTTTTTCTTAATTTTTTAAATTCTAATTATAGAAATTGAATTTTTAATAATTGTTTAGGATTTAGAATGAATCTTAAATTAACTTATGAATAAATGTGCAAGCTAATTACATTAGAAAAATATTACTTAAAACTAAAACAAAAAATAAGAAAAAACTTTTTTTGCCAAATGGGTAAAGTACAAATGATAAGTCCACTCGAGTGAACATACATACTAACTCTTTTAAATATATTATTTAAAAATAAAGTAAAAATAAAAAAATTTACCTAAGCAAATCATATACATGTCCTGAATCACTTTAAATATATCATTAAAAAATAACATAAAATAAAAAACTTATTTTTTTCCCTAAGCGGGTAAGGTACAAATACTAAATTATCTTGAAAAATGCACAAGCTGACTCTTGTAAATACATCATTTAAAAATTAAAAAATAAATAATTTTTTTTCTAATGAATCCTATATAGATCCTAAATCTCAAATATAAAAAAAAAATTAAAATAATTTTTTTTCTTAATTGAATAACTATTACATATTATTTAAATATTTTTTATATTTTAATATATAAAACAATTGAATTTAGTAGAGTGAAAATTGAATAATTAAGATACGATAAAAAAAAAACTTATAAAAATATATTATTTTACTTACGATTATAGGTTAAAATATTAAAAATGTCTTCGTATAGTTTATGATATATGCCTGTAATGTATATTTTTTCTTTCGTAACCGGTAAACGTGGTCCAAAGTACGTGTTAAATTGTAGCCGCAGCAAGCCATGACTTCAAACAGACAGAAAGTGGATCAAATTGCTCGGGTCGGGGGAGGGGCGTTGACAATGCTCCAGGCTGGATCAGTTCGGCAGATGAAAGATAGATTTAAGTGACCCTGACCCAGGCCCAGCAACTAGGGCTCAATTGAACCCTTAAGTCATGCTGTCATCGCATGTGTAATTAAAGGTGTGGGCTTAACTTGCTGGCTGTTGCTCTTTTTAAAGATCAAATCTGATAATTTAAAATACGAATATAAAATTATTTGAGTCCTAAACGATTCAAGTGTTCTTAGCATTGAGAACTTGTCCTCAAGAATACATCAGAAATAACATACAGAAAGTGTAACGGGTAAACACGCTATCCCCAGCGTACAATCGGATTAAAGAAGTATTGTCACATTCATAGCAAATTCTGAAAGAGCGAATGCTAGGTGTAGAAACTACCTAACAATGGGGCCAATCTCTGAGTTAATGTTGGAAAGGGACACGTCAAGTAAATTGCCTGATCTTGTCATGATAATTCCTCCAACCGCCATCTCTATAGCCATACAGTCCTTTAGTTCCATTAATACATCGCTCATGTCTGGCCTTTGGACCGCTTTCGGTTGCACACATGACATGGCTATCTCCACAGCTTTCCAAGCTGCAACCTGGGATCCGCAATGCTTTGAATATTTCCTTCTTGGATTATAGGACTCACCCAGTCAACAATGCGAATGCGGGGCAAATGGTCCCTCATTATCGCAGGCTTCCCGGTTATTAGCTCAAGCAGAATTATCCCAAAGCTGTAAACATCACTTTTCTTGTTTAGATTTCCTGATGACTGAAATCTGTAAGGAAAACATTGATGATTGTTATACAAAGCGAGGTTTAGATACACAAAACAATAAAAACAATTCAGCCTTCTTTACTTGTTTTACTTTCTGGGTGGTTGTTTTAAATGTTCGCTTGCTGATCCAAATGCTCCTTGGTATTTATATTATTACTTAGATTTAATGACTTCAGATCCAAAATCTCTGAAGGGAGGAATGAGGGTATGCATGCAAACCCGAACACATAGGGCGCTTTTAACTCAAGACAAGAAAAGGGACTTGCATTTTCATCATTTTGGGATTTCAAAGTTGGTATTACTCAATGTAACAAGGCTAGAAGTTAATATTTAACACTTGGAATCCCGTTGTTGCTTTCTGATTAATTCAGTGAGCTAGTTTTGTTGTTAGATTGTTTGTAGCTTTGACAAAACAAATATACGGATAAAAGTTTCTTTATCTCTTCCTCAGGTTCCAGGTATCCAAGTGTGCCAGCGGAGCAAGTTGATATGTGAGAGGCATTTTCTGTAATGAAAAGTCTAGATAGACCAAAATCAGCTATCTTGGCTTGCATGTTTTCTGTCAATAAGATATTAGAAGTTTTCAAATCTCTATGGACTACAGACGGCTTGAAACCATTATGAAGATACTCCAACCCAGCATGTCTAGAAGTCAGTTTTCGAAAGGAAAGAAATAGGCCAAGAAATTAAAGAGCGAAATAGCAAAAAAGAACTCAACGGTAGGCAACATCTATCGCAATCTGAAGTCTCTCTTTCCAACTCAAACATCAGCGTTTCTCTCCGCTGGCAAAACATATCAAGACAATCTGTTTTAGTGGCTTTAGCAAATGCAAAATTCTTACTAGAAAATGACAATATTTTAGCTTGAACATACAAAATCTGAAGATAATAATTTCCTTATAAATGGTCCCTCAGTTTCCATTAGCTACGTACTCACAGATGAGTGCCACGTTACCACCTTCATCACAGTAACCAACAAGCAAAACGAGGTTTTTGTGATGAAAAATCATCAAGAGTTGTGCCTGCAAGATTTTTAAATCATGGTCCATCATATCTGAACAAAATATACTGTTGAAGAAAGTCTTCATGGTGGTACTAATTTCAACATAAGAAAAAACTTTTAAGGACTAATTTTAGAGCATGGGGGCGGATTTCATCTAACCTCGGCTCGAAATTCTTTGTATCCTTGTTTCGATGATGGAGCGAGCAGCTTGACAGTCAGTGGAGTGTCATCATCTAGAGTAACAAGGTAGACTTTTCCAAATCCTCCCTCTCCAATGACAGTGGCGAAGTTAGCAGTAATCCTAGCAATCTCAGAGTAAGTAAAGGGTCGATTCCTTGATTTCAATGAACTTTCTCTTTTTGAATTGGTACCAGGCCCTACAACAGTTGTAATGAAACCATCCAAGTTTCAGCATTTGAATTTCAACATTCGGACAAAAAGAATTAGATTAATAGTACTACGTTGTCAGGTCATTTTACAGATTGGAAGCTCTATAGACTAGACCTGTTATGCTTGTTCTTTATTAATTTTTAATGGCATAAAATCCAAATTTATTACTCTATTTATTTAGGATAACAGATAAATTTACTATACATCGAATTTTACCAAACCAAAAGTTACTGACATTGTTGAAGAAAATAAATACCTATAGCTTGTCGTCTTCTAATAATTCTGAGAAAGATAATTAGAACACTGAAGAGGATGAGAAGGAGCAAAATGGTTTAGTGGATGCAACAACTGGAACAGGAAATCTCTTTTTTCTTTTTTGGATCCACCTGGCATAAATGTGGGTTTTCATCCAATCTGGTATTCAGCAGAAGAGACAAATGTTATGATCGATGCATCGACGAATCAATCGATAATATATACCACAAACTTAATCAATCCGCATTTTTTTATCATCACTTAATACAGCTTATGTTGTGACCTCATTTAGAATTTAACAAAAGGTTGAGTTGGGATGTTTTTGAAGTATAAAAGAAGAGCGTACGTACTTCAGAAGCAAAGATCTATTGTCAGACCTGTCCTTAAGAGACTGGGGGGTATTGCATCTGTGAGCTTGTTCCCAGACAAATCGCTAAAGAGAAAGCATGAAATATGTGAAATTGAAATTTAAGCTTTTCAGTTATTGTTGTCAATGTCATATTCCAGCATTCCAGCATTATCAGATTGGAACTGAGCAAAATGGAATATAAACAAACTTACAGAACTTTCAAGTTTGGCAATTGTGCTAAAACTTCTGGTGTTGATCCTGTCAGTTCATTGTACGATAGGTCTCTGAAACATTTTGGTGAAAAACTCCAAATAAGTAAAAAAAAAATCCGAATTAATGCTCATCTTATTATTGACAAGCAAGCATTTCATTAAAGGTTTTGTTATACGCTTTGCACCCAGGCAATCGATTTAACGATTGATATATATACATATATATATGTATGTACCTTCAACTCGAAGAATAAGATACCAAATAACATTAAAAAAAAGAAAAGGAATGGTAAGCGTTCAAATGTTTTGGAGGTGTCAGATGTCAGTACTACTCCATTAAAGTGTTATTGAGTGTTGGATTTAACACGTAAGATTAAGAAAAAGATTTTAGATATTATGTATTTTAATAATAAAGGAATGGTTTGCGTTGAAATGTTTTGGAGGTTTCAGATGTCAATACTACTTCCGTTAAAGTGTTATTCAGTGTTGGATTTAACACGTGAGATTAAGAAAAAGATTTTAGATATTATGTTTTTTAATAATAGTGTGAAAAAGTACAAACAAATTCTGAAAAATAGTGACATGGAATAAAAAAATAAACGTCCAAGCATTAAACATGCTCAATGGGTAAAGTTTAAGATTTCCCCAAAAGAAAAAGGAAATGACAAAGAAAAATGGAATTGAGGGAATTTTAATTTATCTAAATTAGTACTTACGTTCTTTTTCCATTTCTGGATTTTGTCAATTTCTTTCTTTTTTGGCTAAATAAATAAATGAAAATTAAATACAACTAAAAAAAAAAAAGATGATGCAAGTAACTTATAAGTGATAAGCAACATTCGTCTTCGTATAATAGTAAGATGTTTCTCTATGATAGGTAATGTAAATCATGCAATTGAAAATTAATACTTACAGAGACTCTAATTCATGCAGATAAGAAACTGATGAAGATATCTCCCTTGTTAATTTACTTTCGCTCAAGTTGCTGCATGAAGATATCTCCCTTTGTTAATTTGTAAAAATATATAAAACATTTTTCTTGCATCTTCAGAAATATATTACATTGGGTTCTACTTCTATATATATGTTGTGACATGGATAACAGATAAAATCTTTTCTACTAAGTTACTCAAATTTGAGTGAGTGTCAAATATGTACGGAATGTGCTTGATACAGTTAAATTCAATTTTTTAAAAAAATTTTTATACATTTATAAGATCATATCTTATACCTATATTTAAATATACGTCGAATAAAAATATTTTTAAAAAAATAAAAACTGTAAATTATATAATATTGTTCTTGATTTGAAAAAGTAATTTCAAACTTTTAACTCTTTTAAGTAAAAATACATATGATTATTGGTTATCATCGAGCTAAATGTTTGAGTTTATAAATTAAATGATTTCAAACGAGATGATCCTTAACAGTGAGATGATCCTTGGGGCATTGTTGAAGCTGTAGCCCAAACCATTCCACATAAACTCTTTTGGGAGGCATGGGTCTCCTTGCCAATCGGCTCGGTTTATACTGTATGTGTCCCTGATGGCCATGATAGCTTCAACTGTTTGTGTATGTGTGTGTATATATATATATATATATATATATATATATATATATAAAGGACCATTTTTTAAGAAAAGGGAAAGGATTTGAGTTAGCAACTAGCTACACTTAATACAAAAGAGCCTAAATTTACAAACTTAATT
>JBBYHK010000003.1:4618048-4628482 GCA_038382065.1 Adansonia grandidieri
AACAAAAAAGAACTATGTCCTAAACAAAACATGTGGTCCTACATTGATCCAAGATGTTGTCTTCAGCGGCAAATTTTGATATTTTATTTTGGGGGTCTGTATTTTATATTAGATTTCTTCTAATATATATATATATATATATTTATATATATAAAAGTGCAAATATTAATAAAAAGTAACAAATCTTATAAAATTATTGAATAAATATATTACTATGAAAGCATTAAAATTTTAAAGATAAAAGAACTTTCGAATTTATAGTAAAAGAAAAAGGCAACATATTCATTCAATATTGTACTCATGTCACATATATAAGTTTTCAAATTTCTACTCAGTATTCAATATTGTATTCAGTATGTACCTATACCAGAATAAAAACAGTACACTCATCGATACAGTACTGACTACCTTACTCTCTTTACAACATAATAGTGAAGGTTTCGGTTTAGACCCGTTGATAAGGCCGATCTATGTTTGTATAAATTAGATGACTCGATTTAAACTATTATTTATTAATAAAAATATTTTTATTTAAATTTAATAATAAAAATATTTTTAAATATTTTTAAATAATAAAATAAATTATTAAATTGATTTAAATTAATTTTAAATAAAATTTTTTTAAAAGATTCCAACTATGTTCTGAATGCAATCAAGTCTAAATTGGGTTTTCCTCCGTCGTGGAATTGAACATTTTATCACGCGTGAAAGTGTGATCATTTAAACCGAATTAAATGAGATTTTGAAAGCTAATTAATCTAAACTTGAATGTTGTCTTTATCGATAGCTTCTGAAGAAGATATTATTTGTCAGCAATTAATATTCCAAGTGGAAAACTGAGGTCTAGTATTGTGAAAGAAAGATGTTTTCCATCTGCTCAATTAAAGAGCATTAAATCGCGTTTGCCTGTATCTCTCCGCCTCTTGCTTGAGCGCACATGCCTCATGACTTACTCTTTCGAAATATCAAATCTAATGCTGCTCCTGATTGACAAATTATATCATTGTTGTTAACTGTGCTCGGATTTGATGTAAAGTATCCGGATTTTTCGTCGAGTATTTCACATTTATATTTAATATATATTTAAATTTAAATATAAAATATTATATTTTAAATATATTAAAAATTAAATATAATCATATTTAACACACATATATAATTAATATTCATTTAAATACAAATAATATAAAATTTCTTTTGAGAGGAAAAAGTATTACTAAACGAGCTTCGTTCATGAATTTGTATGATAGTCGCTGATCTTTGAATGTTGCCTATGAACATGATAAAATATATTAATTAATTATAATGATTTATAGTCATAATGTGAGTGTGACCAGTTCATCAATCATTTACTATACCAATCGATTATCACATCAATGATGATCACCATTTACTTTATCAATTTTTTTAGCACAAATCCGACTGGCTCATAAACATCCGCGGGAAAGAAGTATCTATGTACATTGATTAAGAGGATTTGTTTCTTCCCTAGTTAGTTGGGTATTTATCTTATTAGTTTATGAAATACAAAAATAACTTGACAATAGATTCTGGCACTATTTGGTGGCACACTACAACAGTACATATTGCCGCATCAATTACTTAGGGGTTCTTAAGAGCATTGAATTTATATACGACGAGCAATTTTTCCAACAAAAATCATCATTACATAGTGGTGATCATCCGTACATGCAAATCGTTCTTCTAAATTCATGAATCATGCGATTCATGCATCTTTGAAGAAATAGCAAACATCTAACCCAAAAAAATTAAAAAAAAAACCATAGAAAGTATTTAAGTAATGTCAAAATCAGGGTTCTCTTAGCAGTTTTCATTTATATTATTCAAATTTAAAGTATATTTGGATAAATTATTATAAGTACATATATCTTATATGAGAGTATTTAATTTTTTTAAAATTTTTTGTGATATTAAATATAAATATTTTAAGATAAATAAAAAAAATTCAAATGATAAATTTTCATGCTTTAAATGAGGTTAGCTATAACTGCATTATTATTATTATGAAATGCAAGAACAAAGATTTCGTTTGTTTTGAAGTTTTTATTTTATTTTATTTTTCGTTTACTTACTTTTTTTTTATAAATATTCTAGGCCCAGAATTGCAAACAAAAATAGGAAAAACTATGGCGATCATGTGGGCCAAGGGTGTCAAGAACGTGGGGGTCAGCATCATGATTCATGACCCTGAACATCCAGCTTGGGAAATCTAGGATCATATTCACACCTAATAATTACAAGTCTGTAAACGCTGGTTCTGCAAAACGTCGGCGACGAAGACCCTTCATTTTGGAAGAGATAAGGGCCCCCTCAGCCAGTCAGCCCCCCACCGCCACCACCTTGCCATGGGCCTTTCGCCCTTTCCAGGCTTTTGAGTTTAAGGCCGTCGAATGTGACAAAATATCTGTTCATGCATGCACGACAAAAACCCGTTGACACTAACTTAAAAATGTTGAAAATGTTCATAAATCGGTAATGAAGTTTTTTTTTAAATTTTTTATTTAAATTTAAATTTAAATTTATTTAATAATTTAATTATTTAAAAAATCAAAATATTGTTATCAATTTTTATATATTTATATAATTAAATTTAAATAAAATAATATTTTTATATTTATAAATAATAATTTAAATTAAATTATATTTATAAAATTTATTCAAACCTCAAACAATTAAATTAATTCACGAATAAATTTACACTAATTTAAATTGACGGTTTTTACCAACCGTAGCATATCAACGTCGATTTCTTCTTCTCGATCTATGATTTTTGCTGACAAGGGGACTTTGATTTGATGGGAACGTATTAAGAGTTGAACGCGTGCATTAGCAAACACTCTTTAGACAAATTTTCAGGGTGTCTAAGGCCATGTTTTTAGGGACTTAATTAAGTGTCTGGAAAGACCGTAATGACGGTGGGCTGATTCCATTTAGCTGACCCCGTGTACTTTCCTTGGTTGACAATTTGGCAAAGTTTCTACGTCTTTTTCCGAATGCTGCGCCATGCCTGCTGCATCGGACCACCATTTTGCGTTCCTTCAGTGTCAATGAAAATGAATATTATGAAACGGTTATTTTGTGTTAATTTATATGTTTTTTATTTAAATTATGTTACATAATTTATTATTAAAAAATTAATTATTTATTTACAGTAAATATAATTTATTGATAAATAAATATCTAGATATTATTGTAAAATTTTTTTCTTAAATTTAATATTACAAGTAATATCAATTTAATTAAATTTTTTTTTTTAAAAAGAACATCTGCTCTTTTCCTAGGCTTATAGAATATAATTGCCATATATAATTGTAATATATAAAGTGCCAATATATATAAATAAAATCTTTGAATTTACGACTTAATAGTTTGCCATTAAAGCATGGTTTGGATAGTTCGTTATGTATGTAGCAGCAATGAAAATTTTTATTTCACAAATAAATAGACGAATATTTTTTAAAATAAAATATTAATATTTGGATAACAAGTAGATAATAAATATATTCAAATTTTTAATAGATTTAAATACTCTTATATTATAGTTTGATTTTTTATTTAATACCTAAAATAAATTATCAACTTGGCACCTAATTTTTCATTTAGTCATGCATATTGACCCTTTGAATTAATATTATTAGTCAGATGCTGATGTAGCAATCAATAATGAATGAACTTGACACGTAATAAATTATCACATCATCATGAAAAAAATTAAAAAAATTAAAAATTTTAATATTAAAATTTTTTTTATACTAATGTGGCATCAGTTATGTGATAATTTTATTTTTTATCAACAATTGACTGTCATATTAATCTTTGATTAATATTGTTCATTCAAACAGTCAATATGAATAATAAAATAAAAACTTAAGTATCAAATTAATAATTTTTTTAAATATCAAAATAAAAATTAAATTAAAATATAAAAATTTAATATTTAACCCTTTCTAATATATAAAACCGAAATTGAAGAATTGGGTTATCATCATCATTATTTCCTCCATACTCAAATCGCAGGGGAAAAGCATCCTATGGTCCCCACACTCTAGCTTATCACCGTTTAGATTTCCCCCACGTGGAAAACGGCATCCTTTTACGTCACCACTCAATCATCATGCGCCACATGTGATAGGGAGCGTTGCGTTCACGTGCTGAAAACGGTTGGGGATTTTGCAGGAATAACGCGGGAGTCGATCATAGCAGCATTAATTGACATTTTGACGATGGAATTTGATAAAAAACAATAATATTAGGGCCCAATTGTTAAACATTAATAATTGCTAGATAAAATTACATTTGATTTTTATTAATTGTTTTTTTTTTTTTTGGTATTTGTTGAGATCTTAATAAGCTTTGTTGGTAATCAGATTAAATTAGATTATATTTCTTCAAAATTTTAGTAATTTTCTAAAAATATTTATTGATAAAAATTTTAAAAAGAATATAAAAAAGAAAATATCACAAAAAATTAAAAAAAAATCCCACAAAAGGTCTAACAATCTATTATGTCTTAATATCTCCAAAACTTAAGACCTAAAATGCCGTCTAGTCTACGAAGCCCATAGAGGAGAAGACACAAAATGTCTACGAAACTTGGATTGTTTAGATTGGATTTGGGTAAAATTATTTTCGGTCTTAAAAAATTCATATTAATTACATGTTTGAATCATTTTAAATTTGAAATAATTCGTAAAATTCGATCATTTAAATTTGATATTTGTATTTTTTTTTTTGAATTTCAATAATAACATATTCAAATTATTGAATTTTAAAATAAAATCGATTCAAGTACAAGATCTTTTGAGTTAGCTTTTTGAGTTTGAGTATATATACACACACTTTTTTGATTAAATCATAATAAAATTGGATTAGGTTCAAGTTTAAGTGTGTTAAACATGTTTTTCATATTTAGATTAGCTTTCTCAACTTTAATTAAAAATTTTTTATATACAAATGAGATCATATACATTAGGATACTTGGGGGTTACAAGAATTTGTCTCTTGAAAGGTAAGTGAATCATTTGAACTATACCCCAAATTCCAGCTTTACTTATACTTAATGCTATGTACTTCTTATTATTAGTTAATTTAATCTCTCGTGTTAAAAATTGAAGCTCCATAGTCGCATTTGGTGAACATATTATGTCTAAACAACTTGTATGTGAATCAAAATCACTATGGACCTAGAAGAATAATATTGAGGAAAGACTATCCAAAAATATTATTGACAAAATGAAACAGTATTTGGTTAACAATATCAATCAACTTGTGCATGAAACAGATTGGAACTTGGTGGGGGAACCGAATTATTGATGAAGATCCACGTACGTCCACCAAATCATATTCATGCCATAAGGTCATAGTTTTGGTAAGTGACAAGATATAAATCAAGGGTCAAACCCACCTAAACCAGAACGAGTCTTTTTCAATATTTCTATGCAGATTTGAGAGCAACTCCAACTTGGATTCTTTACTTGAAAACAGTCATTTAATGCTCCTTCACTATTATTTTTTTTCTCCATCTCGTTTCCTCCCTCTATGTTTCTTATATATATATATATATATACATTCTGCTAACTACGAATTGCTAAGGATTGGAATTTGGAATTCAACTTTCAACTTGGTATATTGCTTTTCCATTCCTTACTTAAATCTAATGACTCGAAAATTATTTGTACTTGTAAAGATATCTTATGTTCCAATACCATATTTATCTGGTCATTTGTTCTTTGCAGATTTGAAGGAGGGAAAATAAACAAATAGTTGACAATATAAGGGAAAGGTTGCCAACGGCATATAGAAAGCAAATGCTATGGGAACCCATTCACTGAGCTGCAATGGTGATGGGGCGCATGTGGGTAGGGCTCAGAACCCTTTCTTTTCTTTACCTTCTCTCTTTTCCTTTTATCTATCTCTTTCTTTCCTTTCCCTCTTACAAGTGCAACTATCCGTTTTTATATATATAAATAAAGTTTTGACGGTATCATTTTATCTTCGGAATTAAGAGTCCAACACCCTATCAATAGAGAAAATATATGCAAAGGATGCTTGAAGAGACAAAATTCTAATTAGCAACTTGCTTGTGTGCTGTTGTGCTCTATCTATTATCTTCTTCTTCTGATACTCTGACTGCCCTTTACTTTGGCCTGCCAGCATCTTTTCAATTTTTCTATCTTCAAGTAGTCCCCCACTACTCTTGTTTATATTTAACATGATAATCCTAAGAAATGTAACTGCTGATACTTTTCAGGTTTCAACCTTTTTTACTGTCCTTCCCGTTTACCATGAATCATCAAACTTTAATGCTGAATTTGGGTAGAAATGTTGAAATTCTGGTAGTGCATAAGGTCATTATCTCATAATTAAATATGGTACAAGTAAAACTCAGAGAGTTTATTTTTTTCTATAGTTACTCTTAGAAAGTTACCTCCAATAGATCTACGCTTCGAATTCTACTTACTGTACAACCTCGTTTATACTGGAAACAAATTTGCTGCAATGAAATAGAGTTTTCTGAGTCAGAAATTAAGGATTAATTCTGCTATGTGGTACCATGGTAGAAAGTGTCAAAAAGGATAGAGTAGTCATGATTAAACTATGATTAATGATGAGCTTTTAGAAAGAGAGAAGTGGTACTGTTAAAAAGATGCTTGCTTTGACTGCCGTAATTTTTACTGAAACTTTACAGTGCGCATGGAATAGCTTGAGCAGCCAAAAGGATGTCAGATCATTTCCCCACTAAAAGTAGAACAAAAGTATATAAAAAAGTAATCAAACATTATCAATCAATTATATAAGTACATAGTTAAGATTTAAAAATGCATTCTCTGACATCTCATGCCCCCCATCTGCTGAAATATACTCTTACACACCCACCAAACTGACCAAAAAGCCTTATCTTTTTCAAACCCCACATTACTGATTGCACCTCTTTTCAACTTATGAAATTATATTTAATTAAGCTACTCCTTTTTTGCTTATATTTTTACTTTATTTAAGTCCTAATCTATCTATGTAGCCATAGCATGCTTTTAAACATAATATTGTGTCAACAGTGTTTCTGAAGAACAGCTCAAGGTAGATGAAATATCTTCCCTTTAACTCTATAAGCACTAAACTTTGTTATGTATGCATACGTGACTTTGTTTATGCTTTCATGTTTACCTTTTGTTCGATGATTTCTTTGGGGCAATTGCATTTTTTTCCCTTGATACAAGACAAACTTCAGTTGCCAAGACTGACGTTAGCAATGGTTGTTTTGTTCATGATCACAGTTTTCATGATCAAGAATTAAAGAGGACGGTTATTGCCAGTACTAGATTGTCTAGAAATTGATATCAAGGCTTGATCAAACTTTGTCTTTGTTAAAAGACTTACAGGCAAGCCAAAAAGAGTGGCAGCTGGATCTGGATTTGGTATGTACTTTTAATTTACTCAAAGTTCTATCAACTATATCTTTCATCTCAATTTCTTTTATTCAAATGATGAAATACTCTACAATAAAGTGATAAACTGCTATAGAAATTTCCAGTTTCGGTCTTGGATTATATATGTTTAAGTTATTTTATTTTTCGTTGGCTCAGAAAAAATTTCAACCATGGATGGCTTGGAATGGGATGGCTCAGAAGTTGCAGCAAACTGGAACGGTCAGCGAAGTGATATAGAAGGCGGTTTCTTTATTTGCAATGACTCAAATTCATCCATGTACGGTGGCAAGATGAATCTGCCAGAAGATATCTTTAATCTAATTCAACAACTCCAAGAAGCTCAGCCATCCAGTGTGAATCCAGATTCAGATATATTATGTGAAATGGTTCCACAACCAGTTCCTGTATTAGATTCAGTAAACGTTGCCTCAAACTTTAATATGTCGCAGCATCAAGGAGTAAGGTTAGCTGCAGATACAAGCCCCATGAAATCTGCCAATAATTGGGGAGATGGTTTGACGCAAGAGTGGTGCTCTTCTTCTTTGTTGATGAATAGAGCTTATGGCTTGAGCACATCAAATGCTTCAATTTCTGATACTGGCATGGCGGTTCACCCACAAATCATCAATGGTTTACGAAATGGAAAGGCTGGTGCAACAAGAACAACAACAGGCTCTCTTGAGTCCCTTGATTGCTTGCTCTCGGCTACTAATAGCAACACGGATACATCAGTTGAAGATGATGGGATTTCAATGATATTTTCAGATTGTAAGAACTTATGGAGTTTTGCTGCTAGCAGTGCAGTTTCATCACGAGAGTCCGAAAACAATGGCTCAAATGCAGGTAACAAAGATTTCAGAAGTCCAGTAGATCGGGAGCCTGATGAGACTGTGTCCCAGAGTTCTTCGGATCAGTACATCAACAATATCAAAATATCAGAAACAAAGTCTGGTTCTTCAAAGAGAGGCAAAGATCAAAGTGAGTTCAAAGTTGGTCTAAATTGTGGTTACTTCAATCTTCTTCAGACTGATTCTTCTGCGACAGAAGGTGGTTTTAGGCTCATCCCTGAGAACCCACCAAAAGCAAAGAAACCCAGATCAGAAAAGCTCCCTCCCTCATTGAACATCAACTTTCAACAGCCAAGTTCATCATCAGTATCTTCTTCCATTGAGGAACCTGATCAAGAGGCCATTGCACAAATGAAAGAGATGATCTATCGAGCAGCAATGTTCAGGCCTGTGAACTTAGGCTTGGAAGTGGTGGAGAAACCAAAAAGGAAGAACGTGAGAATATCAACCGATCCACAAACCGTGGCTGCAAGGCAAAGGAGGGAGAGGATAAGTGAGAGGATTAGGGTTTTGCAGAGGCTGGTCCCTGGTGGGAGCAAGATGGACACGGCATCAATGCTCGATGAAGCTGCTAACTACCTAAAGTTCCTCAGGTCCCAAGTCAAGGCACTCGAAAACCTAGGCCAAAAGCTTGACCCAACAACTTGTCCTCAGCCATTCAACCGCTCTCTCCCCATGCAAGCACATAATTTTCTACTCCTAAACCCTAATCATATCCACCACCCACAGACCTGAAAAAAAAAAAAAAAATACCATCCCAAAACCTATAGGAAGAGTTTCCCATGTCATTCTCATCATAATCATTCATAACATCATTAATGATTAACATGCAAAAAAAAATCCCAGATCATTTTCATCATTACATATCTTATCAAAATCTAGGGTTAAGAGCTCTTGCTAATGATGATTTCTTGATTATCACATCATTGTATCCACCACAGAATATATTTCCACCATCCTATTTTGCTGCTTCCACTCTTCAAAATTAAAATAATTAGAGTGGAACTACAAAAAAGAAGGGTGGAAATATCTTTTTTTTCTAGACAACCTCTTTCTTATGAAAAAGGCTTAGCAATTATAGCACCTATGATTAAAGATCAAGGGCCAGAAAGTGATTAGGATCACTTTACTATTGTTTAACGTATTCACTGTAGTTCATCAACTTAAAAGGCTTACTTGTTCTGGGAGGTTTAATTTTTAATTTTACGTTTTAATGGTGGGTTTTTTTATCTGCAGTTTGTCTAGTATAGCTAACCAAAGCAAGAAACATTCTCTATAAAATTTGCGAGTCCCCATGGTCGTCAGCCAGTGTGGTTCTGTCTCCTTGATTCAATCCAAAGCGTGCTCTTGAAAACCTCCCCCCAATCTATTTGCTTAGCACATGTTTATGCTTCTCTTTTGGCAGGTGCATTTGTAATACATATATATGTATACTATTAAACTCTTAGTTCTGTTTATAATCCCTAGATTCATCCAAACTAATGATTTTTTTTCATGATAATGGTGATGTTGGGTTTTTCATAAATTTTTATATCCTGATTTTGCTCGGCAGTTTTAATTTTGTCTAACGGTGAAAAAAAAGTGGGTTTTGATTAGATTAAATGGGTCTTTTGTGGTTTGGATGTATGTGCTAAATTTAGACAATCGGTTGAGAAAGCAGTCCGCATCGCTGGCATGCCATGGTTTTTTGTTTGTAATTCAAGCTGACCACATTAATTGTATAAGTCTCGAAATAACCAATTTGCGTATGCAAAACAACATTTCTAGCTCATCAAGTTTGGAGAATTGGTTATCATTTCACCGACAATTCTTTTTTTATATAATTTTACAATTATCAATCATAACAAAAAATTATATAAAAGTCTACTCATTTAAATCGTGAGTTTTATTTAATATTTTTGTAGGTCTTACATAATTAAAAATTATGATTAATTAATTATACTATAATAATTATAAGTGATATGTGTTCGGAGAATTATAGTTGCTGCATTGGCGTGGCGGGCTGAAAGAAATTTTTTATTATTTTTGAAGTTTGAGTCATGTCATATACGAATAAAGTTTGAAAGTTAATTTTAATATTTAAAATAATATTAAAAAATTTATTTTATACTAATATTTATAATAAAATTTAAATAAAA
>JBBYHK010000003.1:4630696-4657146 GCA_038382065.1 Adansonia grandidieri
TGAAGAAGATTGAAGTAGCCACAATTTGGACCAACTTTTAACTCACTTTGGTCATTCGACTCATTTCCTCCTCTCTTTGAAGAACTAGACTTCGTTTCTGATAGTTTGCCATAATTGATGCATCGGCCCGAAGAAATCTGGGACACTGTTTCATCAAGCTCGTTTACCGGACAATTGAAATCTTTGCTTCCCATATTTGAGCCATTGTTTTCAGACTCTATTGATGAAACAGCACTGCTAGCAGCAAAATTCCATAACTTTTTACAATCAGAGAAAATCATGGAAATCCCATCATCTTCAACTGATGTTTCAGTGTTGCTATTAGTAGCAGAGAGCAAGCAATCAAGGGACTCAAGAGAGCCTGTTGTTGTAGCACCAGCCGGTTCGTTTCGTAAACCATTGACGACTTGTGAGTGAATCGGCATGCCAAGATCAGAAATTGAAGCATTTGACGTACTAAAACCATAAGCCCTATTCATCAAAGCTCGTGTTAAATCATCCTCCCAGTTGGCAGATTTCAGGAGGCTTGTGTCTGCAGATAATCTTTCTCCTTGACACTGCAACATAATATTCGATGCAACGTTTACTGAATCCAGTTCAGAAACTGGTTGTGGAACCATTTCACTAACTATATCTGAATCTGGATTAACAAGACATGGCTGCTGAGCTGTCTGCAGTTCTTGAATTGGATTGAAGATATCTTCTGGCATATCCATCTTACCACCATACATGGAAGAATTCGAGTTGGAAATAAAGAAACCGTCTTCTATATCATTTCCCTGACCGTTCCACACAGGCAATGAGTTTGCTACAATTTCTGAGCCATCCCATCCCAAGCTATCCATGGATGAAACTTTTTTCTGAGCCAAACAAAAATAAAATTACTTCAACATCTATGAAGACAAAGATTTAAAGTAATCCTGAAATAACTGAAAGGTTCTACAACTGTTTCTAACTTTATTGTCCAGTGTTTCATCAACAGAAAAAGGAAAATTGAGAGAAAAGATAGCTGATATAACTTTGAGTAAAAAGTAAATACCAAATCAAGATCCAGGCTGCCACTCTGCTTTGCTTGCAAAAAGAACCTAACAAAGTGAAGAATATTTGCCGCAAGTCTTTTAACAGAGACAAAGTTGGATCAAACCTCAGCTTAAATATCACTTTCTGAACAATCTGGTACTGGCACTAGCCGTCCTCTTTAATTCTCGATCATGAACACTGTGATCATGAACAAAACAACCATTACTAACGTCAGTCTTGGCAACTGAAGTTTGTCCTGTTATCGAGGGAAAAAAATAAAATAAAATTTGAACAATTTGCCCCAAGAAAATCATCCAACAAAAGATAAAAATGAAAGCAATCCAGGAACCAGGAAAAGGAAGATATTTCATCTACCTTGAACTGTCCTGAAGAAACAGTACTTACACAGTATTATGTTTAAACGCATGCTTATATAGATAGGAAGATTTAAAAGAAGCAATTTATAATAGAACAAATATTTTCTATTAAGACTTGAATAATGTTAAATACAAGGAAAAAGGGTAGCTCAATAAAATATAATTTCATAGGTTGAACTTGAAAGGAAGGTGTAATTTGGGGGACTTGAAAAGAAAGATAAGGGTTTTTGGTCAGTTTGGTGGGTGTGTAAGAGCATATTTCTGCAGATGGAGAGCATCGTCAGATCATATCAGAGAAGCATTTTTTGAATCAAAACTATAGATTATATAATTTTAATCATATTTTATCTAATTTTTTATATGATTTGTTGTTATCTTTTTAGTATGGGAAAAGCTCTGACATCCTTTTGGTTGCTCAAGCTATACATTCCATGCGCACTATAAAGTTTCAGTAAAAAACTGCAGAGTCAAAGCAAGCATCTTTTCAATACCACTCTCTTTTTAAAAGTTTGCCATTAATCATAGTTTTAATCATGACTACAATAACTATTTCATGTTTTCACTTTTCTAGCAAAGTTTGCTTTTAATTACTTGGGGTGTTTTCTAGAAATATATAGCTATGGTACAGCAAAAACAGTAAAGTTTTACATGTATCATGCTTTTAAAGACTTAACTACTCTGGGATAATCACTTTTGTGCTTACCTGAATTTCATCATTACAATTTGATGATCATGGTCAATTTATGAAAGGACAGTGAAGTAAAGTATTGCAAAAGGTTGAAACCTGAAAAGTTATCTGCGGTTAACATCACGTATCTTAGGAATTATTGCCATTTTGAACAGAAACAATAGTAGTGGGGACTGGACAGGAAGTTGGAACAATTAAAAGGATATTGGCAGAGCAGAAGGGCAGTCAGAGGATCAGAGGAAGAAGATAGATAGCACAACAACACAAGCAAGCAAGTTCTCCTACTCTTATTTTTTAAAGTATTCACATCTGATGCTCATATCAACGCATAACCGGATACGGGGATTTGATCCTTCACAGATAATCTAAATACATATAAATATTTTAAAAAAAATTGGCTGGATACATATTATTATCCAATATTCACACCTAAATACGATTAACATTGAGCAAGTTGCTAACAGAATTTTGTTTCTTCAAGTATCCTATATGTATTATCAAGAGGGATATATATGGATAAAAGAAAGAGAGAATTAAGAAAGAAAAACAAAGAGGAGGGAAGGGTATCTGCTATCTCGGTTCTGAGAGTCCTACCCATATGCGCCCCATCATTACAGCTCAGTAAATGGATTCCAAATTCCGATAGCATTTGCTTTGTATGTGCCATTGCCAACCTTTGCCACTTACATATATATCTTTCTCTTTATATTGTCAACTTTCTCATCTCATATTTCGCTTCACCAAATCTGCAGAACAAGTGACAAAGATATAGTAATTCGAAACATCAGATTTTGTTTGACAAAAAACAAATAATTTTCAATTCAATATTACAGGCAATTGGAAAAGAAATATACCAACTTGAAAGTTGAATTTCCAATTGATCCTTGGCACTTCCTAGTGAAATAGCACCATTAGGGAGGAAGAGAAAAACAGAGAGACACAGAGCTAAAAAAAAAAAAAAAAAAGAATGAACTGAAGGAGTTAGCATTAATTGACGGTTTTAAGTGAAGAATCCAAATTGGAGTTTGCTCTTAGAATTGAATTGAAAGAGACTCGTTGTTCTTTAGGCCTGTAATTGTACGTACTGCTTAGGTAAGTTTGACTCTTGGATTTTTCCAGTCACAATTACCAAACTATGCCGTCTCAAACCTTAATCGGTTGATCTTCGTCAAACTATTTGGTGCCACCGATTTCCAATAAATTTTCAAGACCAATTGATATTTTTAACCCACTATTTTTTTCTTTAAGAGCTAAAAAAACTTATAGATCAATAGTGATTTACTTAGCTAAATACGATTTTTAAATATATTATATGATCCATTTGGATTATATTTCAAATTCAATAGCTATTTCATTTTGCCAATCTTTTCTAGATCAACATGATTCTTGATCTGACAAAAATAATTTTTGACTTAAAATTTTGAAATAATACTCCCTTGACCAACCGAATGCAATTAAGAAGGTTAACATAAGAGATCAAAGTTAATAATAAAAGATTATATGATATTGATTATAAACCATAATGCAATGATTGGTGTATGATTATAAATATTGAATTCCTCTCTTTAAAAAAAAAAAAATTGTAAGTCATAGTAGCCAATGGGGATTAGATTATTACTATTAGGTTATAAAAATCGAGAAATTTTGAGTGAAAATTGTAGGAAGGATATCTATATATATATATATATATTAATTGTCATTCCATGAAAATATAATATTTCTACAATTTTTTCATGGCTACTGATTGAATTGCATAATAGGGGTTGTGACTGTTTGATCCATGTAATGGTAATGTAAAATGAGATGAAAGCTTGACTTTAATATTTATCGTTTTTCTATGATAGAATTAATATAAAGATGCTGAATATATATAAATTAAATTAATAAATTTATATATAAGATTAATGGTGAAATCTATATATATTTTCTTCCACATTAATTTAAATTCAAATTTATTTTTAAAAATTAAAGAAAAGAGAAGCAAATAAAATTATTCAATTTCAAATACATTATTAAAAATTAAAAAATATATATATTGAACGGAGGCCCACCCCCTTATCTCTACTGTAATTGTTTTTATTATCATCAGATGGTCCCCAATGCATCTCAATAAATGCCGTTATGATCTTCTCCCGCGTTATTTCTGCAAAATCATGACTCTTTTGGGGAGGGGTGGGCTCCTGTATCCGCCATGCACGCTTTTCTCTCTCTCTCTCTCCACTTTGTATTTTTGCTGATTCAGCACGTGAACGCAACGCTGCGGATCACATGTGGCGTGTGATGATTGGGTAATGACCTAAATCGATAGCCGCCTCCCACGTGGGGGTAATCTAAAACATTGAGGAGCTGGACGTGTGGGGACCATTTGGTTTTCCCCCGTCCGACTGAGATATCAGTATTGACGATGATGACCCCTGAACTCCCGGACTAGTTTTAACATTTGAATTGAAAAATGTATATTTAAAGAGTATGGTATAAAAATGTTTTTAAGTATTTTAAATGTTTGATGTTATTTTAAAAAGTATATTAAAAAATTATATTTAAAATAATACAAATTTAAAGCTATAAAAATAATAAAATTATTTTTTTAAAAAATTAGTTTTTAAGTTATAAAAATTTTATTCAATTTTTTTAATTTAATTTATTAAAGTATGATTTTAATCATAAAAAATATTATACTATACTTTTTTAACTTTAAAATAATTATGAAATTGCAATTCATCTCCAAAGTTACTTCAAACAAAAAGGGCCTCACTCTTAAAACTTTTAACATTCTTATAATATTGATTTGGATTCTGATTTTGCGTCTCTATCACCTTTGATGTGGATGTCTTCCACTCAGTACTTTGCATTTATTAAGTTTTTCTTTGAATTTTTTATTTACATGTCATTAATAAAATTTGAATGTTATCTCGGTTAATTTAGTGTCACTAATTTAATTATTTAATGATACTAATTTAATTAAAAAATTAAATTTTTTTTAAAAAAGTAATAATGTTATGAAAATATTATGTCTTTTAATTATTTTATACAATATATATTTTTTAAGAAAAATATTTTCATTCAATTAAAAAAGTTACCACTTGTTTACCTAGTTATATTTTTTTAGAAAAACTACCCATACTTATCTTTTAAAAACTATGACATTTTTAAAATATTTTTTTAATATTTAAATAATAATGCATATTTAAAATAATATTTAAATAATAATGTTATTAGTCTAACTTTATGTTGAAGTTATCCAGTTATATCCTAGTTGATTTGCTTGTTAATTAAATGTTATTAGTTTTAGTGATTAGTAATAATTATTAGTTATATATGAATGTACTTGATTATAATTATAATTTTATATAGTTATAATTTCAAAAAAAATTCAATATTGATATAAATGACTAATCCAAAATTTAAAACTTTAATTCGGTTCCGATTATTATTTTAATTTACCTTTTCCAACACTTGAAAGTCTCTAAAGCATGGTCTTTGACACTCTCAAAACTCGTCGAAGGTGTGTTTGCTAGTAATGCAGATATCCATTCAACTCTTTTTATCTTGCCATCAATGTCAAATGTCGGCAAAAATCAAGGATAAGAAGAACATCAACGTGACTGTTGTCGTCGTCGTCGGTCGGATAGAATTAATTAACAAAGACAACGACATGTCAGGGTTTGCAAAAAAAAAAAAAACCGTCGGTTCAAGTTGGGTGGAAGCGAGGTTTTGGAGGGCATGCACGTACAGAAGGTTTGTCACATTTAATGGCCTTAAGCTCAACAACCCAGAAGGGGCCAAAGGCCCATAGTGCGGGGAGAGTGTGAGGGGCCCTGATCACTTGCAAAACGAAGAGTCATTGTCCCCCCTACACTCTCCAGAATTAGCATTTAAAAGATTTGGAGTGACCATGAATATAGTCCTAGAATTCTCAAGCTGGATGTTCAGTGTCATGAATCATGATGCTGACCCACACGTTCATGGAACCCTAGGCTTACATAATCATACCATATTTTTCAATTTTTATTTGTAATAATTCTGAACCCAGAATTGAAAACCATAAATAAATAAATAATCGATTAAAGAAAAAAAAACCTTTGAAACAAACGAGGTCTTTGTCCTTGCATTTCATACGACTTAGAAGTAGCTATAATATATCCATTATTATATGGACCGGAGGTCCAAGACAAGTCCAATCACTAGAGAAGTGAAGGGAACATATCGTAATTAAGACAATGAAGTTTTTATTTAAAACTTTAAAATTAGAGTTAAAAAATTATTTCGTATTTTATTTATTTTTTAAAAATATATATAATTTTTTAATGAAAATCTATACAGAAAAAAACATTATTATATATACAAATCTAAAATGGCCAAGTTTTTGCACTTTTGTTTACACAAGCCGGCTCCACTTGTGGCCCGGATTCACACTCAAACGACCCAAGCTCGCCCGTCTGTATCTTGCAAACCGTCCATCAAGAGAAACATGTAGGACATTTGTAGCTGACTGATGTTTTCCCAGCAAGTTTGTCTCCATGAGCACAGGCCTTAAAAGTAAATAGTGCAGCTCTTAAAGCAGCACCTATGACCAACGAAGCACCAAGAATTTTTTTTTTTTTTTTTCTGATATAGCATCTTGTCCTTGATATTACAATGATACAACAGCAAAGATAAAATAGTCATTAAAAGAAATCGTAATAATTAAATCGACAATTTTGTCATGATAAAGCCTGTACAATTAGATCATTCTTAGTAATTTGTACATCAGTTTGTTGTTTTCCGATCACATGCACAACTAGATGCTCTATATGCATTTCCTTACATTTTACCTATCGAAATCTTTTTCGTCCTTTCTGACACTGCTGTATAAGTCCAATGGTAATCACCAGTAATGCTATAATGGATTGGTAAAGTGAATGATTGGAGATTTAGATATCAATATGATCATCGATGACTGATGAACACGTACTCATAGCACGTGACGTAAACCATTAAGCTATTATATTTTGTGAAAATAGATAGCAACAAATACTCAAAGATAAATTAACTAACATTATTGAAAAACAGCTATTGTTTAAATTTATGAATCAGCCTTGTCGAGTACTAATTTTACTCAAATCAAAATCCGAGAACTGGTGACATCAATGTTGCAATTTGGGAATCTGGGACAGTTTTAGATTGATATTTTTGAGAGAGTTCGTAAGGGGAATATGGACTCATGCAAGAGAGAAAAAAGAGAGAGGACATGACTTGAGAATATGAAAATATCTTTGTTCACCATATGAGGGCTCATTTTTCCGGTAGGAATAATAAATTTCTGACAAAATAATGTCTTCTTCAGAAGCTATCTACAAAGAGAAAATCAGAGTTTAGATTTAAGCTTTGTCATTGAATTCACATTTTAAATGAACAAATTGTCTGACACGTGATGAAATGTTCAATTCCCACAATGGAGAGAAACCCACACTCTAGCTGGAATTGTTACATGATATTTACAGAAAAAAATAAAGAAAAAAAAACATCTTGCAGACTTTGCACCATCACTGATTGTAAGAAGAGACAATACCTTGGATGCATATGGGTAATTGACTATTAGTACAAATGGAAATTATGGAATAAAAAACCTAATATCGTTTATTATCATAGGTCCAGCATAAATTGTTATTCTTGCATCAATAATTTTGATAAGGAAATGCAAGGAACGGATACAGTCTCTTCCCTATATGATATGACAGAAGGTTCATACATCCTAAGGACATAAACAAAAACCCATTTAGTGATGACAAGAAAGCTTGAAATGGACTTTTTTTTTCTTTATTCTAATTTGGAAGAAATTTTCAATTTCTGGCTCAGCAGTTGAGCAGATGAGCCCGATTTACCAGAGTCCATTCAAAAGGCTATCAGTTATCAAACAGGTGATGCAAATTTCACTATAGCTCACCAGAGTTCATGCAACATGTCAAGTCAGATAAGTAGAGCGCTTTCATATTGTGCTGGTGAATTGCCTGCATCTGCACCAAAAGAGAGCAAAATACATGGAAGTACAGCAAGTGGTCCCTCTGAGGGGGCTAAAGGGGGGGCGGGGGCGATGGACTTTCTCTTTTTTCTACAGAACCTACAACTCAGGCATCTGATCAAAATGCTCAGACTGATGGCCAGCGAACACGGGCGATTAAGGTTGTACCACATAACCCCGGATTAGCAACTGAGTTGGTAGCTCGGATCTTTTAGTCAATGCAAGAAGAAAGGAAATAGTACGACTAGTTTTTGTATCAAATGAGACTTACCTCTGTGGTAAATAACTGTATTGTTAATGCTTTTGTCAAAATATTCGATGTTTTGCATCTGTAGTTCGATTATGTTAGTAGCATGTAAATAGGCAAAAACATAAGGTCGAAAAACTTAATTGGAACCACGCTTGCTTCTGTGTTTTATGATCAACAGACTTTCATATAAGAGCCATTTTTGCAGCAAATCTTAGCCGCATTAGAAAATCATCTATCATGCACCATAAGCATTTAATCACCAAGCATTGAAATTCTACTTTAAATACAATTCAAAAGGGTGGATCAAAAAAGTGGTCCCACATCTCACGTGTGCTTTCCGGTTCTGGCATTTTTTTTTTTGTGTTTCATCCTGTAACAAATACTGACTCAGAGAGTTTTTAAAGACAAGACTCTGCTGTCCTGAATTATGTTGGTCTGACTCAAATACAAATATGAATATGTATTTAATACAAGTATGTTTAATTTTTTAAGTTTTTTTTACATGTTTTAAAGATTCTTAAAAAATCATATCTCTATATACATATTCAGATATTCGTCAAACACAAAGTACTTCAATAAAAATGAAAGTCAAAACAACATAATTCTTAGAAGTTGCTTTCATGGCTTTCGCATTGATGTCCAGTATTTCAACTTGGAATTTTCAAGCTAGAACATGAACTTGTGGCTGAGATGCAAATCCATGAATTTGGGACTGTCACTTTGTAATTAAATTTCACAGTATTTATCATTCGGCTTGCATTTCATGGTACTCACATTTTTTACCCCCTCCACCACCCCCCCCCAAAAAAAATAAAGAAGCAAATCTGATAATTTTTGTTTCTTTCTAACAAATAATTCAACAATTATAAAACTATGGACCAAAAAAAAAAAAATCAAATTTGAATTATTAGAAGTAATGTAATTAATGAGAATTCCTATCATAAAATAAAATAAAAAATCACATGTATTCAACGGTTGAAAGCTAGTATTCAAGAAAGCTCCAATAGGCAAACACATTCAATATGGGGTGTATGAGGGAACATATCCACCGGCTGTATGCTTTTTAACTTGTAACGTCCCTTAATATTTTGCTCTATCTGCATCAAATTAAAGTTTTTCCAAATAGTTCAGATGATAGATTATTAGATTTTCCAACAATGCAGATGATAGAAATACCATATACTTACCACACCATGGCAAAGGTAATCGAGGTCACGAGCACAAGTTGCGGGATTGCATGATACGTAGACAATTCTCGCAGCCTTAAGCTTTAGCAGAAATTTGATTAACTTCATGTGCATGCCGGGTCTATTTGGATCTGCAAATCAAGGTGGAACACTCATCATTGAATAGTTTCTGAATTAGGAGTTTAATGGTCAAGTCGTAAATCTTCAACTCATCCCACCAAGGTGAATTTCGACTTTGAGGACTGATAAATTTATGTTCAAGATTTTGTAATACTTCATTTTAAACCAACAATTTCCAATCCCAATCTTCCAACATTAGAGATTCGTAAAGTAAGATTTTTGCGCATAAAAATCACAATGCATGCATTTGCACAAGTTCCCTCACTCACCTGCCAAAGCTAATAGGCATCACACTCGCACCTATCATACTTCAAATACAATTTCAAAGGGTGGGTAAAACTACATAAACGAGGTGTTTAATAGGAAGACAACCTGAAATGACAATATCTGGCTTTGGAAAATGCTTGCCAAAATTTTCGTCAATTTTATTAAGATCCCCTTGAACGAATGTAGCATTACTTATTCCATTCAGCTTAGCATTTCTATGAGCATCTGCAACAGCTTGAGCAACAACTTCATAACCATAAACATGTCTGGCTCTGAAAACATAAAAAATTATGATGGCAAAGCATTATATTTATATGGAATCTCTCTATATATTATGTGAGATCAATTAATAGAAGCCGAGAAGGGAAATACCTTTTTGCAAGTGTTAGACCAATGGTTCCCGTTCCACAAAATAAGTCAAGGACAATTTCGGAGCCATCTCCTCTCAGGCCAGCACAATCTTCAATTAGTTTATAGAGAACCTCAGCCTAACAATGTAAAACCATTTCAGTTAAAGTTATAACTCATGAAAATTAATCATGGAACAAAACAACGAAGCAGCCAAGTAATAAAAATATGGTTAAAGAAGCATAATGAGTAAAGGCATTTAAAATGGGTAAAAATACATACCTGACATGTATTTGTCTGGAAAAAAGAGTTTGCAGAAATTTGAAATGTCAGACCTCTCAAACTTTCGGTGATCGTGGATTTCCCATACAAAGTATACTCCTCCTCTCCAACAGATGTGTTACCAATAGAAGTATTCACATTATTCATAATACTAACCTAAAATGCATCAGGCAAACAAACAGAAAACCAGAAATACTTTATCTTGTCGATAAAAGCTTATTAAGATTATGCTAAGCAACATACTCTATCTAATGGAGAATCACGTTCAAAGAATATTATGAACGCTTTAAGTAAAAACATCAATAGGAAAGACAGAAGAGCATAAAGATGTATAAATAAAAGTCATTACAAAAGAAACGTGTCTATTCAGAAGCCAAGAACAATCAAGAGACCAACATTTTAACTTGTTTTGTATATTTCTCACGATAGAAGAAAAACAATTAGGATTATAAGCTAATGCTAGCATACAATCAGTCCATTTTTCAGATTCTCAAGCAAAACCATACCAATAAGTAAAAGACAATGAGGACCGTGCATATATGATTGGGGATAAATCAGTAACCTTTAACTTCAAGTACCTAATTAGTAGGTAGATGTAATATAAAGTGGAAATCAACCAGAATCTTCTACTTCATTCATTCATTGAAAATCAGCATTTTGAGTGTTTTGATCCTTGACAATGACTTTTTGTCCAACTTAAAAGGAGAAAAACCATGACTGAGAACAACCTGGCTTTGAAATCATAAAATTTTTTTCCATGTTCAGGTCATTTGATGCCAAGAAATTTATGACTCCTCATTTTACATCAATTATTAGCTTAGACTTGCAGTCAGTCAAACCAATCCAACCAGGGATCTAAGGATGAAACCAAAGGAGCTAGGGTGATATAAAGCTCGCTCAATCTGATAACAGGTCTCGTTGACTTGAATCAGATTTGGTGTCACTCAATTTTCATCCAATCCAAGAATCAAACTACACATAAAAATTGGGGGACCTAGAGTAGGTCAAAAGCAAATCACACCATATAAACAGCGTAAAGCAAATACAAATTGACAAAGTTAAGCATAATTAACACATACCACTTCAGGAATAGCTGAAATTTTCTCAACCAGGGGTTTCAGCATCTCTGGCTTGTATGATGAAGTGACAAAGTTAACCATAAGTTCAGAGAGGCCAGTCTTCATGTCCCTGGAACACAATCATAATTTTGGAAAATGAAGGTAATATAGAGCAAAATTGACACAGATCTATGAACTCAGAGAAAACATATCTTGAAGCCATTTAATTATTTTCTTATGACAAATGACACCATTTGATAACTATAATTGAATGAATAATCCAAAAGACCAAAAGTTGGCTACTGAGCGCCAACTTTGCATGTAATTGAATGATCATTCCTAGTGTCACCAATTCCTTTCTTACTCCACAATTTCACAATCTCTCCTTTTCATAGTTGAAGAACTGCATTTAAAAACATGTATAACGCACCTTTTATCCAAAAGAGAAGGGAAAGGGATATCCTCAGCACAAGCGTAATAAATTTAGTCAACTAATTAATACTTGAAACCAATCCATTAATAATTGAAATATACTAATTTGCCGAGGTGATCCATTAATATTTGATTGGACTTTAATAAGAAAACTTCCATCAGGATCTCACACTTTCTACCTCTCAGATTCTACCGATCTTTTACTTTTCATTTTCTATTGTTCCTCTAGTACAGCCAGATAATCTAACAGAGTATATTTTGCTAATTAGTTAAAAAGAGGTAAACACACTGCAACTTGCAAGAAAATGTACTACTTTTTTTTTTTGGCAATATTAGTGTCTTATATGTGTAACCATAAAATAAAAACACGTCATTCTTAAATATCAAAAGGTAAGTGGCTGCACATCAAACAATAAAACAAAAGTACCTTCCAGTTCTCAGAACTAGATGTTTAAGAAATCCAGCATGAGAGTGAACATTGTATGGAGAAAGACCTAGTTCTGGATCTTTCCAATGGTCTTGGACAGTTGCAAGGATCTACATATCTAAAATGCAAGTCAAGCCAGTACAAAATAGCAAAGTTCTATTACATAGTAACATCTACCTGTCAAGAAAAATTCAAGGAAAAAAAAAAAGAGTACACACCTTGTGACAAGCATATCATATAAGAAAACTAATCAATATAGGTTATGTTCATTTCGTTCCTTAAAGAATAAACAACCTAAATAATAAAGGAAAATGGAATACACACCTTGTTAGCAGGCTCACTTTGTAATAAACATTTGTCAACATTTAGTATCTTATCAAAATATCCAGGAGCATGCAGTCCTAGTGCGTAATTCTCATTACCATCTAGTTTCTCATGTAATAATTCCGTGGGTAACCATTTCTGAGAACCAAATGAGAACTCCATCTGCAGAAACAGAAGAGTAGCAGCTGAGAATATATCATATATACAAATTTATTTGACAAGAAAAATGTATATTATTACATACTGCTGCTAAGAAAATAAATGCTAATAAACCCAGTCAATTAGCAGTGGGTTAACGGTCAATACAAATGCATGCCAGTGATCTCTATCTTCTACTTTCCCTTTCACCAATGCTGCAACAAAATAAAAGATCCCAACAGAAAACTTGAATAGCAGTATGTATACAAGATGTCAGAAATATTTTCTTCCTCTCAAACTTTCATAGCTCGAGTCATAGCGTGTAGATTTTAATGTCATGATTAAATAATAATGCAAGTTTTCCCATTGCTGTCTATCTGATTCTGAGTTGTGCGTAAAACAAGTATCATTTTGTCTTTGTGCAATCAAACGCATCAGAACTATTTAATTGAAGATAAGGAAAATGAAATTCAATCAAAAAATAGCATATCAAAAAACTATAAGAACTTCAAAAACAGATCCCTCGTGAAATAAGTAACCACAAGAATCAGAGGACTGGCTTCACAGCAAATTCAGACCTTACAAACTACTTTGCAAGTTGCTCTTAAGTAGCTAGCTGGAGAGATAAATATTGCAGTTTTATCACAGAATCAAACTCAGCCTTACTAAGCTCTAAATTCCACACTAACCTTGTTCCGATAATGAAAATGTGCATCACAAGGAACGATGGGCTTCAAAATACATGAGAACTCTGGGTTTTTACCGGAAAACTTTCCAACATGGATGACCAATTCACGTACTTGTTGCTCCTTAGCTCTAAGCTGAGCCTCATAAGACAGATTTTGTGTTTTACAACCTCCACAATATGATGCAAACTCGCAAGGGGCATCAACAAAATCCCAATGAGGAGATAATGTCTTCAACTTGGTCACCTGAACATTAACAAAATAAAATACCATAGAGTTGTTGAAGGATCAACTCCTCCAGAACAAATATTTGAAGTTTTGAACCTTATAACTCATTTCAGCAAAATTTTTATTCGACCACATTACTATAAGGCCTTCGAAAATATCATAAATTATTTTAGAGTGAAAATACACAAACAGAGTTCATTAGCGAATGTGAAATGCTTCAGATTACAGAAATATTTTCGTTAAGATTACTCACTAACTGTTATTCTGATCAAGGCATGAACTCAAGATTTGAAATTTATAGACAAAAAAGGCAGAGACTTGATTTTTTTCTTAAGGTTCATTGTTGAGTCTCATAAATAGCATACGAAATGGTCTTCATTGATCATGAACTCAAACACTTGTGCCACGAATAAGATTAAATTCTCTTTTTACATATGATCTCCAACCATAATAAAATCACCCAACTACGATGAAATGAAATTGCAAATATCCAGTGCAATAAGTATATGAGCCAAGGTGTTAGCTCCCAGTTTCCCTCCAATATGAATGCTCAAAGTATTTAGTAAAAAGGATAAACTTAAAGATAAAAAGAACAAACATTTAATTGTTTTTCTAAAGTCTTCTTTTTTTCAAACCGTTCCTTCATTTACTTAGAAACACAAGAAAAACAAACACAGAGAAATTTTTTTTAAAAAATGCAAATCAAATGTGAAAAAACCCAAAATTCAAATTAAGCAAACGAACTAAAAGGAGAAGATGGTGGCTATGCTAGGGATACATATCGTTTACCTCAGCGTAACTTCCTTTCTTACGAGTAACACGGCCGATGAAACGTTCTCCAGGAAGTGCGTTGTTACACAACAAAACAAACCCAGAATCCGCCACCTTGCAAACGCCTTTCCCTTTAAAAGCCAAGCTCTCACATTCGAGCTCCAAGACCTGGTTTTTCTTCGGAAAGAATGCTTGGGAATTGCTGCTGTTGGCTTTTTTGGTGTCGGCAGCAGTATCGTTATTGTTCTCAGGGTGGGTTTGGTGTGGGTCTTGACTGGAGAACGCAAGAGAAGTTGTGGAGCGGATGTTGCGCAGCCATGGCCGAGTTAAGGTGATGTGTCTTAAGGCATGGCTTGGCACAGTCGCCATTTTAGGGGTTTTGGGTTTATCAAAAAGAACGAAAATTGAAGAGATAAATATAGAGACGACGAACTAAAGCTTTTTAAAGATGAAATAATTAAAAGAATATTGAAATTAGTATGAAAATATTTTATATTTTTTTATTTTCATATCATTTTCAATTAAATTCAGTAGCAGAAAAAGAAAAATATAAAAATATTTGAAAAATTAAATCATATATATTTATTCCTTTAAAGCCATTTGGATTAGAAAAATCCCAACCCAATTTATGTTATGGGTTGCGAAGTACTCTTTAAGACCCAAACCCGTTTTTCAACACGGGTCAAAAAAGGGTTTAATTTTGTTATCTAATAAATACCAGATAAAAAAACCCTAACCCTAAGTTCCCCCTATTAGTCGCCATCCTCTCTCACCACCTGTAGCCAGAGTCCAGAGAAGCAACAACAATCAACAAATGGGTAAACCCTAAGCTTCTGATATAATATCCGTGCCAAGTTTTTTTATTTAAGCTCACTTGATTTTAAATTTGTTTCAATCTGACGGTGATCGTGCAGGTAAGGTTCACGGATCGTTGGCACGTGCCGGGAAAGTGAGAGGGCAAACTCCAAAGGTAGCCAAGCAAGACAAGAAGAAGAAGCCTAGAGGTCGCGCCTATAAGCGGATGCAGTACAATCGCCGTTTCGTCACTGCCGGTTAGCTTCTCTCTTCTTCTCCTTTATATATATGTATGCATATTCGTATGATGTATATATATATTTACGATAATTTGTGGTAAAAATATTGTGAATTAAAAAGAAAACCAGTAATCAAAAATCCCATTTCCTTAAATTGGTTATTGGAATGAGGCAGTTGATAATGTTTATTCAGTTATATTATGGTGGTCATTACAATGTTGAAATTATGTTGTTAATTGGTTTTGAACTTTGTTTCACAATTGAGATGTTAATATATAATACCTTTAAGCAAAATGTGATGTGCCCGCGGATGTATGAATGCTTGGAAGATCTTACATTATCTGCAACAGCTATGTTATTGATAATGGTTTTGTTCGGCGCATTCAGAAAGTCCAGTTCAATCAGTACTTTTATCTTTTTGATTGTAGCTCTAATTGCAGTGAATCATTTTAATGATGATTTTGCTGTTTTCTTGGGCCAAAGATTGGTGATTTAGTGCGGTTCTTGTCCGACCATCCAACTCATTTTCTTTTTCCTTGAGTTAGATTAAGAGCTGTTTAACTTTCATTATTTGTTATCTGCTAAGCCTGTTCTCATAAATGAAATTAATCTCAGACAGAGCGAATATGGTGCCTTTTTTTATAATTTACTAGGAATTATTAAGTTTATATGCACCATATATATATTGTCTTTTATTCTATGTTACTCGCACTAGGTGTCGGCCAGATATGACTATATTCAATTTTTTGAAGTTTTTTCATATATTTGGAAGATCTTTAAAGGGTCATAGCTCAATACCTATATTTGGATATGCATCAGACACAAGTACTTTAAGAAAAATAAAGATGAGCAATATAGCTTTTATTTATTTCATTTTTTTTTTTTTTTTTGAGAATTGCTTGGTAGAAGGAAGTCTATTCTTCTGTTTCATCCTGCATTTTTGCATATATTGAGCTTGTAATGGACTTTTGTTGGTTTGCTGCTTGCAGTTGTTGGCTTCGGGAAGAAGCGTGGACCCAACTCTTCAGAGAAGTGAGGTTGGACTTGTTGGAATCCTCCATTTTAGGATGTTTAAATTTTGATGGGAACATTATATTGAAAATTCTCTAGCTTCATTAGCATTACATTGTTTTGTCTTAGTTTTGAGCCTTTTCTTTTGGTTTAAGAAAAAAAATGCTGGTATCTGTTGGTTTCAAATTTTTACTAAGAGGAACGATTTCCATGTCCTTTATGTTCCTTTTTTTTTTTTTTTTTAAAAATTTCTAAATTGGTCTGCAGTATTATTAGACGAATTGTTTACTTCTGAAATTAGAGGTTCTCTGAATTTCAGGCAGTGATATGGAATTTAGAAGTTTGATAAATGGAGATGGTTAAATCGGGTTTGTCCTAACTGCTGGTATTTTTGAGTCTCCTCGTGAATTCAGTTTTCTACCGATAAAATCGATGCAGGTGGGATTCAGTTCGGAGGAGAGATGTGACTATAGATCTTAGGATTCGAAATACGGATGTGACTATCTATCTCTTTGTTTAGGTTACTATTGAAAGTGTATTTGAAGGGATTTATCTTCACAGGAACAGGTTCAGATTTTAGAAATCCAACTTGCTCTGGTTTATGTTCGGTTGCCTCTAAAACCAGTCTCTTTATTCGTTTGGTTAAAACCACCAAAGTAAAAGCTTGGCCACAGTGGGTCTCGAAAGAGTGGGCCTCTCGTAACTTGGGCTCCACATATAACTTACGCCTGGGCTCAGCGTAAGCATGCAATTGCACCACGGTAGGCTCCATTGTATTTTCCCGATCTTTCTCGTCGCTGTGCACTGTTTCCTGGGCGGGGGAGGGGGAGTCTGTCTTGTCCGAATCATTCCTCACCTTTAAAAAGTTAAAATATGCTTGTCCGTCAATAATTCTCAATTATTGAAATCTCTTTTTTCAAATTTGCTTTGTTGGTCCAATGGAGTTAATTTAACATAAAATAAAAATCTTATTTTAAACCAAAATAACATTCATGAAAATCTAGTCTGAAAAAATCTGTTGGGAATCAGCGAGATAATAGATTTCAGAGTTTGAGACTAATCAAGAATTCTATTTCCATCTTCAAAGCCGCGATCCTCGTAGTTGAAACTGAAGGAAGTCCCAGAGTTTAAACTAATCAAAAATTCTGTTTCATCTTCGAAAGCCCGATCTTGATTCCCATAGTGGAAAACTGAAGGAAGTCCTGAACATCACTGGCGGAAATGGCAGCTGAAGCTACAAACAAAAGACAATCTCGGTTTTAAACTCAAAGCAACAGAAAAAAATTCTACGTGTTGCCATATCCGAGGTTTCTCCTCCATCGCCCACTTTTCATTTCTCTTTCTCTTTTTGTCTTTTGCTGTTTGGTTACTTCAACAGTTCGCACTTGTTAAAAAAAATAAATTTCCATGTACAGGGAAATCACATAAAGAAGAGTCCCATAAGTCTGTGTCTCTTTTTGTTACCAAAACACATTCATTCAAAGCTAGTGGAGTTCAAGAATTTAAGGGAAAGTGTGAACTGTTCCATCTTATTATTCAAAGCGTTTCTCCTATTAAATTCAAAAGCACTTCCCAATCATCATCGTAACAACAATTGTTTCCCTTCTTTTCTGTCTGTAAATCTCTTCAACATCATTTGCCCACGTAGTTTTTATTGTCGCCGACATCACCGGAAGAAAGCTCATTGATTTCTTCGAAAATTTTCTGTCACTCTTGCCGTACTTATTTCCCTTCTTGTTTTACCAAGTACAGAAAATACTTGCTTAGCAATAGAAGTGATTTACTTTCCTTGTTTATATCAGCCATCTTATTTATTATAGACCTTAATTAACTCCTTTCTATATAAGATGCGTTTCGAGGATTTGGCTGTGTCATCCGGGGGAAAGTTTTTTATCCTAAAAGGGTGCTTCTTGGTTTAGTTTTAGAGGGAATACAAACCCCAGAAAAAGCTGATTTTAATTGAGGGATTTTAAGTTATGACGCAGCCAAGGCTGGCGGCTATGGAGGAAGGCAAGGACCCGGTTTCTTCAACCAGAACGAACCTTTCCAGGCCTTTGCCTTTGAGACTCCTCCTATTTTGTTTCTTGTTTTTGGTCCTGGGCGTCGGATTATCGATCATCGGTTTGTATTCGGTACGATTTTCAGTGGTCCAGCAGATAGCTACTGTAGCACCATCCACTGTTCAGCCATTGTTCGAGGAGGCTAATACCTTAGAAAGTTGGATTAGGCCTCCGTCAAGCTTATTGCATACTATGAATGATACAGAACTGCTCTGGAGAGCTTCGTTTGTTCCTCAAATCAAGGAATATCCTTTCAAGAGAGTCCCCAAGATTGCCTTCATGTTCTTGACGAAGGGGCCATTGCCATTGGCTCCTCTTTGGGACAGATTCTTCAAGGGGCATGAAGAGCATTATTCGATATATGTCCATGCGTCACCATCTTACATTGCTAACTATCCACCATCATCAGCTTTCTACAGGAGACAAATCCCAAGTCAGGTATTAACAAAACCTTTCATCTTTTTTTTTTTTCTCCACATATGGAAGACTTTTTAACATAAATTTCTTGAGTTCATGTTTGTTGAAATTTGTGATGGTTACTTGTTTCATTCATTCTCCTATTTAATTTGTTTTTATCAAATTAATGCCTATGTTTATCCTTGTTAGTTTATCAAGGAGTCGTGTTATATATGAATTACTTTCTACAGATTTCTAAAGTAGTCCATATATTATTGAATTATGTCGTTTATTGATATATAGGAGTCTGAGAAAACAGATAATAAAACGTATTCGTTACCCTTTTGCTGCCATTTCTTTCTTGTTTGTCTTTACTGATCTTTGGAGCATGGTTAGTGGAGGTAGCTGCACTTGAAGCTTGTCCTGTTATGATTAAGATCATATGAATCAACATGACGCTGATGAGTAAAACGTAATTCTTTGACGAGCATGTATCTATATTCAAATGGTGAAGTTTTATCTTCTTTGTCCCACGCTACTATGGAAATTTTATATAGCCATTGCTTACATATGCGGCTCAAATTTGTAATCCTGTCATTTATCAACTTCCTAGTCTATTTTTGGAAAAAAAAAAAAATCATATTTTCTTGTATGCTAAGTTCTTGATGCTGGAAAGTGAAAACTCGATGGATACGTTTTGTTGGATAAAGGATGATTTCGTTGTTATTTGTTATCATATCTTTCATGTTTAGTTCTAAGCTAATTGTACAGTCATTGCTTGGTTCAAGTAGAGCAGTATTTGACTAGCACAATTGGCAATCAAGATATGACTTGCTAAGTGTTACATTGTAATTAAGCAGAGGATGGTGTTAATTGCTTGCAGTAAGAGAGAGCAGAATCTAAATTACTCCTTGGGATTAGTTGTTGGTACTAATGTTACCAGGTTAAACGCTGAAGTGTCATATTTTAGACTATGTTATTGTTACCCAAACTTGGGGGTGAGTGTCGGATACAGGTATATGTCCAATATAAGTGTATTCAATTTTTTCTAAGTTTTTTTTTCATGTACTTGAAAGTTCATACACAAATACTCTAGACCAAAAAAATTAATTAAATAAATAAATAGTCTAGATACCTTAGAGAATCTTTGCAATGATGCATAACGAAATCCTTGCTTTGCAGCATCTATCTACCATTTCTTTCCCATTAGGCCTGATGTTTGTTTATCATGTCCCTATTCTGCTGTTTTTGTTTGTTGAATTTTTTTAATCACATGCGTCTCTTTAATATTTTCGAATAGATATCTTGTAGAAACAGGTTTAGTTATGAATATGAAAGTATCAATATTTTGGATGAATACATCTTGGAGGGTCTAAAAAACTTGCGGTTGGCTTTCCAAGTGACTAGTGAGAGTAGTCTTTGCCTGTATATTCTTTCTTCGAGATTGTCTTTGTTTATATAATCGAATCATTTTGAACTATTCTATGTTACTTGGGCTTAGGGTGAGTGTCTACGTGTACAAGTCAAACACGCGTATGTTCAATTTTTTCTATGTTTTTCCCTATATGTTTAGAGGACCATATCCCAAACTTATGTTCAAAATATGTGTCAAATACGGGTGTCAGACATGGATACTTCAGGAAAAAAGAAGAGTTAGAGTAACATAGTAACTATTTTTTCTATCATATAATAAGATACAATTTGTAGATATTGAAAATGGGTGTGGAATTTGGGATGTTCATCTACCATCCATTTTTCTCTTCACAAAAACTGTGACCATGAGAAGAGAATGATCCTTATTGCGAAAGTTGTTCTCTGTAAGATGTTTGTTTTAAAATGTAAATTATTTGTTTGTTTTTAATTCTTTGCAGATGGTGGAGTGGGGAAAAATGAGCATGTGTGAGGCAGAGAGGAGACTCATTGCTAATGCATTGCTTGATATCTCCAATGAATGGTTTATTCTCTTGTCCGAGTCTTGCATTCCTCTGCATAATTTCAGCATAATCTATCGCTACATATCAAGATCAAGGCACAGCTTTATGGGTTCATTCGATGAACCTGGACCTTATGGGAGAGGACGCTACGATCAACGCATGCAATCGGAGGTCACACTAAGCCAATGGCGTAAAGGGTCTCAATGGTTCGAAGTTAACAGGAAGCTTGCACTTAATATAATCGAAGACACCACCTATTATCCCAAGTTTAAGGAATTCTGCCGCCCGGCTTGTTATGTCGACGAGCACTATTTCCCAACAATGCTGACCATCCAACTGCCCCATCTCTTGGCAAACAGGACTATTACTTGGACAGACTGGTCAAGGGGTGGTGCTCATCCAGCCACATTTGGGAAGGCTGATATAACAGAAGCTTTCTTTAAGAAAATTTTTGAAGGTCAACTATGCCTTTATAATGGCCAGCCATCTACCGTTTGCTATCTTTTTGCAAGGAAGTTTGCTCCAAGTGCTTTGGATCCTTTATTAGGATTGGCATCCAAAGTTTTAGGGTATTGACTAGGGTTGTTTACCAATGTGATTGTTGGTATAATATATTTTTTTTTGGTATAAAAATAGCCGTAGTTTGAGGATAGAAGAAAGGATTGTAGTTGCCCAGATCTGAGCCACAGATTTATTATTTGTCACTTCCTAAAGTTAGTTGCATGAACTAATTAAGCAAGTATCAAGGTATAATACTATTGATTTATCAGATTACAATTGAATAAAATATTATGCTATATGTAACATAATTAACAACGATCTTTCTAATATCAATTTCATAATTTCTTCTTACTTATGTTGTACTTTAAAATCTCCTTCGATGCAAAATTGAAGGGAAAAGAGCACTATTTAACGGGCTGACAAGCACCTTTTTTGTGTTTAATCAAAGATATATATCATTCTATTCATTTCCATTTTTGGAAATTAGAGAACCGAAAGAAGAAATAAGACAGCAAAAAGCAAAGAAAAGAAACTTTTCTTATTAAGTTTCAGATCACCCTTGCAGCTAGATCTAGTAATGGTTTCAAACTCTCAAATCTCAATATTTGTAGTTGTCAACGATTTGCTACCTCAAATGCAGTCGCCGACCTTATTGTTTCTCAAATGATATTACGGTTTCTTTAAGGGGTCAGTGTAGCATAGTCGGCAGCACCCAACTTGCTGTTCCAGGCGTTGCTTCTGGTGCAGTGAGAATTTTTCCGAAAATGTTGAGAGGGGAGCCAGTCACATCAGCTATTACTTCGGGCAACTTTATATGTTTAAAAATTTTGGTCAAGAGTATCCCTAAAGCTGCCCAAGTTGCAATTGACAGTCCTGGAAAATCTCTCCTTAAAGTTCGAAGGAAAACTTCCTATTTCCTAGGAACCTACTTTGACAGGAAATTCGTGTTCAGAAATGCTAAAAGATGATTATTATAGAACAGACAAATATAATTTCTTTGGACTACCGTGGTTGAGAGCATTTCAAAAGCTTTATAACTGGGTTGTATGAAGTTGGCCTGCGTTTAGTCAGTTCACCGAGTTTCAACCTCCTTGTCATCTAGTTGCTCTGTGCCTGAATACCCAAAGCTGTAAGATTAATAGTTAAAAATATACTATAAAAGCAACCAAATGACTAGCAATAAATAAGTCAAGGTGCAGCAGCTACAATTACATCAAACCTAAAGATCAAACATTTCAAAAATTTAAAAAGTTAGTTTTGGTTCCCAAATTTAAGATTGGAACGAAGAAGAATTTTAGAAAACGCACCAACCAATTCGCCAAATACTAACATTTCACATTACTTGGTCTGGTTTTGATTTTGTTTACGAGAGTATCAAGACCCTAAAAGGTTTTATAATAGCGTTTGCAAGATCTATGTATTAAATTAAAATCATAGTGGCAAGACTCTCTCTCTCTTTTTTTTTTTTTTTGGCAAAATCACAAAAAGCCATTGTTATTGAACAAATCATAAAAATTATTTGCATAGAAGTATTCACAAATTGAACCGGATTGCAGTTCAAACTTAGATTGCAATCCGGTCCAAACTTAGATTGTACCAAACAAACAAATTCGAACCATAAATATTCTTATCTAAAACCATTTTAACATGAGACTCAACCCTGCTCAATAGAACAGATTACCCGCATATTAATGGGTTTACCTCTGATCAAGATAAAACATTACCTTGCAAATGGAACACAGCCACTTCGTTAGTTTGTATCATTATTTTAATCTGTCTTCGTTTTTTGAAACAACCTAATTATGCTGTTTATTGTTATTACTTCTATATCAATAATAATAATAATAATAATAATATTATTATTATTATTAGATACCTTAAATATCCATATATAATTTTCTCAAATTTATGGTAAATCAAAACCTTTTCAATGAAATAAATTAGTAATATCTATCATTTCTTTTTAAAAACAAAAAGTATCAAAAAAATATTTTATTTGTCAAATTAAATTTCCAAAATCATAAATATTACATGTGCAAGGCACGTGCCGAACTCGATTGAACAAAAGGCTAAATTTTTTCCAGTTGACTGGAGGCTGCGGAGCAATGGGCTCTTTTTCCTTCAAATATGTGAATTCCCTAAACAGAGTTCCAACTGATGTAAAAGAAAGTGAAAAACAAAATGCAGCGCTGAAATTTGGTGCTGCTTGTTTGACATTAACAAGTCCAAGAAGTACCCAAACTGGCATTTGTCTACAACTCAAAGCAAGCCGAGAAATTGACCCCTCAATTGTTCTTAACACCCCAAAATAAACTGATCAAACCTTTTCAATTAGTAAATCTTTAAGCTGCTGCCTGCCTCATAGACGTCCTTCTAGTTAGGCTTCAACCAACCAGGATGATGCTTCTTTCAAAGAATTCGGCCAGAATGGTGAGAGGGCAACAACCTTCCCAATTATAATTAGTGTTGGCGATACCAACTCTGCTGTTTTGATTTTATCAGCAAGATCCTTGAGCTCTGCAAACACCTGTATCATTATAAAAACAACCATACTTAACTGACACAATGAAAAACAAGATTTATGGTTTCATTTTGACATTGCAAATCCTACATAAAAATAGAATCATTCTACGTCATTTGGGAACCATAACTGATCACTTTAATCTCAAGGGTCCTTGATGTTGTAAAGAAATCATGCACGACAAAAACTTACCATGCGCTGTTGAGGTGTGGTTCCTCGCTCAACTGCTGTGGCTGGTGTATCTGGTTGTAGACCATGATGTATCAACTTTAGCGCTAGTGAAGGGAGGGTGGATAAGCCCATATAAACAACTAAAGTTGAATCAGGGTCAGCAGCATTCTCTGCAACAAAAAGAGGATCTGTTCCCCCTTTTCTTGAGTGACCTGTGAGAAATCTGACACTATTTGCAACGCCTCTATGGGTCAAAGGAATACCCAGCTCTGCTGCTATTCCTGAAGCAGCAGTAATACCTGAAAGACAATAAGAATAATAGAGTTGAAAGGCATTTCTGCAATCAGTTCTATAGTAGTATGGTCTCAATTCTTCTTCAACATAAAACATCTTTCCTAAACCAGAACTCAGCACAGGGCCTTCAGGATTGAAGAAATCATCAAGTTTTAATTCTTTTGGGTATTGTCTCAAATGCATGATCCTTCATGCCAGTAGCTCAAACAGAGGCTATGCCCTATAAGAAAAAACACTCCATCTCATCATCTATAATTTTCCTACCATACGAAACTATTTTCAAACAAGCTAACTAAGAATAATATGAATACAGCCTCTCAAATCCAGGGCATATGATCAACACACCTCTGCTTTACCCTCTATCTATGCACTGTTGTTTGACATAACAAAATACAATTAATCTCTTTTGCACTTTCCCCTTCGAGAAAATCGAGGATTTTCATTGAGAAAATTCGAAAAGCTAATCAAGCATCATGTGATAAAAGAATCAGTTGAAAAATAATATGTTACAGTAAGTCCATATCATGTAAAATCATTAGACAATGAATGACAGCCGTTTCCCAAATTGAGGACACAAAATCAGAAGTAAAATGTTCATCAAAATGGTTTAGTTACAGCATTTTACAGTCAGGCAGGATGGTTTAACCTTCTGCATCATCAACTACTTTGCCTCGAAACAAGGAAATTAATCTATTATAAATTGCTAACGCAAATTCAGATGATTATCGTACAGCATCATACCGGGGATAACCTTGACCTGAATCCCTTGCTGTTGCAGAAAGTCCATTTCTTCCCCACCCCTTCCAAATACCTGAAAATCGCAAAGTTGTTCCAGAAAAAGCCTACACTTGATAAGGTATTCCTACTAATTTAAGCCAAAAAAAAATGTTGGTAATTGTTTGAATGACTCACCAGTGGATCCCCTCCTTTAAGTCTAACAACAGTAGCTCCAGCCTCAGCAAAACTCAGAAGCAACTCATGAATCTCTTCCTGCTACAACAGCACCAAAAATCAATCTTTTTCACAATTGCTAAACCATAGGATTAAAATGAAATAAAGAACACCCAAGCCGCAATTAATCAATTGCATAAAAAAAAATTCTGAGGAATCCAATAGACATAAATCATCCAGGAAATTTGAATAAGTTTACCTGAGTTCGGCTATGATAGCCAGCAGTTTTGCCGACATAGAGAAGCCTGGCGTCAGGGCCAACTAAGTCCAGTACAGCATTAGAAACCAACCTATCGTATAACAAAAGATCAGCTTTTTGTATGACTTTGACAGCCTTTAATGTCAAGAGATCGGGATCTCCAGGTCCTGTCCCCACCAAGAAGACATTCCCTGGTCCTTTCTTAGGTACTTGGTCAACACAGCTCTCTCTCTTATGTTTCAAAACTTGGAGCAACTTCCTGAGCTCCGGCAGCTGCAAAGCGATGTCATTTAACCTGATGGAGTCGCTATCAGCCGGGACGGAGCAAGACGCGGCGTGTTCATAACTGTTAAGGAATTGCAGCTGGTGACTGTTGTCGTTGTTGTTGTAGACCCACTGGTCCCTTTGGTACCTCTGCAACGAGTGTTTCTCGGTGAACGGTGAGGACGATGAAACACTGGAATTGCACTGTAAACAACAAATGGGCTGTAAATGCAAAGACCCAGATTTCCTTAAATTGAGAGCAGACATCGAAAGCTTAGAGTGATGAATATAGGACACCGCCATTTTCGTTTACTGGGTGTTGTAAAATTGCCAAAGCAAACACCCAAATCCGGAGACACAAACAGAGGGCTGCTACTATCTTAATCGGCCTAGTACATTAAGAATTTCTTCAACTGGTGTTTATTTTTTATACAGGAAGAAAAACAAAAGCGAGAGACGGAGAGTTTGTGTACGATTAGGATTTCGAAGAGAAAGTAGTGCCATGTGGAC
>JBBYHK010000003.1:4660119-4675276 GCA_038382065.1 Adansonia grandidieri
GTTATGTACATTCGCAAGCATCAAAAAACAGCAAAGGAAAATGTTTGAATAGGGTGAAGCAAGTCTATGAAATATCACGAGTGGAAAGAATTACTGGGATCAAGGAATTTATATCATTAAAGTTGGCTAAAGAAAAGCAATCAAAAACACCTTAAGTCGTTGATAGTCCCTTGCTATGATTATTCTCTCCGCTGTAAGAGCACCAAGATCTCTTGCAAGCTAGGGTGCAGTGACTTCTGATAGTGAATTTTATTGGACGGTCCTTGCTTCATCAACCAATCACAATTCTAAGGCCACTACTCGTAGCATGGGTTTTGAGATTGACAATTATGAAAAGAGCACTGATCAGTGGCAGAGCCATAAGAAAGAAAATCCACAAAAAAAAAAAAAAAAGAGAGAAAATTTAAAAGCATATGTAAATGGCGATTCTTTTGCTGTTAAATGCACCCAAGGAAAGAGAACTGATGCCCGACAAAAAAAATTCATACGAGCGAACCCTGTGAAGGATAACATGATCAGATAATCCACTTCCCAGGTTATGTTTTTCTGCATTTCCTCTCAAAGCACAATTTCTGAAAAGAGAATACACAACATACACAATTTTCTTCTTTCTTAGCAGTCATGAGTGATGAACCACATATCTGAGTTTCCTCACCATCCAACATTTCAGTCACAGAGAGAAGAGAAATGTGCCTTGAAATCCAATGCAGCTACCTGGAGCAATTAGTCAGAAAACATGGCTTCAATACTCAAATGCTTGAAACTCAAATTTTTTAATCTAATTTTGCATGCTATGTTGTAAGAATTAACTAAAGGTTCCTGAAAATCATAGACCTTCAATAACAAACAGGATCCATGCATCCCAAACAAATGAAAGCTGTCAAACATGGCCGCCTACAAGTCGAAATCAACTTCCACAATAATTTTTTTAAAAATTCTAAAAACTAATATATGCTCATTCAATTCAATTTTTAGGAGTTGGAAAATCTTCTTTCCATGTTAAAATAGAGGGGATAAGAAAAGGAAGGATATCCAAAAATAAAGGAGTTGGTCTGTAAAAAACCATTGATTGCAGAGGTTAACTATACAAAAGGAATGAATTTAAAGAAATTGTAGCAGGTTTTACGTTATCCGAGCCCCACAATCTGAAACAGAAACAAAGTATACTAAATTAAGCCGTGGATCTAGGTAAAAAGATAAGCTAATATAGTTTCTTATTTTTTACTTTTGCCAAGAGATTAGCTAATAGAGTTAGATATACATTAAATTCGTCTGATAATAGAATTCATTTTACCTTAATATTCCATTAGGAAATATTTGGAAATGAAGTTGTTAAAGAAGTCAAATCACAATTCAATATCTAAGGACAAGAACATGGTAAACTGGCAGGCAGTTCTATATTCAAGTCAGACTTTTCCTTCCTATGGAAACGCCTTCAGCCACAAAGGAGAATTACATGCCCTTCAAGTACAGTACTATTTACACAATACAAACACGATTAGCTAGATTTGACTTCATATGCTTGGAAATTTGCATGGAATATTACAGAAAGCAAAATGGATTATTTATCTACTCTACTTACAATGCATCACCATCAGGTGACGCTAAGAATGCAGAGGTGTTTGTGCATGATATTAGATGGAATTTCATGGATGATTACTGCCAAGTACATAATAAACAAAATAATAATTTTTAGAATGCAAAACGATATCAAATATAAGTTGACAACAGAAAGTTTCTAAAAGGAGCACAATGTTTTCACATGAGATGGCTGGACGAAGATACAAAGGAAAAGCCAATACAAAGTTGCATACCCATCTGATTTAATTCTGCAAAATTTAAAGATCAAGTTTTGGGCAAATTGGAAACGTCCAGGTCAATAGCTCCTCAACTAACCTAACAAAAGGGAAAAAAAATTTCACACAATTGTTAGACTATGTGCACAGTTGTCATGCATAACTTAAATACTCAGAATTTTGAAATTGCTCTATTTAAATATATTGCTATGTCGGAGAAAATGGCTGTGAAATATGGAATGGACTCAAACTCTTTTAAGACAACCAGGAAACTAAACAATGGATATAAAATTTGTTGCAAAGCATGGAATATGGCCTTGTATATTATTGTGAATAAGGAAAAAGGGAATGATTTGGTGAAAAATATTGAACAATGGATAATGGCTAATGGGAATTAATCAATAATATTAAAAAAAAAAGAAAAACCATAGCAATGCTTTGAAGCCAAGAAGAGTTTGATCACTGTACATCTCTTTGCACGTCTTCACCATCAATTGTGATGGTAGGAATGTGAGAGATATAGGGCCAGTCTCCCCTGTCCCATTTCTTAAACATCGTTCAATTCAATTAGTCGCTGTTGGAAAATCTTCTTTCCCTGTTAAAGGAAGTATTTTAAAAAATGAAGGAGTTAACTCAGTAAGACAATGACTGCAGAGTTTAACACTAAAAAAAGAATCAATTTAAAATAAATTGTGGCAGATTTTATGTTAAATCCTTGCCCCATAATTAGAATATATAAAAAAAAAAGGTATACCAAATTGAGCCAGGGGTTTACGTAAAAGATAAGCTAATATAGTTGGATATACTGTAATTTGAATTGATTTTAGAATTCATTTTACCTTTTGTAATATTCCATTTAGAAATATTTGGAAATGAAATTATCAAATAAGCCAAATCAGAATTCAACATCTAAGAATAAGAACATGGTAAACAACCTCTTCTTTCTTCTGGCAGGTAATTCTATAAATAGGTCGGATCTTTCCTTCCTATGAAACACGTTCACCCACAAAGAAGAATTACATGACCTTCAAGTCCACTAGGTATACCACACAATTAGATAGATTTGGCTTCAAATGCTTAAAATTTGCATGGAATATTACAGAGAGTAAAATGGATCGCTTATCTAGTCTACTTACCAGTACCATCCTTTAATGAAAAGGAGTTCGATCATGATACTGGCTTTAGAAGAAATTTCATGGCTGATTACTGCGAAGCACAGATTAAACAAATATTTTGAGAAGGCAACTTCAAATGGAGGAAACCTGGAGGCAAAATGTTTCATGATATTAGATGCAGTACATTGCTAAGTTGCTTGTAGAATGCAACAATTTAACGCCAATTTCATCAGATACGGGTGACTAACATCAAAGAATGCTCTTTAATTACCTTGGCTTTCTAACTTTTTGTTGTTGCTCCTCCCATACATTTTTCTCAACATCAGAGGAGCCTAGCAGGGATGATCTTGATGTCCCTTACCAAATAAGATTTCCGAAAATGACTTCTGAAGGTAAGCCTGAAAGTTGGAATTCATCCAAGTAAAATATTGGTATAATCCAACTGCTTTAGGAAATTAAAATAAGAAATTGATTGAAGCAGCAGACCAGGAAACTAAAGAATGGAAATAAAATTTGTTCTAAAGGATGGAATACAATTGTTTTCTCTTCCATAAAAATGTAAATTAGGAAATAGGGAATGATTTCGAGAAACATATTGAACAATGGATAATGGCTAATGGGAATTTTCTATAATAAATAAAAAATAAACAAAAAATGAAGAATACCGTAGTAATGCTTTGAAGCTGAGAAGAGTTTGATCACTGTCCGTCTCTTTGCACGTCTTCACCATCAAATATGATGGTAGGGATGTGAGAGATATAGGGCCAGTCCTCGGCTGTCCCATTTCTTAAACAACGTTCCTTCAGAATCGGGCAATCGAAGATTTCCAATACTTGCAGAGTTGTCTTCTGAAGAAGATGGCGTGGCAGCGACTTTAACTTGAGGCAAGTATTGATTTTCAAGGAACAAAGAAGTGGCATAGTAGTGAGTAGGTTCCCGTATTCCCACTCTTGCCACTCTTCCATAATTTGAAATTTAAGATGTTTCAAATTAGGGAAGGAAATGTTATTATTAACAGATGATGATGAAGAAGATGATGATGTTTGTCCCTCTTCTCTTTCTGCTCCCACAAATTCTTGGCCCACTTTTTTCACTTTCTTCATTTCCCATATCTCTAGATGTTCAAGAAAAGGCAACTTCCCCATGGGAGGCAAGGTTTCCCAATTGAAACAAGCCCATAGTATAACCCTTTTCAACATAGTCAATGACGCCATCCAACTGGGGAATAAAGTTGGACCATTCAGGCGATTTATGTTCAAATATTTCAGATTCAGAGGTGGTTGTAGGGCTTCAATTACCAAGGCTTCTTCCTCAATACTTATATTTTTGGAATTAGAATTAAATGACAAAGTCAAATTCCGGAGGCCAATCTTATTCCGAAGTCCAGCTTCCTCTGCTTCAGTTTGTCTGTCATTTCCCATCCGCAATAAATTACGAACCCTTGCTTCCCCTGCAGCATTCCGTCTTCTCACATTTCCCAATCCTATTATCTTAAGATTCCCTTGAAGATGTGCCAAGCCTCGCAAAGCTCTAAGGCTGAATGATCCACCCGAAATATACTCTTCACACACTACAAGCTCTTCTAGTGTCTGTAGACGTGTTAACATGTGAATTTCAATTGGCATGAATAGGCATCCATATGTTTCAGCATTTTGAAGATGTCTCAAGTTGATTAGCCTTCCAATTCCAGAAGGCAATCTTCTAAGACTTGAGCACAACCTGATGTTTAGAGTTTGTAAGTTACATAAGTCACACAATGTCGCAGGCAAATATTCCAATCCTTTATTTCCCTCCAAACTAAGATATCTCAAATGTATCAATTCTCCTATTTGGCTCGGAAGTTCTGTAATTGAACTTTGCCTTCGGAATCTATTGTTACTCAAGTCTAGCATCCTTAGAAAAGTCAATTGATCAAATAATCTGGGTAAAGATGCATCTAAAGTTGATGTGTTATAACGGCTTGAGTCAACTAGGAGGCTACGAAGCTTTTTAGCATTATAAAGGGGATTTGGAATTGCAGCCTCTTCATTTTCAAGAATTAATGTTAAATGACGAAGATTTTCATGATAACCTTCAGCTCTTTGCTCTTCGATGCCATTGCTTGATACTGCAAAGCATTCATTTTTTCTCAAAAATTGAGCAAATTCATGCACTATATCATGCATTTTGCATCTAATTATGCTATCATCATTTTCATCTTTCTCTAACTCTTGAAAGAAAGAACGCATTGCTAAGTTACAAAAGTACTCTTCACCAACAATCTCCATCTCATTTCCATGCGTTTCCCCAAGAAAACCTTGAGCCATCCATAACTTGATCAACAAATCTTTCTCTATCTTATGATCTTTAGGAAAAATGGCACAACATGAGAAGCATTGCCTTAATGGTGATGGCAAATCATAATAGCTTAATAGTAAGAGAGAGAAAAGACCGTTTTCAACCTCATCTAGCTCCCACATACGACTATCCAAGATTCTTTGCCATTGTTCTCTAGATCTTTTGAAACGTAAGAGACTTCCTAGTGTTTTTGCTGCAAGTGGCAACCCGTTACACTTATCTGCAATTTTCTTACCAATGTCTGCCAAATTCTCACGCTCTCTGTCATTCCTTCCAGAAAACGCTATGTGACTAAATAAGGACCAACACTCTTCTGCAGATAACTTCCCCAAACGGAATAATTTGGTGCAACCCATTAAAGTAGCAACGTTCTCCTTACGTGTGGTCACCAAGATTTTGCTTCCTTGGGAAGCACCACTGTTAAGACAGTACTTCAACGATTGCCACTTCCTCTCATCCTCAGTCCAGACATCATCAAGGACAAGAAGGATCCTTTTTCCCGTAATAGATTTATCGATTTTATCTAGCACAGCATTCAACTCAATGAAACTCGAGGCAGAACCCGTTAAAGCTTCAAGAATTGCTTTTGCAATCCTCATCTCATCAAAGGGATCTGAAACACACACCCATAGTTTCTTCTGAAAATAGGCGTTCAGCTCACGATGGTTGTAAACTATTTGGGCTAAAGTTGTTTTCCCTATTCCGCCCATCCCCACTATAGAGATTATAGGGATTCCCCTTTCTTCGGGATTGTTTTCACTTAGCAACATGCTTATAAGGGTGTTTTTATCTTGTTCTCGACCACGTATTTCGGATACATCAATAAAGCGTGTGGTCTTCGGCCGTTCAGGCTGTAGATCATTAATCCTAGTTGGATTTAATATAAAAGCATAGTCATCTTTCTCTTTTGCAATTGCTTCAAGCCTTTCATGTATCTCTTTAATCTTGAGAGCAACATCACCACGTCGAACAATTCGTGGAATAAAAAGCCTTGCGGGTTGAGCCCTACGTACCGGAAAAGTTGAAGATGAAGTGATATTCGATTCGAGAACTGCAGTGCTCCACCTATCCAGCAGGTCTTCAATGTCATAAACTACGCTTTGAAGCTTATCAAGCCAACGTTTAACAGCTTGCTCCTTCACTTGTCTTTTCTCTGCATCCACAAGGACAGCTCGGACAGTCCGAAGAGTACTGCCGATCTTCTTGACTTCTTCGTTTACACCAACGACAAGTCTCACCCCGTTTTCAGCTACTTCAAGAAGGAACGAGGTTAGTCGATCTTAGACTCCAGAAACAAGCGCATCCGCCATGGCAAGAGATCAAATACTCGAGAATTCAGATTTGACAACAGGATAGAAAGAGGAGATGGCTAGTGATGATAACTACAACACTGGAATGTTTTTCTTTCTTTTCTTTTTTTTTTTTCTCCCTTAGATTTAATTTGATCAGGCCAACGCGTGCTTCGTCCGGTAGCAGTTGCTAGTGGAAGACACATCAACTTATCGCTTTTACAGCTCAGAATTATTTTTTTCGTCCAACTTTAATCTTAATTTGAAAAATTGAATTAATTAGTTTAAATTTAAATTCAACTTAATTTAATTTTATTTAAAAATATATTTAACATCATTTAAATTTAAAAAAATTAACTTAAAATAAATCAAATAATTAACTTAAAGAAATGCCAACATGAATTAAATATAATTTTATTTTAAAAATATTAATCTAACAAAACTAATAATAATATAAAATATTAATTTCTACATTAACCAAAATGGGAAAAAAGCGTAAATGAACGGAAAAGCTAGACCATCTAAGACATAGACCTTATGTCAACCATCAGGAAACTACCCGGCTCTTCGCCTTCTTTTTTCTGGAGTGATACCATCTACATGATTATAGGCCACAATTCAAGTGCGGTTGTCGTAACGTAGGAAATCAGCTACTCATCTTGCACACTTTTGGTGTAGACGATGTCTTGAGCCTCAATGCAAGCTTCTTTCTTTTAAGTCTAGAATACAGTTGGATCAATTTCCTGATTCAGACAATCTGAGTTCTTCCAAGATTTCCACAACCTGGTCAATAGTTAAGCTTCATGTCCAGAAACATTCTGACCCATTACAATTTCTTTAACTAATTTGCAAAGAAGCAGCTATAAACATACATGGTCTTGGATTTTGATATTTAAAGCGTTAGAATTTAATCCTGGGATTCTTGCAAAATAAAAGCAAGATTCACACTGATGTCAACATTATGTTATAATTGAAAGGGCTTTTACGAAACGATCGTAATTCAAAGCCCAGCTATGTCTGGAAACTTCATGAACCTGGTTTATGAATTTTATTGAATTCAATTCAGACGACATCATCTAGAACTGTGGCATAAACTGCCTACACAGTGGAGATGTTCTAAAATATCCAAAATTTTTATCATCATGCTTTCCTCTAGGGAAGCAACTTTTGATTTTGCCTCAAGAAGATACATAGCAGCCAAGGATACATCAAAATGCATTAACTGAAGAGAACTGCATCTTCATTGATCTTAAAGATCAAAAGGGTTTGCGTATGCATTGGAACTGAATAAGCTCCATTGCATTCCGATTAAGGAAGTACGTACCATCACGCTAAAATCAGTCTTTCTCCTCTATAGGAGACCGCCTTCCCAAACTCAACTTAATCAATGGCAGCAACAGCTGAAATAGCATAGGTTTTCCCATTTACTTCTTAGTAAAATCGAAAATTCATGTGCACCACTGGTCCATAGATGTCTATAACTTTAATGCTGATAAGCATATTCCCACGAAAAGTTGGATGTTCCATGCAAGTCCAGGGGGAAAAAGGGGTTCTCCATGAGGAAATAAACTACTACACTGTACTATTTGAAAAGCAGCTTGTTCTGTGATGATCTGTTAAAGAAGTAAGTTAGCCTTTTGTCAAATGATATAAAGAAAAAATTGCAAATGTAGGGATACATTGCTCATAGGACGATTATGTAATTACCACACAGATGGTTTAAATCAGAACAGATTATTTCTATACCTCCTTAACTGCTAACATGAGAAGTCCTGTCCTAGCACCAATTGATCGTCAATTTCGATGGTAGGGATGTGCGAGATGGAAGGCCAATCCTCCCCTGTCCCCTTTCCAAAACGTTCTCCGAGAACAGGGCAACCTCTGACACGCAGTTCTTGCAGGCTTTTATTATGAAGAAGGTATCTCGGCAACGCCTTCAACTTGCGGCAAAAGTTTATTGTCAGTGAATGAAGACGAGGCATGATTGTAGCATAATCTTCCCCTCTGCTTGTCCACAGGTTCCCATATTCCCACTCCTCCCACTCTTTCATATAATAGAATTTGAGTTTCTTCAGCATGGGAAAGGCAATCTTGTTACTAATAGATGATGAACATAACGAAGATGGTCTTTGTGGATCTTCTCTTTCCACTCCCAAAAATTCGTCCCCCACTTTTTTTACTTCATTCATAACCTCTATCTCTAAAGATTCAAGGGACTGCAACTTCCCCAAAGGCGGCAAGCTTTCCCAGTTGAGACAATTCTGTAATTGAACCCTTTTCAGCATATTCAATGACGTCATCCAATCAGGGAGAGCAACAGGACCTCCATAGTGGAGTATACCCAAACTTTCTAGGTGTGGAGGTGGTTGCAACGCTTCAAATACAAACTTCTCATCCTCAGATTTGATCTTCGGTATCTCTTGGGGATCAAATTTTAGACGCAACTTACGGAGGCCATTCTTTGTCCAAAGCCTTACTTTCTTTGCCCCACTCGGTTCTGACACATTTCCCAATCCTCTGATCTCAAGATGCCCTCGAAGATGGGTTAAGCTCCCCAAGTCTCCAAGGCTACATGATTTACTCTCAACATCACCACGGCTCACCACAAACTCATCTAATGTCCGTAGAGAGGTTAATCTTTGCATTCCTTTCGGCATGAATCTGCATCTGTCTGTACCTGCATTTTGAAGATGCCTCAAGTTAACCAGCTTCCCAATTCCACGGGGTAATTTCATAAGATTTTTACAGGACTTGATGTTCAGAGTTTGCAAGTTACACAAATCACACACCGTCTCAGGCAATTTTTCCAAATCACTGTTCCCTTCCAAGTTAAGATATCTCAAATGCATCAATTTTCCTATTTCCTTTGGAATTGCTTTAATTGAATTTTTAAATCCACAGTTCATGTCTTTGAAGCTTAGTACCCTCAGACAAGTTAGTTGATCCAACAATTTAGCCAATGATGCACTAACAGCTGAGGTATCGTTCAAGTTAAGTTGCAAGCTACGCAACTTTTTTAAATTGAAAATGGGACTGGGGATTGCAGCAGCTTCATCATGAATCAGTGTCAGATGACGAGCATTTTCCTTACCGGAGTCCGTATTCAACTCTTCAACATTGTTACCTGTCACCATAAAACTTTTGGTTCTTCTCAAGTATCGAGCAAAATCATGCACTATTTCATGCATTTTGCAGCTGATAATGCTATTGTCATTCTCATCCTTTTCAAGCTCTTGAAAGAAAGAATGTATCACCAAATTATCAAAGTACTCTTCACCAATGATCTCTAAATCTTTATGTTGCATCTCACCAAGAAAACCTTGAGCCATCCATGACTTGATCAAGAAATCTTTCTCTATTTTATGATCTGTCGGGAAAATAGAACAGTACGAGAAGCATTGCCTTAATGGTGATGACAAATCATAATAGCTTAATAGTAAGGGAGAAAAAAGACCATTTTCGGCCTCCTCAAGTTCCCATATCTGACTATCCAAGATTCTTTGCCATTGTTCTCTAGATCTCTTAAAACGTAAGAGACCTCCTAGAGTTTTTGCTGCAAGTGGCAAACCCTGACACTTGGCTGCAATTTTCTTACCGATGTCTTCTAAACTCGCACGCTCCTTGTCTTTCCTCCCGAAAAAGGCTAGGCGGCTGAAGAGGGACCAACAATCTTCTTGGGATAACTTCCCCAAACGAATTAATTTGCGACAACCCATGATAGTAGCTACATTCTCCTTCCTCGTGGTCATCAGGATTTTGCTTTCTTGGGAACCACAGTCAAGAGCATATTTCAATGATTGCCATTTTCTATCATCTTCACCCCACACATCATCTAGGACAAGAAGGAACCTCTCTCCTTTAAATTTAATAGATTCACGGATTTGCTCTAGCAAAGTATTCAACTCGGTGAAATTCGAAACAACTCCGGTTAGAGATTCAAGGATAGCTTTAGCAGTCCTCATTTCATCAAAAGGATTTGAAGCACATACCCATATTCTCTGATCAAAATAATCCTTTACCTTATCATGGTTGTAAACTATTTGGGCTAAAGTTGTTTTCCCAATCCCTCCCATCCCCAATATGGAGATTACAGGGATGCCCTTTTCTTCATGGTTGCTCTGGCCGAGTAACATGCCAAGCAAGATGCTTTTATCTCTGTCACGCCCATGTATGTCAGATAGATCGATAAAGGATGTTGTTATTGGTCGTTCAGGTTCTAGATCAGTCTTCCTATTCGGGTCAACTGTGAAGGCATAATCGTCCTTCTCTTTGGCAATGACTTGGAGCCTTTCATTTAGTTTTCTAATCTTAACAGCAATATCATAACGGTGAATGGCTCGACCAATGAAAGAGCTTGGAGAGTGAATCCATGATCGTACCTTGCTTAGAACAATGGAAGTTGAAGGGCTTTGAGCTGTCGCGATTTGCAATTTGAGAATTGCAATTTTCCACTCATCCAACACATCCTCAATGTCATAAGACACGTTTTGAACCCTATCCAGCCAAACCTTAATAGCTTGCTCCGTTATTTGTCTTTTCTCTGCATCTAACAATACAGCTCGAATGGTCTGAAGAGTGCTGTCGAGCTTTTTGACTTCTTCTTCCTTAACACCCACAACAAATCTCAACCCAGATTCAGCTTCTTTCAAAAGGACCTCAGTTAATTGTTGTAAGACTGCAGAAACAAGTGCATCAGCCATGGTAGGAGAGTAAAAATAATTGAGATCAGGAGAGGAAAGGATCCAAAAAAGAAGGTTAGTTTGGACTTTGAGAAAGTTGAATTGCTTTTGAATGCTTAACTGAAGCTGGAAAAGTAAAAGGCATCAAAAATTTTTCTAAAGAAAATGGCGTTGACGGGCTTTTAACTTTCAACGAAATTGCTTGGCACGGGAAGGGAACAGAATACATGCTCTTGTAGAAAGAGAAATCCATTTTTAAGTCCTTTAAAATAATAGTGGTATTTTTTTATATGGTAAGACTATATTTGTTATTATTATTATTATTATTATTTTTCATGTTGCATGATTTTTTACGTTTTCATGGGAGGTTTTTGATTTCTTTTGTTGTCTGTAAATCCGTAAAGTATATTTAAAAAGATCGAAAATATATTTTAATTTAAATGATGTAAAAAAAATACAAAAAGCAATATCATTTTTTTTATTTTTTTATTTTTGGTTACCCTTTTTTCTTTTCAACTCATTTCTTTCATTCACCCGTACTTGATAGTTTATCTTTTTAGTCCAATCTGCTAAAAAATTCAGAGATACGGTGAGACTTCCTTCTTCCTTTTTCTTTGCCATCAACTATTATTCATTATTGAAAGCTTAAACATAAAAAAATTTAGAGATTTGATGAAAAAAAAATCTATTCTTACTTTTTCTCTACCATGTCATCCATCATTATTAATTGTCAGCAGCTTATACTTGATTTTACTGGTCATTCATTGTCTCTCTCCTTTTTAATTTCACCTTTTATTTTCTTTTTTTTTTTATGTTTTCGTTTTTGGCTTTGTTGTTGCTAGGATATGTTTTCTTCACTTAGGTCAGTGTACTACCCAAAAAAAAATGATTTTGTTTCTTTTTTAAACTGTAATGAGATATAGAAATTAGCTCAAAATCTTGATTTTCTCATAATGCGGTGATCTCAATCTTGCTTTCACAAAAATTGCTGCATCAAATCAGTAGGCATTGGCACTAATGCAAACAAACTGCATTTCTTACTCACCTTGGTGGTAGAGGATCTGTTGCCCTCATAAGCCAAGATACAAGCAAGTCTCTTTCCTAGATTTCCGAAATAAATCTCAACCATACTGAAAGTTACACAATAATTGTTGTTTTGGTTAATCGGTATGAGAAAAAAGTTTGTGAATATTTTTGGCCTTTGGCTTTGATTTGAGATAGGTAGCAGTTGTGTTCAAATAATGCTTTAAAGAATTTTTAGGGTCGGGCCGGGCTAGTAACCAATTATAATATATATTTATTTATTAAAAACCTATTCCCTAATTTATATATATACAATAAAATATGTTTCTTTTTTATATTTTTTTCCTAGAAACCCTAAGCATTTTTTTCTTTGTTTGCCGCCTCTGAGCTCTCTCAGCTTCCTTTGTCTGCCGCCTCTCAGCTCAGCTCTCTCATCCTCTCAGCCACTTTCAGCTCTCATCAACTTGAACCGTCGGCCGGCCCCTACTCCCGGCCGATCCACCCTCCTATATTTGGCCTCGCAACTCCCTCCTCAAATCCGACCTGCGCCGCTAATCTCAGCCAGCCCACCCTCGATGTAAGGTAATACAAAAATGAATTGGAAAAATTGAATCTTGGGTCTCTGGAAATCTCTCTAAGTACAATAGCCGTGCTTTGCATTGTCATGAACATGGATGAAATTCTAAAAGTGAGGATATTATTGTATTGACCTGTGATAATATAAAACCTAGATTATAAATTGGCCATGTTTCTTTTAACAAGTTGCAGTGAGTGGGGTTTTGTCTGGTTTGATGTAGTTGATCCTGCACTGCAATCTATGGGGAACAAAGGCTTCTGGAGTAAAGTTTTGAGACAAATTAAAAGCGCTTTAATTTTTTTTAATTGAAATACGGGTGGATCGAGTCGGACCTAGCCAGTAAAATTTTAATTAGGCTGTCATTTTAGGCTGTTCCAATTTCGAATTGACTCGTATTTGAGCAAAATAAAATAAAGTTAATGTTATGTGACCTAATCCGAATTCAATTTGGACTGACCCATGATCAGTTCTCCTCGTGACCAACATAAATAAATCCAAGTGATGTTCTTGTGGAAATGATCAAATAACTAGTTACAAATGCATGACAACCTTTTTCTTTTTTTTTTTCCGGAAAAAAGTAAATGTCAAAGTAAAACTTTGCCCGTTCAGCAGAAACTCAAGATCCAAAATACCTAATAACAAAAAGGAAAGAAACCGTTATCTAATTCTTAATGAGTAAATAGTAATGATACTGAAAAATATAAAATTAATATTTAAGTACAGTACAAAAAATTTATTTAAAATAATAAATAAATAATACCAAGATGGACCCTAAAAAATAGGTGAAAGAAATCGTTTAATCATTGCTTATCACGTGTTTGGCTAGCCTTTCGTTTGTTTGTTTATTTATTTATTTATTTTTGAGATTGTGACTAAGAAAGAAGTAAAAGAAAAATAAAAAAAATTATATATCTATATTATATATATTTTTAATATATATTATAAAATATTATATATTTATAAATTTTGATATTTTAATAATTTATTTTATATAAATTTAGATATATTTATATATTATTATATTTTATTCGTATTATATAATTATATTATTTTTAAAATTATTAAATTTAATTAATATTAATTAAATAATTTTTAATTTTGTTTGACTTCTTGTTGCATAATCTTTATTTATTTTAAAAGTGAGGTTGCATTAAATTTTTATTTTATATTGTTAAATTAAAGTTACAGTATTAATAAATGATTCATAAAAGTTAAAATATTAAATAATAATAGTCGAATAATATTTTTGGGCCGAACATCACCTTGTTGAATGCTGAAATTGGAAACATTATAGCAATGGCCTGTATAATTCGAATTTGCGCATCATGGAAAAATTGATGTAAATTAATAGTGACGGATTGAAACGTTGCAGCGGATAACGGCGTAAGAAGTAGAATTGTCAAAGGAATAATTCTCGAAGGTAACAAAGCCTCTAGCATATCGGAATTTGCCAGTCCCGGAAACCACACCATATTCCCTGACGGCCTTGAATTGGTTACTATTACCTTGTATCTGGATGGTGCTGCCGTTATAGGCCTCGTTGGTGAAGACGATTGAAAGCGAGACATAAGCGTTGAGGCCATCCAAACTTACGCTGGCAAATATGCCTTGGCCTCGTCCGACGGGGGCTGATTCGGGGTCTGGGCTTTGTGTTATGGGGTCATCAGACACGAACAGAGTTCCGAATTGGGTGACACTCCAGATCTTGCCCGGAAAGCCTACCACCGGGAGCACAGTGGAGTTGGGACCGCCTGAGGAGTGATCATGGAAATAGACTGACATCTAGGTTTCTTTAGTTTCATCATCTGCCTTGCCTGGGATTGAGAACATCACCGTGGATATGCCTAAAAAAAGTTGCAAAACCAAGGAAAATTTGGTGTTAGTTGCCATACTACAAAAAACTAAATCAAAGCTAAAATACTGACATTTCTTAAAATTTTTGCTTCCATTTATAGGTAAATTCATGCTGGTGAAACTTGTACGTCAAACACCATATTTTGCCACAGTCACCGTTTAGGCAAAACCCCCGCCGCCCCCCCCCCCCCAAAACAAAAAAAATCAAGACTACTGGGTGCTGTGTGGTAATGTGATATTAAAAAAATTAAAATATTATATAATATAAAAAATAATTAAAATATAAAAATATTTTAAAAAATATATAATTTAAACTATTAATATATTAAAATTTATATAAATATATATAATATTTTAAAAAATAATTATAATATAAAAATTAATATAAATTTAATATCAATGCATGAATTAACAAGGCTTTAGTTTTCACTTTTTTCCGCATACTTAGACTAGCTTTTCATTTATTTATTTATTTTACTGGCAATCT
>JBBYHK010000003.1:4679087-4694859 GCA_038382065.1 Adansonia grandidieri
GGGGACCTCCAAGTAACAGATATCTTATCATTACCGAAGTGAACAAGCGTGTGTCGGAAAACGTGCAAAATGAAAATGAAAATTCATTTTATTTTTTTAAGAAATTTTTTTTAATTTAATCAATTGAAAACGTGAAATTGCATTGATCAATCATCTGTCTTTTTATTTATATTTTCAAGAAAATTTTTCATTTTAAAATTTAAAAATATTATAATAATTATAATATTTTTTATTTTTATAAAATAAATAAATATTATAATAATTATGTAATTTTTTTGTTTAATTATATTTAATATTATTGAATTTAATAACGGATCCAGACTCAATAAGCAAAAGCATTATTTAAAAAAAAATGAAAAATAGACTTTAAGAGAGGCTAGGTGTTTCAAAATTTTAAATTAATAAATAAAAAGTTTACCTAATTGGTTTGTATAATTAGGTTAAGCATTTTTTAATTATTAATTTAAAAAAGATTTTTTTTACATTTAATGTTTCCTTTTTATTGAATTCGAAAAAAAAAGTAATTTATTAATTATATTTTTTTAATATTATCTTAACGAATATCATTAAATACTAATTAATAATTTCATAAATAAATAACGTTATAATTATTAGTTTTACTCATTTATTTCAAAATAGTATATTTCATTGTCATACCTAACTTATGGAAGATGACATAGTTTTTTAAATACTTGATATATGGAGAGTTTAAAACACCCAAACAATTCAATTATTTAATTGATTAGTTTTTTATTAATAACTTATTTATTTAATTTTGCTAAGCAAAAGGCTTAAATATTAGGCCCAATAATGATTTTCCCTTGTTAGATAGAGCAAAGCAGCCCTGAGCGACCATCATCCTAAAAAAACCATAGGTTTGACGGTCCACGATTCAACTTTCTTTTCCTTGGTATGTATGTTACTCTCTGTTTGGTTCCCGCAAAACTATGAGAAAAAAAAAAAAAAAAACACAAATGCTGTACTTTTGAACAGATTAAAAACTAGACCCTTTAACCTGTTAATGGCTAAAGTAGCTTAGAAACCGTTTGTTTTTTGGTCAGGATTTTTTGAGGGCTAAGGCTGATGAATTTTTTAAATGGAGCCTTAAGCCTTTGATCAGATGAAGTTCCATGAACGGCTCAGAGGTTTTGGGAATCATGTTCATAACACTCTGCAAGGACATGTTAAGCAAAAAGATTGGAGTAAACAGAAAAATTATGCTTCAAATGCCAGCTCGAATAAGGTATCTTCCTTTCCAACGTTGCTTTCTATATTGTTTTTTTATCAAGAATAAAGTGTCATTAATCCACATCTGACATTCTCTCAACTTTCTGCTATTTTGCTTGTCACTGTTTATCAAGAATATGTTGTCATTGTTAACCAAATTCCAGCTCCAGTTGGTATCACGTTAATTTTATTGCAGTACCAAGTTGTTTGATACTATCCAGCCAAATAAGTAGGCAGCAACAGATGGCTGGATTGCTATTATTTACAGTTGAATTAATGGACTTAATAAATATCTGTGAAAACGTTTATTGATGAAGCTAAAACAAAGTCACAAAAAGCAAAAGCATAATTCCCAATCCCAAGAAAGTGCTGGCAATGGCATCTGATTCCAGTTGCTGTCTTATATCTAGCACCATTCTAAAACAAAACCAGGTAGTCCTTAAGCTAGATCTCTGCGGTTTACAGCTAAGGCCAAAGCTCATCCCTTAATCGGAATTCAGCATCTGATCTTCCAACTTCTGGTTCATATGGTGAGAAACCCTAAACAACTCTCAGCTTTTCTGTTAGGCTGTAAATTTGTGTGAAAAAAAGGGTCATACTTATTTTGGATGAACATTAAGTCCTTAAGACAACAATATGGAAATTAGCTATCTTACTCGGATTTAGATATGAGTCAAATATTGTTATATGTCTAGCACAGTTATATTAATTTTTTTTTAAAGTTTTTTCTTGTTTTAGGAGCGGTCGTGAAGGGTTATATCCCTGTATCCTTGTCTGAATGTGTCGTATACGGGTACTATAAAAAAAATGAAGAGTCCGGACAACATAAGAAATTAGAACATGATCTTTAATTCTCTTCTTCCAATAACAAACATCTAGTGTCTCCTTTTATCACTGTATTTTATTCAGTTCTTAGATAATTGGACATGAAGTTAAACTTGCATATGAAAATTCCATGTAATAGGATGGTGCCAAGGATCAATCAAGCAGCAAGAAAAAAATGAGCGTGGTTATAGGACCATGGGGAGGAAACAGTGGAACTGCTTGGGACGATGGAATCCATGATGGGTTAAGGGAAATCACTCTTGTTTATGATCGTTGCATCGACTCAATCAAAGTGATTTATGAAAAGAATGGAAAGCCTGTTACAGCTGAAAAACATGGAGGTAATGGAGGAAATAGGACAGCTGAGGTTAGTCTAAGTACCTTTATCTTAGCCTATTTTTCTTTGAATTATAATCATTATAATGAAACTCAAACTCCATTGCAGATTAAGCTGAAATTCCCGGAAGAATTTTTGATCAGTGCAACTGGTCATTACTGTCCTGTGGTTCATGGTGGCAGCCCTGTGATTCGATCGCTCACGTTTAAGAGCAACCAAAGAACGTTCGGCCCGTATGGAGTTGAAGAAGGAACGCCCTTCACTTTCTCCGTGGAGGGAGGGCGAATCACGGGGTTCAATGGGCGAAGCGGATGGTACCTTGATTCAATTGGATTCCGATTATCTCGTGTTCAATCTCCGAAACTCTTTCAGAAGGTGCAGAAAGGATTTCAAAGGCTTACCAGTAGTGTCTCAAAAGGCCCTGCCTAGGAGGATCGTCTAAAGGTCCCCCTTCCCTTTAATAAATGGACGTCAAAATGTTCATACCATTGAAATTATAGCAGCAAGCGCCAACGATTTTAAAATCAGACAATCTTGTATTTACATATATATATAGTTTGATTTTGTTGTCTTTGATATGTTATTTGATGTTAGTAATGAATTCGATTAGTGTTTAACTTGGCTGTTCATGAAAATGAGCAGAGCAAGATAAAGATCCTAACTCTTTTAACCTTCGGCATTCCAATTAAGTTTTGGATCGAGGTAGAGCAGTGATATCAACATGGAAAATGAAGAATAATATGAACATGGGTATTTTGGTCAAGCAATAACTTTTAATAAATAACATCTAATGAATTTAGAGTTTGATTCTCGATATTTACCACCCTCCCACTATCGAAAGCTTTGCACCAAAAAACGAAGAAGAATAACAACCTAGATTATGTCTAACTAGTCATGTAGTGACTTTTAAAAGGTAGCATTCAGTATGAAATTTTATTTCTTGACATTTACGATCTTTTTCACCGTCGAATGCTTTGTAAAAGAAAAAAAAAAGGAATAATATCAGTAAATAAGTGGACGGGACCATATTCCATATTCCTTGTTCTTTTTTTTTTTTCATTATTTTGGGAGGGAGAAAAGGGGCAGAAAAGGCATCGCCACTTTTTCGAGTAGGGAACTACGAAATGAAAGTGTCAAATATTTTGTTTAGAAGCATAAATTTTGCACAGAATGAACACTGGATTCCAAATAAATCTATCCTATTTTTTTTTTCTTTCAAACTTGAATCTGATCATATTTTGTTTCCTTTCAAAATGATTTCCTTCATTTAAATCAAAATTGGATTCCCTACACTTGATATTTTCATTTAAAACTAAGTCAAAAGCACAAGTAATTTTACCCAAAAAAAAAAGAGTCAAGTCACTTAATCCAATAGATTCGTATAATTACCTTTAAAAATATTATTTAATAGGTCAAGACTTAAATTACAACATTTGCGTCTATCTAAAATAATATAATAAGCAGAAATAATGTTTAGGGTAGAGCTTAATTGAAATGTACTAGTTAACTAATATGTGAACCTTATTGATAATAATTAAGGTCCATGTAAATATCCGACCAAAAATCACCCCACCGCAATTTGAGATTCGAGTCAATTTTTGTTATGTTTTCGGCAGAAGAGAAGGCAAACGTTGAATGGCATCCAGCTTTCCAACCTTCTCAATGGTATTTGCAATTTTTGTTTGGTAGAAAGGAAAGATGGACAAACGAAAAGAGTTGAAGGAAATAAAAAAAAACTAATTGCCGATCGACTGCTTATCTTCATTTTCTTAGACATGTAATGCTTCATACACATTTCACCATCATGGCTTGTTTATCTCCTAACATTTCATCTCGATGAAAAGCTGATGCTTCCTAGAAAAAGTTGTTGCCAACTATATTACTCAGATTCAGAGATAAAATGTTAAATATGAATATACAACCCCCATGTATATACTCAATTTTTAAATTTTCAAATCTCATATGTATGTTTAAACATATATATTGAACACGGATATCGAACATGAAAATTTCAAGTCACACCTCAAGGTCACATACCCTAAGAGAAGGAAAAATTATAGACTTGACAAATGCCCATAAACATCAGCATAAAAGACCACATTACCACATTTTTACATTAAAAAAAATGTTGGATGAAAAGACCATGAGACAACCAAATAATGGTGATCCAAAATGCTTATGTTCAACAGCATTTACCTAATCCATTCACTCAAAGAATAAGATACGATTGAAACTGCACCGCTTATCAACCCTCACAAGCATAAATACCTTCTTTTACCATAGGATTAAGCTCAAGCAATCATGGCCAGAAACAACAACCTGGCAACCGCTCTACCAATACATTCACACAGACTAAATCATCCCACATATTATATTATTAGGGGGATTTTGGGGAAATTTTACAATTAAAATCTTGCTTCGACTCTTTATTTTTCTTAAAGTAGTATCGGATACGTTTTCATATATAAGTATGAGGATATAAATCTCCAAATACATAGAAAAACTTTTAAAAAGTTTAACATGTTAGATTATACATACTCCAACACTCACCCAAGTTCAAGTAACATAGGTTAAAATTCACATAAAGGCCATCATCAGGTCATTTATACGAAACTAGCACAATATATATCATTATAAAGCAAAACCCGATTCAGTCAAATTTACACACAGGAGAAGATCTTTAAGCAGCAATGATAATCCCAAATATCATATTGTTACCATATATTGTCACAGGCTAATTCAAATGAATTCCACCATTGTTTTGACTTTTTAAGTTTAACCTCTAGCCTTAAGCTCGGCAAGCCGCCTTGACAAATCGTCCTCATCAACCTTTTCCTCTGTCTTGGTAGGCAAAGCATGACCAGCTGGTTGTGGCAACCCAACAGAGACCTCCAACCCATAATCATCGGCCACTTGCTGCATCAAGCTGTTGACCTCACCTTCTGGTGTGGACAATGAAGTAGAGCCAGCCATTGCACTCTCCATAAACTCTGCCTGGACCTCCATATTCACAAACTGCTTCTCGAATTGATCCATTGTCTCTGACATTTTCTGTAAATTGCCTGCAACATAACAAAAAGCCCTCAAATTTGACCAGATTCACATCAAAATTACTTTACAGTATAGAAGAAAAGAAAAGAGAATAAAAATTTCAACAAAAATTGATAGAAAGGCTAAATCTCCACAATATTTGCATATTAGACAAATTAACCCTAAAATCTCCCCCCCCCAAAAAAAAAAAAGAAAGACAATCAAGAACTTAAAAGTAAGAATTTAAAGGAGAAATTTACCGGTGGCCAAGGAAGATTCGAGAGACTTGACAATATTAGCCATGGACTTGTTAATGGTGGTCATCTTAGCCTGGGTATCGAGCCTGGCAACAACGGCATCGAGTCGCGAAGCGAGCCGCAGGTAGTTCATCTGCTCAGTGCGCTTACGGATGGCGTTCTCGGCGTAGATCCGAGCTCCGTCCATATTACCTTTCTCGATCGCCTTCTTCACCTTCAATTTCTCGGATTTCTCTTCCTTCTCGCACTTCCTCGCCTGGCGTTGCAGCGATTTGGACGTGAATTTCAGGTCCATGATCTGATTCAAAAGCTTCTCGGTATTTCCCATGACCGGCTGGATTTTTTGTTCGTTCGCAGAGAAATTTTGATTTCGAGAGGAATTTAAAGCAATTAAGGTTCAGACTTTGGGGTTTCCCTGTGTGTGTTTTGACTTTTATTTTATTTTTTTTATGAAGGATAATGGGACGAAAATGGAGAAGCAGCTGGGCCCAACTTTACATAATCTTTTTGGGCCTTAAAATTACAAAAGCATTCTTTTTCTTCTTAAAGAAGTAATAGAAAACGCGTAATTAGAAAACCATAATGCATTTTTTACATAACAATTTTCACAATATAATAATAATATAATTATTATTTTGGTATGCTTGTAGTTTGTAGCCATGTTTTAAGCTTTCAATTACTTTTAAATTTTACAATTCCATTGATTAATCGTAGATGACGTTTGGCTTTCAATATAAATAACATGGTGTTTTTTTCTTTTCCTATTGCTTCGTTCATTTATAGATTTGTGTGTAAAGCTTCTGTTAACAATATTTATATTGTCATTGCCCATTCAAAATAATTGGGGTAGAAGGAAAGGAATAAGTTATAGTTGCAACTTTTCTAAAGAATAAGAGATGGAAGATGTTTGAATTCCAACTTCGAACTTACTATATGTCATCTCTTAAACATAGTTGTATGAACTAGTTAAGTTATATCCCAAATTTTATTCAATTTCATTGTCACTAATGTCAGAGATGAATTAACAGGATTTAGAGTCAATGTAGGTAACACTGTAAATAGCATACTGCAAACGAGATAAAGTCTAGGTTGAAAATGTTTTAGTTTTTGTTTGTTGCTGCACAGGCAGCTTGTACAAACAATATAGCAATGGTTACTGTTTCTTTGTATAAATAATAATTTTACTTATAAAAAAAAAAAAGTTAAATCCCAAATTCAAGCCTATGGATTTTATCACCCCAAAAGAATTGATATTTGAACATGTGATCATATGCGAAATGGACTGTTATTAGATAATTTTGCAATGGATAGCGTTGATGTTGGAACTCAAATAGTTTGAAAACGAGTTTGAAAGGTTGTTTTTTCTCACGAAACTTGTAGTTCATAGATATGCTAATAGCCTTTTTAGCTATTGTCAAATGAGGCAAACCCTGCTTCCGGGAAAGTTCCTGCCGTCTGTTTCCTATCCCTTGGAATGCAAAAAGCTACTTGTACTTCAAATGGCTTAAAGGGTCTCCCAAAATTACTTTCAATTTTGGTTAATGATCGTAATTACGTAGCTTTTCTAAATTACCTGAATTTCCAGGCAGTTAAAACCTTTGATATGAGCTCAAACATCAACTAGATAATCATAAACTTGCTGCTTTGTACCAAAACTCTCTGAAAATCACTTTGAGTGTTTGGTTGATTCAAGGATTCTTTCCTTATACCGATCAATGTTAAACCAAATTTAATCATAAGTGATAAGCTGTCAAAGACTGTTTCAGATTCTAAGCTCAGAATATGTAAAACAAGTAGTACTGCTTTTCTGAATTATGATCTTCAAAATATGGAAGGTCCGAAATGAAAAAAATATATATAAAATAAAAGGAATTTCCCAAATCTCTTATGAATCTAAATTTTTGAAATACCAAGTTACCAATCCAATCTAACATCTCAAAGGAGTATATATTTATTAGATATGAGTGCTCTGCAATTCTGCCAAAGATCAAGGGAATATATATAGCCAACACGCATTCCTGCTGCTGGTATAGTGCTGTTATCAATGTCTGCTTGCCCGTGATTCCAAAGACTCTGCTGCCAGGAAAGAATGATAATAATGTATGAATCTTTGCATGTCACTTTCATCATCATAACTCAGACATTCAAACAACTATATGGTCAGCTGCAGGGCAAGTTGCAGAAAAGAGATGCACTGAAAATCGGCTATGTGATGTGGGCATTCTCCTCTTTTTACAAAAACGAAGAACTGAAACATGCATAGAAGTTCGTGCCCCCCCTCCCCTCCCCATGGTGGCATCATCATTAGACTCATTATATTTTTACAGGATTACGCACTTTCGGACCGGCCTCACCCAAACTTTAGGAAGAGGGGCGCAAAGAAATAAACAAAAGCTAAGTGCCAAGTCACATATGGACGTGTCACTGTCTTGTTAAACCCTCCTATATGTCTTTCACCTTAAACTCCCACCCCCACCCGAATGCCCGACTACTCGGACACCTGCGCATCAATTTCATAAGTAGATAAGAGATTTATGCATGTAATTTTTCTTCTATGTATGTACTTATCTTCGACTTCGCCTAGTATTTTGTCCTGGAGAGAGAGAGAGAACTTCACAACTTCCTCCCTGACACCGCATCTGGCTCTATTTATTAGGCTAAAAAGGTGAAAAATAGAAACCAATTTAGGCCATATTTAATTTTGGTGGAAATATATTGTGTCCTTTCAAAGGCATTAATATTTCTCTGATCCCAAAAACATAAAAGCAAACCCCTTGGTCTGTTAGGCTAAAAGTAGACACCTTTTTCTCCTCTAAAAGATTTAGAGACCGATTTACCCTTTTGAGCTGACACTTAGAGAGGCCTTTTTTTTAGTCATTTCAGCAGAAGGAAAGATTCTACCTGTTTGGCAGAAATGGATCCCAAATAGGTTGTTTTTAACTGATTTCAAAGAAGCCACCGCCCCAATATCATTGGTTCTTTTAGGCTTATAGTGCCTAGATTCAGGTGCTTCTTCCCTTTCTTTGTTGTTTTTTTTTTTTTTTGGGGGGGGGGGGTGAATTTGAGGCTTTAGAAAATGAATGGGGTTGGAGAAGATCAAATCGTTTACGAGATTGCTGTGGCGGTTCCCAAAAGGAACCTGAAGGAAGAAAATGAGGGTTCTGATTGTGTTGAGGTTCTTGTCAACGAGTTCAGAAATGTGGGTTTGATCGTTGAGAGAGTTCTTGGCCTTTCAGATGAGTTTATCAAGGTTTGGTTTTTCGTTTTTTTCATTTTTTCCTTCCAACTTTGAACATTCTCTACTTGTCCTGTGGAGTCATTTTTTGTCCCCTTTCATATAACATTTCTTAAAAAAAAAAAAAATCTTATTTAATAGTTTAGTTTGCCATTCTGCTGGTTGTTGCACTTAATCCACAATGACCATATTAGTAAAAGATGTACATTTTTATTAATCCTATTTGCAATTCTGGTTGTTTTTTTGAGGATATTCTATTGCATACTAGTTAATGGTAATGGATTACTTGTGTGAAAGGAAATTTTTGGTCTTAATTACTTGAGTGTTCCTGTTACAAAATGTGAATGCATTTGTTTGAGGACTCCCTTCCAGCGTTAGCAAATTTGCTTGGCATAGCTGAATTAAACATGTTTTTTCCAATAAGGAATGTTACTAGGAAATTGGAACTATTGCTCAAATTGGATTGTTTTGTTGTCCAAAATCATGCTTGAGTCTCTTTTTGTAGTTTCCTTTCTTTTGATTGCTTCCAGGTGGTTGGGATCGAAAGTAATCTTGAGTTAAGTTGCTTACAAACTATCCTTCTTTCAGCTGGCAGCGCCATTAGAGACTTTGGGAAGGGCAGCAGCCAAGCTGCAGATGAAGAAGGCCACTCATATTGGTAATAATTATTTGGCTCGCATATTGATGGTTATGTTTCTTTTACTTACCTTCCTTTTCAGTTATCTATTTGCTTTGATGAAAATAGCTAATCAAGCACTGCACTTCAGGAATTGATTTACAATTTGAGCGGGAAGAGATCAAAGCTTTTGTGCGGCAACCTGATGGCTCATTGTTCAGTTGGTGTGAGCGTTTCCAGTGCTACCATCACCTGATATATGAAACTGTGAGTTATTTAATGCACTCCATCTTTACCCAATCAAGATTTTGAATTTTATGCCTCTTGGGAGACCAGAATTCAAATAGAAATTTTACAGGCTAATAAGAAGAAATCAGACGTAACTTTAAAATTTAATGGCAAAGAGATCCAATGGGAAGCTGGGGAATCATTATTGCAGAGGTTGGAATTGGAAGGAATTGTTAAAAAAGTTTTCCCTTTACATGGTATGCTTAGTTACATTTACTAGCAAATTACCTGCAGTTCCTATGTTCTCTAAGCCCTGAGTTAAGATTAAATGCTTTCTATAGATGAAACAAAGAGGAAGAAACTGCTGAGGAGTTGGGTGTTAAATTGGTGGGACTTCACAAGTCAACCGATTGATGAAATTTATGTGTATTTTGGGGCAAAGGTGATTATAAATTCACAACTAGCAAAATTTTGCCGATCACTTTTCTAGTATTAGTCTATTGCTTCATAAAGGAATTTGTGCATGGTAGATTGCAGTTTATTTTGCTTTCCTTGGAATGTATACACGTTGGATGATTTTTCCAGCTGCATTTGGGCTTATCTTGCAGCTGATTGATTTTGGGTAAGCGTCACCATTTCCTTCTTTTTGGAAGCTATTTTTGTCTTCTCATTTGTTGAATTGCTTCATCCTTGGTTTTAATTTAATTGCTTGGATGTAATGATTTATCCAGATCATTACAATTACTAGTGCTCCCTGCTTTCTTCATAAGCACAGTATTGTGGGCTGTGTTGTTTTTCCAGTTCTGGAAACGTAAAAACTCTGCACTTTCAGCCAGGTAATTTGATTTTGATATAACTAGAAGGTCATCCTTTAAATGTGAGGCTTGTTTCTTCAGCTTTTCTGATTTAGTTCTTCTCTTTCTCTCCCTTTCTCTGCCCGGTGGTGTAGGTGGCATCTTAATTGTTCTGTCAGCACGAGCCAAGGATACAAATTATCAGGGAGGGAGTGGAGCTCCCTACAGTCTTCCACGGAACTTGTGAAAATTTTGGAAATTGATAAAACAAAAGAGAAAGAAGCATTTCAAAGATATGAATGGTTTGGTTATCTCAAGCGTTTCAGAAATGATGCTATCGTTATTTTAAGTATCGTCTGCCTCCAATTGCCGTTTGAGTTGGCTTATGCTCATCTCTATGAGGTCATCAATTCTGATGTTGTAAAGTAAGACCCTACATCTCTCTCCTTTCTCTTGACTTGAATCAAAGATGTTATGCCTGATTAATAATTTGTGTTAATTTATTTTCCTTGGCAGCTACTACAATCTCTGTTACGGGAGTTCTTTTCTTTTTATCCTATTTAAATCACACACTTTTTTACTTTATGTATGCGGTGCTTTTGGTTTCAGGTTCGGATTAACTGCAGTTTATCTTCTTTTAATTCAGTACTTCACAAAGTTTGGGGGGAAGATATCAATCAGGCTCATTAAGTATGAAAACAATGAAAATACTGAATATCAGGCTGACAGCTTGGTCTACAAAGTATGATTAGAAAGTGATTTGCCATTCAGTTTTTCTTTTTCTTGTTAAGAATTTTATTTGACAGATTCTGGTTATATTTCAGGTGTTTGGTCTTTATTTTATGCAATCGTATATTGGGGTTTTCTATCATGCCCTTCTACATCGCAACTTTATGACCCTTCGCCAAGTGTTGATCCAGCGTCTGATTCTTTCTGAGGTAAAGATGATTATTGGATATCATTACTTTGTGCTAATACCTTACAACTTCTTGGACTCAAATGCTTTTGAACTGAAAAATGTTGCTAGGTGTTGGAAAATCTGTTGGAAAATTCTTTGCCATATCTGAAATACAGTTATAAAAAGTATAGAGCTGTTAGGTAAGATTCTCCAATTCTTTGTTAGGGACATATTTGGCACAGGGTACTGTTTAAGTTTACATTTCATTCTAATGCATCTCTGTTGTCAAGAAACAAGAAAAACCGTGAGAAAGGTTCAACTGGAAAGATCCAATTCACTTCAAGGGTGGAGAAAGAGTACCTGAAACCTACATATTCTGCAAGCATTTCTGAGGAAATGGAAGATGGACTGTTTGATGGTAAATATGGAGTAAACTAGTTGCGCTGTCAGAAAGTTGTTAAGATAGACTATTCATTATTTATGATTTGATGATAATCATAAATTTCAGTGAAGAACTTTTGTACTGATTCACTGTTAGATGTATAAAGACATTATATTTTTCTTTTATTATAAATCATCACCAAAAACTTAAAAAACACAACTTTTTATTCTAATTGATGAAAATTTAAACCATGTGCAGATTTTCTCGAGTTGGCACTGCAGTTTGGAATGATCATGATGTTTGCCTGTGCGTTTCCCCTTGCATTTGCATTCTCTGCCTTGGTATATAATGCTTTTAATGGTGCTGTCACTCTATTTGCAATTATGGTTTGATATTGATTTTCATTTTTAATAACGTAAACTATGTATAGAACAACATTGCAGAAATTAGAACAGACGCCCTGAAGCTGCTTGCCATGTTGAAAAGGCCTGTTCCACGAGCTGCTGCTACAATTGGAGCTTGGCTAAATATTTTTCAGGTATTTTTATCTTAAAAAAAAATTGATGGTGTCAATCCGTCTTTCACCATCACAAGTAAAACAAATTTCTTGACCAAGAGAACCACTTTGCTTTATCTCTATTTGTTTTCCAAACTGTTTTTGTGAGCCTTATTTGAGTCTTGAGCATTTACTAAGTAATTCCTGTTTGTAGCCTAGTCAAGCCAAAGGAATAGTTTTCGAGCCCAGACTTTCATGGTTGGGTGGTCGGACTAAAATTTTGTTATTCCTAAAGTGGCTTCTATCTGCCATCTTTAAAATTAATATTCCATCTATTATTCTATCCTGAATACTTAAGTAGCTGAAGAGAGGAGCAATCCCTGTCAGGGAATTTTGATTTCGATCTAAAACTAGGTTGAAATCATCTTTCAATCATGAAAAATTTGCAATTCTGTTTCCTTTGAATCCCATATCATCAAATAAAAAAAAAAGTAAAAATATTTATCTACAGCAAATACCATTTCTGGGTTTGGAATGCTATCCTAAATTTTGACTAGGATTAGTTCTGGTTTTATTTAGGCGTTCGAAAGATCTTTTTTGTCGATCTTCACCTGCTGCTCACCTACGATGCTTTTGCTCTTCAACACTTAACCATGGTATTGACTGATATGGTAACTTTGAATTTCAGTTCCTAATATTGATGTCAATATGCACCAATTCTGCACTTCTAGTATGGTTATACGATCAGGAAGGGAAATGGAAAATAGAGCCTGGCCTTGCAGCCATTCTTGTCATGGAACATGTTCTGCTGTTGATTAAATTCGGGTTCTCCCGCTTCGTTCCTGAGGTATATCTCCTCTTAGTCTAGCTCGTAGTAATTTGTTTACATAATCATTAATAGCAGTGATCTGAAGAAGTATTGAGAGTATAAGAAGCATAAAACTCTCTTTCATGTCAGGAGCCTGCTTGGGTGAGAGCCAACCGGATGAAGAATGCAACACAAGCACAGGACATGTGCTCGAAACAGCTTTTGAGGAGCATTTCTGGGGGAGAAAGAGCGTTTGGTGGATTAAGTACAGCAAAGACATCTGATGGAGCAAATAAAATAGATTAATTTTGAAACCACTGATAGGTATCCGAGGTTGTCCTCTAACTCTTTGCCTTGGAGTAGTGAAACAAGATCAACATGGTTGATCCTTTCTATCAATCATCAAAGCTAAGCTCAGTTACAAAATTTGCCAACTACTCAAAGATATGTAAGTTTTGCTTTTCCTCTTCTTTTTTCCCCCCTTTGTAAATTCAAGTAATAGCTTTTCTGGGATTTTCTGCACTGTCTATTTATCTTCAATGCGATAGTGGTTGCCTGGTTAGCGTAAAGAATTTGGTAATCAGAGAAATCCCAGATCTTTTTTTTTTTTTTGCATCAAGGAGTAGTTTTTGGCAGATTTCTTTTCACATAAAAACTTTTTCCAAGCTTCTCTCATCGGCATTAGCTTGCGCTGGAAGAAATTCTGCTTAAAATTTCCATTATTATTATTAGGATACTTCATTTCTCAATGAATTTAACAAAAGAAACATACTGTTTGAGTAAAGAATCAAAAGGAAAAGAGGGGGAAAAAAAGAATCTTAACAATCAAAAGGAAACTATATACATTAGAATGCAAATCAGGATTAAAAAACATGGATAAATACTTCATACAAAGGAACCGAGTTGGCTTAGCTGGTTGATTCATTTGCAACTGTCTTTTAAGAGATGGTATCTAATAGATATAGGTTTCACGTTTCAACATTTACTATCCTTTACCTATGCTCAATCTATGGTTTCTTTTGTACCAAAAAAAAAAAAAATCTATACAGGCAAACAGGTCCTGGAGCTGTTCATCTCCTCTGAATTTTGACCTAATTTGCATAAAAGTTTTCCCTCCCTGTTGAACTTTGTATCTCCCAAAGATTTTATCTTCTCTTTGCTTGGATTTCATCAGCCAATTCTCACGATCTCAGATGTACAATTTTCGCCCTTGAAACTAGCTTAGCTATGCATGTGATGAGCTTCGAGAGCTCCCACATCGATCACTTTCCTGGAGCTCCCTAAACTACCACTAACTTGACGAGCATATGCCACGACAGCCTTAGCCCATCTCTTGATCTCGGCCTTGAACTTGTTGGAATCAAGGTCGTTTAATGACGATACAGGTTCCATCGAAACCTCCATGAACGAGAAACATTGGTTAAAGCGTCTGCTGCGCCTTGTGTGGTTAGTATTAGTAACGTTGCTCTTGACGGCTTCGTCGCCATTGTCGAGAGCAACAGTTTTCTTGACAGACATGGTTAAAATATGTCCTATGGGGACCCCCCTCCCCAAAAAAAAAAAAAGAAACAATGTTGGAATGATTGCTTACAGACATGGCTGAAACATTTATAAGGTTGGGGTTTTGAAGTTTCTGATAAGTAACACGGTATTTCAGAAAATGCAGCAAAAGATTTTCCATTGACTTGACTTTTTCAATATTCTTGAATTTACAAGTAGATCGTAGTAGATTCCTATAAAACTTTGGTCTACGTATATTATAAAATCGTGTTGAGCTGAAGTACCTAATCTGGTGTAGCTTTTAACATGGATTAACACCACTAAAATTTTCCAAATTAGTAGAAAACAATTTTAGTTTTCTTTTTTTTTTTTTTAAAGAATATTAGCATCAATGAGGGAAAAAAAGATCAAATCGATTGATCGGACTGGTTCAATTGAAAACCAACGGGCTCTAGATAGTATACAAATTTTAGAATATTTTGAGCCAAGAAAAAAATAATTTAACCGGCTATAAAGAAAGGTAAAACTAGTTTATACATATTTTTAATTGAGGAAATTTGAACTTTTAATTTCTTAATTTTATATTAAAAATTAAACCATCAAATCGAATACATATTTTTATTAATTATTTATTATATTAAATATATATATTTAACTTCTTAATTTTATTTTAAAAATTTAATCATTAACTCAAATGCATATTTTTTAAATTATTTATTATATTAAAAATTTATTTAACATTAAAATTATTTTTTAAATGGTTAAAAGAACTTCTATTACGTCGCCTGATACAATCAATTAAACTAATAAGATAAAAATAAAAAATTTATCCGATTTAATCTTCGATTCAATTTCCTTAATCTAAACTAGCATTTTTCATGTGGGAACAATGTTTCAAAGTATGGAATGCAAACTCTTAAATACTTTTCAGCTTGGGCATAGCTTGAATAATTATTTAAGCAATAAATCATTGCTTCCATGTGTTAAATTTTTGGTTGCTCTTTAAAAATAACTTAGTAAAGAAGATGATGAAATACAGACGCTTAATAAAATTGGATTTTCATTAAAAATGTTAAGGATTGGATTTAATTACGTGTTTCTTGGACATTAAGAATAATGGTATGCTTGATTACCAAGTC
>JBBYHK010000003.1:4698022-4717166 GCA_038382065.1 Adansonia grandidieri
AGAAAACAATGCAAGAAGGAAGCAAACCTGGCACTAAACTAACCTTATTTCAAACTGAAGTGGTTGAGCTAGAAATAAATTCTAGGTAGAAAAAATTTATATATATATATATATATAGTTCCCAAAAGATATAAGTTATTTAGTTGCCAAAAGATATATATATATATATATATATATAACAACACCAGAACATAAAAATCTCATTACCAAAGAACACCAAAGTGATACATAGTTCACCACAACAAAAGCGAAATGCACACAGGAATAACCCAAATGAGTCGCACAAAACCAAGATTATGCAGACACATCAGGAACAAGGTGAACAATAGCAAGTCAAGAAATAGCAAATAATTTAAACTATCCATGACCCGCAGCAAACCCCTCCCCCCAAGTAAAGCATAGTCAATACACTTGCAATTTATAAAAGCGGCAGAATATGTTTACGCACAAAAATGATGCAGTAATAATAAGATATGCTATAGTTAAAAAATGTTTAATCCATAATACCTGCAGATGGTTTATCTTCTCCAACAAATGGCACATCAAATAGCTTGTCAGAAGATTCATTCTCAGCTAACCCTGGTACACTGGAAATTTCATTGTCTTTTGTCTTATTATTAGTTTGAGATGCATCAGCATCAGCAGCATGTTCAGAAGCATTTGAGCCACCATTCTCACATGAAATTCCAGTACTATCTGAGTTGTTGTTATTGTTGTTGTTGTTAACTACAGCAGAAATACTTTTTCGTGATTCATTAGAATCCATTCCTGAAACCTTGCTGTCAGAGAGTCCCCTAAGGGGTGAACTACTTGAGCTTGGAAGTTCATCACAAGCAACTGGAACTGACACCATAGCTGTACTCTCCAAAACCTTGGTTAATGGTCGCCGGCGGTTTTTCCTTTTCAGGAATTCATGAACATTTGCCACTTGAGATCTCTTTCTTTTCAGTGATGATGAAGGGTTTCTACTGCCATTTATGGGACCTCCATTAGAAAGGCAGTTGCCAGTATTTGGTCCACAGAATGAAGAATTCTCTTGTTGAACTAACTCAAGAGACCCTGCAGCCTGGACTTTTCTTTTTGATCCTACACCCATGCCTAGATCCTCAAGTCCTCTCATACGCTTGATTCCTTCTGCTCCATCATCCTCTGAATCATTTGGGGTTTTTCTTCTCTTTACTAGCATAGAGCGCCCCTTAGTACCATTAATAAGATTTGTCTCTTCAAAGGATATGCCAGACTGTGATAATTCTGGAGCTGAATCTGAGTTATCCTCAGACTCACTCATTTCATCAGTCATATCTTCATTTTCTTTCCCAGAATGTGACATGTTAGGTGATTCTCTGGCTGAACAACCTTGATCACCAGCAGAGTTATCTTTTCTAGAGAAATAATCTGGATGATCCTTGCCTAAACGTGCACTCTCAATCTCAAGAGCATGGAGAATAGCATCTTCTCTTCGAGCATATTTCACTGCTTTCTTGCTAGAATTTGCTGCTGAAGCCTTTGCTTTCTCGATACATTCATTATATTCTCCACAGCGAAAGGCCTTCACCCTCTTAGACTTTTCAAGATTATACCAATCCCTAAAGCCACAAAAGCAAGGAAATTTAGTCAACAAAGTTAAGCAATAAGCACATATGCGAAGCACAGTAAATTCTTTCAATTCAATGGTAATCGCTGACCAAAGGCTTCCTCTTAGTCATATTGCAATCTTCAGAGACAAGTAATTCTAGGTTTTTTTTTTTTTTGGGTGAAGGGGGATTCAATCATTCTAGAAAGTTAAAGAAGAAACTGCATCACTAACAGTGCTTTACTCATAACAACTCAGCATTGAACAAGATTTAAAGATATAAAAGATGGGATATAGAGGTGAAACCTTGAATCTAAATCACCATATTCTAGAAGCGAAAATAGTAGTCATCATTTAAATTCTTGGATAATATAGGTATTTTCTATAAGATCGGTTGATACATCGTTCCAAAGTTACAAGGTGATAATTGTAGCAAGTGTTGGTTACAACCTCTAGTAACGTTTGACAGAACAAATGCCCACCTATGAACTGATTTAGAAGTTATCTTTAGAGCCAAATTAACCAACACCTATAAGCTATAACAGTGTAAAGATATGGCAACAGGGAAAAAAAGGTAGAACATTAAAAGGGCTCTTGGAGAATCGATGTACATTCTCCTACCAGTCTAACATAAAATCAACGGTGATAAAAAAATGTCTCAAGTTACCAAAATTTCTAGTTTTGATCATTAAAAAACATGCACAACAAGATTGTATTCAAAAGGCAGAAACTGCTGAGTCAAAAGGTTCACTAAAAGTGCACACAACGAGCACAATGCACCAACGCAAACAAGATGCAAATGGTGAACTTTACACCGTATATTGCCACAACAACCATTGATATGAACATGAAAGTGCACCATATAGGTCACACCCAGAAACCGAAGGCTTGCAATCTTCTCTTCAAAATGGAACCAAAAACTATATATGAAACACCAGAGGAAGAGACCACTTATAATCGGCAATTGTCTCCCCTTTTTAAGCATCTTATTGATTAGCAACATCAGAAAAAAAAAGTTCTAAAAGTATCAAACTGCTGGACAAATAAACTTGAATTAAAAAAAACTACTATAGCGAATAATCAACAGAAATGCAAGCTACTAAACCTTCCCAAAAGTGACTAAAAGATTAAAAAAATAGGACTCACACGCTTGCATCCTCACGACCAAGAAGCTTAACAGGAGTACCGGATCTTGGAGAAACTAAACAACCCTCAGAGAGCTCGTCAAGGCCCACAATCCGACCCGGCCACCAGGAACCGTTTCTGCGTCGGACCCAAACCAAGCCACCCACCGACGCATCAATGCCCTTTATGTTGGGCTCATCGGGGCTCCCCATCCGAAACCCCCTCCAACAAAAATCCTCCTAAAAAATGCCAAAAAAATCTGATCTTTGAAAGTCAATCCTCAAACTCTGTTTTGAAGCAGACCCAAGACTCTAAAATCTCCAAAAAGTCGATTGCTTGAACAAATGCATATACCCTTTAAAACCTGAAAAAAAAAATTCATAAAAAAAAAGCTTAATCCTGCATGCAACTAAAACCAGAAAAGAAACATAGAAAAACCCAGAAACCCAGAAACGAAAAAGGCTCAAAAGAGAGATAAAAACCTAAGTTAAAACGAGTCTATGGAAGAAAAAAGATCTAGGTGTTAAAGACAAACCCCAGTTTAAACCAAAAAAGATAAAAAAAGATCTGAGGAAAATTTTTTTCTTCCTTATTGAAGATTACTTTCTGTGTTTCCCATTCCCCTTTTTAATCAAATTTTCAATTTTTTTTCTAGGTTTTTCTTGCGATACTTTAAAACATTTGTAAGTGCTGTAACTTCCGCTTTTTATCTATTTTTTTGTCAAAGATTTTATGGGGATTTTTTTTTTTTTTGCAGCGTACGAACAAAGTGCAAACGGATGGGAGAAAGAGTGAAAGAAGAGAGTTTTTAAGAAGAAAACGAGGATTGAGAAGGCTTCGTCATCAAAATCAAAAATTAAAACGTACCTTTTGCTCTTTGGCTTTTTTTTAGTTCTCTTTTTTTTTTTGGGGGGGGGGTGTGGAGTGTTGAAAGATGAGAGAAAGAGGAGAGAAAAAGAAAATATTATGCACTAAATCGATAAATGAATTATTTAGTATTTCTTGGGCAGGTTGGGGCATCGTACGAAAGTTTTTTAAACCGTTAAATTTGATTTGTTGATGAAATCAGACGGTGCTTATCACATTTACATTTGAGAAAAAAATTGGAAAGGACTCAATTAAATACTTTTTTGGGTTCACGCATTAATTAAATCCAATTCTATATAGATTCTCGGGTTTATATATACATGAACACATAAAGAAGTTTAGAAGAGTGTTAGAGTTGAAAAAAGTTTTTGATGAGATATTTATCTGCAATATAGAGTCTGAAAAGATAACAGTGAGCTTGTAAAGACAATGAGAGCCCGAAATGGCAAATGAGAGCCAGGAAAGACGAAGTATTTGAAAAGGCAATGAAAAACTTAAAAGGTAATGTGAAGCTTGAAAAGGTAAATAATGAGCCTAAAAAGGAAATAAGAAGCTTGAAAAGGTAAATGATGAGCCTAAAAATGCAAATATGAATAGGTACTTAAAAATGCAATAAAAAGCTTGAAAAGGTAATAGAGAGCCTGGAAAGGTAATAGAGAGCCTGAATAGACTAAATGCCTAAAAAGGTAGTATTTGTCGGGGAACAAGTCACCTGAAAATTAGCTGATGGGGAACAGGTCACTTAAGAATTACTTAACGGGACAAGTTTGCTTTTTGGAAACCCTAACAAAAGATTTAGATTGCGAGCATATGGTTTGTCGATTCCACGAATGGTATCAATTGTTAATGCAAGAATTATTGGACTAGACACATAATGAGGTATTGTCCATTTTTGGACGCAGATTGTCATCATGGTTTTGTTTTTTAAAAAAATACGCCTTATAAGACTCAAAGTTAAGACTTATCTTTCAAAGGATAGTCCTCGTTAAGCATGTTAACATTGGGTCGAGTGCAATGACAAGCCTGCAAAAGGCAAATGGCTAGACTAAAAAGATTGAATACCTAAAAAAGTAGTATTCGAAGAGGAACAAGCCGCATAAGAATTGGTTGATAAGGAACAAGCTTGCTTTTTTGAAACCTGAACAAAATTTTGTTTACGAACATATGGCTTGTTAATTCCCACAAACGGGGGCAATTGTTGATGTCCAAATTGATCATACTCTCTTGATGAAGAGGCCTGTAACATAAAAATAGTTAGAAGGCGTTGGGAGCCTAAAAAGGCTAAATGCCTAAAAAAGTAGTATTCAATGAGGAATAGGTTGTAGGAAGTCTCGAGTTCATGCTTAAATAAATTATAAAAAAATATAAATAGATTGAAATAGGCGTAGTGGAAAACATAATTAACAAACAATACTGAGATTCCCTAAAACGGATTATCTTGCACGTCCTATAGATCTAACAAGAGCAATAACAACAAAATAGATCTAAAATATCTCATACCTCACCTTAGGGTTGGCACAATCTCTTGACAGAGATTCCATGTCCACTAGCTCTTATACGCCAAGCCTAGTTATCGTAAATCAAAGCTATCAAAGCTTCCAGCCTCTAACGGTTATCCACACAAGTGACTCAAAAAACTTTAAAAAAAGAAAGACTTTATTTTGCCAAGAGTCAAGCTAGCAACTTAAGTTTCAAAAACCTTCCCTTAGCCTTTGATCTCCTTAGACTCGAAATCAAATGATTAGAGAAAATAGCTTTTCTCGTACAAAGATGAAATCATAATTCACTATAGGAAAAAAGACCAATTGGCGCATATGATTATTACGAATACCCTAGAATGGGAAAACAAGATTAAATAGCTAGGATAAGTGTTTTCTAACTTTTGGGCTATCTACAAGCCTTTGAATAATTCAAATTGGGCCTGAGTAACTTTTATTCTTTAGGTAATAAAGCACGGTCTCATTTTAATTTCCATAAATTGCCTTTATGTGACCTACTAAGCCTCTTTCATATCGATAATAAATATAAATTATCTGATTAAAAACATTGATATTTATAGACCAAAATTAATATCATGCAATGCATCATAGCCACCCTATATGCAGGGAATGTCAAATTGGTTTCAACAAGCCCTTCAATGCACTATATCTTAGTGTAATTCAATCCTTTCATCCTATATCTTAAATAAAATATGAGAATGGTGCAGAGTATATTATTAACCCTTTCATATTAGCCCTGTAATCCTTTTGTGTGAACTCCATAATCAATATTGCTTTGACCAAGGATTTTAAGTTAACACTAGCTAGGTACATGTGAGATATGTACCCTCATATCACTTGAGATGATGAGTGCTCTTTGGACCAATCATCTACCTTTTATATACTTAATGCATACTTAAAAATCACTTTTCCTTTAACATCCATCTATTGTGGACCATACATGATGTTCTCTATGTATGAAAATCCATATACAAGGTGACCTAGTGTCACAAGTCTAATGATCACTTATACTACTAACACATGAAAGTATTCCCATAGACACTAAGTGAGATACCAAATGGAACTCTCATAGCAAACATGTTCAGTGACTTTGTTCTCATAACAATCACCTATATGTTATCCCTAAGTATCTCTATATTTTAATTTATAAGATCAGTTGCGTGAATTGAATGTATAGAAGCTTAGCACATATTAGTTTTTATGCATTGTCAATGCCTTGTCATGACAATACGATGACCAAGCGTGTTTTTAGAAATACAATGCATGAGAATTTTATAATTGTAACACATTACAATCCTTTTGCAAGGTCAATGTGTTTCATGTGTTTTATCTACATAAGAAGTAAATAACAATTATCAAATAATACTATAGGTAAAGAAATATCTTATTAACATTAATAAAATCTAATGTTTATTATATGAAAATCACTAATATGTAGTGTATTACAAGCTAAAGCAATTGGCTTGCAGGGCTTACACCAACATAGGTCGCTTGAAAGTTGGTTGATAAGGAACAAGTTTGCTTTTTTAAAACCTTAACAAGATTTTGATTGTAAGCATATAGCTTGTTGATATGTCCAAATTGGTCATGGTTTTTCGATGAAGAGACCTATAACATAAAAACAATTAGGAAGCACTGAAGTTGGTACTCTGACACATGCTTCGATACTCAAATTAGTGTTTGGCTCATAAGTTGAGAGCGATAATGTAAATAAAATAAATAATTAAAGTTAAAGAGAATAACCATCTTTGCCTCCACGATGGCTTTTACCTTATATATTAGGTAAAAGTAGCTATTGAAATACCCTTAAGGTTTTTTATGGGTATAACAAATAATATAAAGTAAACAAATTCCTTGATATTTCGAAAAAATACACTTAGTTTTGTAGTTTGAAAAATACCAATTTACTTACAGGACTTAATAAAAAAACCCTAAACCTTGAGGTTTTTTTTGCTAATTGAATTTTAAATAAAAACAATTATACCCTTGTTAATTATTAATCATATATTTTCTATTTATATTTTTATTCATTTTTAGGTTTTTTAATTGCAAAATAATGAAAATTTAATTAGTTTTAAAATTATATTTAATTACTATAAAATTAAATTATGTTATAATTAAGTAAATGATTTAAATTCAAGTATATATTAACTTTAAGATAAATTTATTAAATTATTTTTATTTAAAATAAATTAATTATCTTTATTTGAAAAGTTTTAATGACAAAGAAATTAATTAAAATGCAAAAAAAATAAAAAATTGAAAACGTAACTTCCATCCATGAAATTTTATTGAAAACAAACTTAACTTTATTAGTTTGAAAATCATATTTTATCTTTTTTTTTTTAAATAATTAATGTTTGGATTGCATTAATCAACCTAATATTTGTTCAAATTTTACTTTAGGTACTTAAAATATCTTAATTTTATTTAATTTTCCTTATTTTATATTTTTCATTTAATTATTTGGTTATCTCTAAAATTTTTAAAACAATTTAAACTAATTTATTTAAAAAATAATTTAATGAGCTCATTCTCAAAATTAAAGATGAATTTGAAATATTTAACATACATTTGCATAAGAATCAATTAAAAAACCTAAAAGAAAAAAAATATAATGATATCTATAAGACTTTGTTAAAAATAAACTTACACATGTCAACTTTAAAAGTACACTTTATCTCTCTAAAAAATAACTAAAGTTCAAATTTTATTAATCAAATTTATATTTTTTTAATTTTTACTTTAAAATTTAAATATTAAGTGCCCTCATTTTATTTATTTTTCTTATTTTGTCATTTTTTTATTATTTTTTTTGGTTCCTAAAAAATTACTTATCACAACATTTAAAAAAATTACTAATCTATTTCAAAAAAAAAAAAAATATTACATACCTCTTAAAGTTAACAAATTGAATTAGATATAAGTTCAAAATATTGAACATATATTCTACTTAGTTGCATTAGTATATAATTTAATTAGAATTAAGTTTAATAGAATTTAAAAATTTTGAATTAATTAAATCTTCATTGTTTTGCTGTTAAAAAAATTTTGGATAAAAAAGGAAAAAAATAAGAGAATGAATAATTATTTAAGAGATTTGCATTTTAATTTAAAATTTATTTAATAAATAATAAATTTATATTTGATGCACTGATAATATATAACTTGTAATAACATAGATGATGTCATTTAATTAAAAATTTTTAAAAATAAATATAAAAATCTTTATTTTCATTGAGATGACATCATTTATTTTATTAATAATAATCTCACTGAATTAATTTATAAATTTATTTCTGATTAGTATATCAAATATAAATTATAAATAAATCTCATCGAATTAATATATATTTTTTTATCAAATTTCATGAACATAAACAAGAATTTTTTCAAACTATAAAGATAAATATATTTTTTTAATTAAACCTCCGGTTGTGTAACCTTACTCCTTTAGTATTATTTCTAATTATTTATTATGTATTTAAATTTTTATCAACCATTTGTAATAATGCAAGTCTAAATTTTTAAATTAAAAATAAAGACAGATACAAACTGCAAAGTAACCAGTTTTTTTTTTAATTGGTGATTTTGACTAAAAAATCATTTGAAATGGATATAATTAATTTTTTTTTATAGAAAGGGTTTCAAAATGAATTTAGAAAATAAAAAAAAATTTCAAAAAATGACAAGCGCCCAGTACGATGTCGCGCCATGAATCTTGTAAGCACGCCGACTCGCTTGTGAACTCCATGTCATGTCGGGTTTGGAAATGGAAAACAAAAGTTTTTAGTGTTCCGATTTGGGACGAACAGTTGTAACATTTTTTTTCCGACACCGTCTGATTCCCCTCCAAAATCCACGGCTCTGAATGCACGTGCCTGAGCGCTGATTGTTGATTAGGAACGTAAGATTGCGATTTAATGATGAACGGATGTGATCACACAACTAAGTATTGTTTACTGATGGTCAATCAAGAACATTATCAAAACATTAAAAAAAAATAAAACAATAACATAAAATATTTACATTTTTTTACATTTAAAGTACTTTTATTTGTTTAAATAATTTAAAAGAAAAAAAATTCAAAGTTCAAACTATTTACTAAGTACTATTTTTTTAAAAACAAAAAAAATCCTCTCATTTAGAAGAAGAGGGTTTGGGAGTGACGGAGGTGTTTAATCTTGATTTTGATTGATCCGTAAATTTATTTTATTATTTAAAAAATAAAATATTAAATAATATTTTTATAGTAATGTATTTTTTTATAGTTTTGGAGATTTTTGGGATACGGGTTTTATAAGATATCATGAAATTTACCTTATAATAATTATTTTTTTTAATCAAAGCCAGTATTAGTGAAGAAAAAGTGGTTAAAAGTTTAGCCTTTGAGAGAATTATATTATCTGATAAATCATCTATAAACTTGAAGAGAACTAACATACAGCTGCCATGTTCATAAAAGACACATAGTTTACTGCCTTTCTACCTAAGTTGTTTGCTTAGGACATGAAGTATGATCAGCTTAAGATTTACTATTATTTGATTAAAACCTTATTTAATTGATAGAAGAAATGCGATGCTGGGTTCATATTAGTTTACGAAATGCTTCCATCAACCAGCTGGGTTATTTCTTTACGGATCATGTGTAGGAGCTGGAGATGGAAATTGAAGCCCAGGAAGTAAATACTTACGGATGAATTCAAAGCCCTTTTACCCTTCTTTTGTTTTATTGGAGATATATTGTTCTATCTCTGATAAATGTTTTTAATTTCTAATTTTCTATTCATTTTAATTGAGATCTATTTTACAATCAAATTGAAAATTTTATAGGACCATTATAATTTTCATAATAACTTTACATATTTTTAACTTCTTTATATTGCTTTTTCAATAATAAAATATGTTATTCATTAGTCATTGTAGATTTGCAGTGAAAAACCACTATTGAATTTAAATCTTGTAGAGAATTAATGAAATTATCAAGCCAAAAACTATAGCTTTAGTATTTAATGATATTAAATAAAAAGAAATAGTATGTTTTATTTCCAAATTAATATGGTTGTCAACGTATGTCACAAACATCATAGCACTGAACTTAAATTTATAAGGAAACTCTTGCAGGCCAAGAATAAATGCTTGTATTCCAACCCTACAACTATGACAAATTGCTCATCCGAATGCCTATTCCAATGCAATTATAAACAAGTCATCCTTTTCCATGTCTTTACTAGCACTAGTACATAAACATGTATGTTACAATGAGATCTGTCACATACTCTAGATATTTTCCGGCATCGACTTCAAATATCTAGGTCCAAAAACCTATGCCAAAAGAAAAAAAGAAAAAGGTTGATGAGCTCCAGTTTGCGGCTATGGAATGCAGTCTCCAAAGGAAGTTCATAGGTACTAACAATTGAGAAACAGCTTTGGTGTACGTGCAAATGATTCTACACCTTTCAATTCTATACACATCCTTGATCAGTCATGGCTTGAGCAATAGCCAGAAAAGCAGAGATGACTGCCCCATGGAGCAAAGCCCTGTTAAACGATAAATAAGAATGAGAGCTAACAATAGAGCTCTTGGAGTTACGAAGGTCATAAAATCAGTTACTACAACATCTTAGGTTCTCGAACAATGTATTGCCGACCCTTATACCTTCCAAAGCCTGGGAAGCCCTTTAGGAAAGTATAAAGAATGATCACTGGATAGCCATACTATAGAGTTGTTTTGGTCCGGAGCTAAACGGTATAATAATGTATAATAGAAATGAATTCTACTTCAATAAGGAACAGTCGGACTGCATTTGGGTGAAAGAATCTGGTAAATACCAGATCAGCAGCAGATAAAAACTAGTGTTTGATTTATGTATCTTTGACGAAAGAGAAAAATAAATGAGCAAAAGGTTTCCACCTTGCTTTCTTACTACTATGATTATAGTGCCAAGTGCTGACACCGAAAAAGACTTACTCGGAACTGTCTTTTTGATAACCAAAATCATTTGCTGCTTTGAGGGCTCTATGGAATGTCTGTTTCATTGCTTCCTGCAAGTTGATGCGCAGAGAAAAGAATCTTCACCAAATTTGGTCATAACTAGATATAGAATTACTTTTTCAAGTTTAAAAAAAAAGGGGAAGAAATCTTAGGTAAGCTATGATGGTAAACCCAAAAGAAGCCAACTCAAATTCACTAGGTATCGTATTGACATGATGTTTGCAATTTCAATACTTCCAATCACCAGTATTATACTGATACTAGTGATTATTTTTCAAAGTTAAGAAAAGGAAGAAATCTTAGGTAAACTATGATGGTAAACCCAAAAGAAGCCAACTCAAATTCACTAGTATTGTACTGACATGATGTTTACAATTTCAATACTTCCAATCACTATAAAAAGTATTACACATAGTTATAGAGAATTTACTATTGCCAAGTTCAAGCTTATCTAATATATGCTAAATTCACCGCAGGATACACAAACATATGGCTTCTACTGAAGCAAATAAGGGGTAGTGTAGCTCCAGAATAAGTCCAATTTACAATAGCACAGGGTAGTAATAGCAAACTGATGAATGCTATTCTGGAATAACACACCCTTTAACAAAGGCAAAAATAAATCTTACCTGTAATTTAGATTCAAAATCCTCCGGAGACCAATGCATTACATTACACTCATGGTTTAATTCAATTTCTCCAGCAACAACCTGTAATTAAATGTCATTGAATCAGAAAATAAAGTAATCTTAAGAAAAAAAACATCAATGGATGAATAAAGACATGCTCTCTTTTCCTTCGACAGCACCATATTCCATTACATCAGAATATGAACAATCAGACACGAGCCTCATTATGCTTCTAAAGTGCATATTTTTACTTCACAAGAATTTAGCATTTAACCATCCCAATCTAGATTTGCATATTCTTCTTATATCATTACAGAATTAAGAATTTATTTCATGAACATTCCTTTTGTTCAGAAGGAAAATCAAGCCTACACTAAATTTGCGCAAATGCAGATGAAAGTAATGCATCACAATTAAACCTATTTATGATAATCAAAATTAATTTCATCAAGATGATGTACAAGGTGAAGGTTGTACCCCGCCAGCACCAGCAGCCATGGCAGGAGCAATGATAACATTAGCCTTCTTCAATACATCAACTGCTTCAGGAGTGCAAGGCATATTTGAGCCTAGGAAGATCAAAATAACACATAGCTATTAGCTAATATAATTAGTATTATAATTCTTCTGGATGGAAAGATATTAAAATGTTTTGCTCTTCATAGCACAGACTACTACCTTCTATAAGTATACGGCAACCTGAATTAACCAAATTAATGGCATCAGCCTGGTCAATTTCATTTTGTGAACCGCAAGGAATTGCAACATCACACCTTTCATTCCAAGGTTTAGCTTCATCATAGTACTTAGACCGGGCATAAGTCTTTGAATAATCTCTGCACGGTCAAAATGTGAAATAACAGCTCTCAGGAATCATTAAAGGAAAAGAAATTGACATCTATGGAAATGAATGTGAAGAAAACACACCTCAAACTTCTTTGTTGAGCTTTGAGATCCCTCAAAAATGATATTTTCATATAATCAAATCCATCCTCATCAACCAAATATCCCCTTGAATCTGTGCCACATATAGGGCAAAAGGCAAGTGTTAAAAGATAACAGATGTTTCAACCAACTTTTATTTGCTAATCTTTACTAAGCTAGACATCAAGCAATGTAAAATGAAATTCTTGGCAATATAAAAATAGAGCCATGAAAAATGAACTTGAATATGATTGTAAGGCACTTTTCTATAGCAAAATAGAATGGCTAAGGTATTTCATGTACTTAGAAAACATCAATGAGCGCTAGGTTAACATGGTTAAAACACTTGCAAAAAGGAAACAGACCAATTAATATCCTTAGCTCAATGCATTAGTTCAGGGTACAAAAGCAACATTCATGAAAAAGGCAAAAGGAAGAAGGAAAAACAGGGGAAAAAAAAAAAACTTGCAAAGTTAATGTGTTTTCTGTAAGAGAGCTCATTTGGCCTCAGTATGAGCATTTTTCATCGAAATATGTGAGATCTGCACTGTGACTAAATCTTTTAAGCTAAATGATAATGAAATCAAAGGAATTCATTAACAATACATAACAAATGCACAGCAATTACATGTAATGACTTTTCCAATCTACCCAATGTGAAATGGAGAATTACCTGATACTGTAATGGGAAGAGCACCAACAGCAACAAGCTTTTCCAGAACATGCAATGCAATCTTTCCAAAACCACTTACAACACATCTGAAGAAAGATTCAAGGGAAAAAATATACTAATGTGAACAATTTAGTGATGCGACTAGCGGTAGTGGATTTCAACATTTGCAATATATCTACTTTTTTGGTATATAAAGTGACAAACAGGTCTTGAAAAGAAAAAGAAAATGGACCACGAGTCATTCACTAGAGAAAATTCCACATTTTTTTCATTTGCACAAATTAGGAAAAACATTACAAAGAATTGTGACCTATACTGAAGGCAACAATCCACTTTTTTGAGTATAGAAGCATCAAAGCTAACCTCAGTCCTTTGATATCTTTATTCAACTCTGCAAGAATAAGCTGGGCAAAGAAAACCTGCAGAAGAATACGAACTTTATAAAGTTCCAAGCTATCAGAAAGTGATATATAGAAACAAATGAACCCACCATGAGGACAAGAATTGTAACAACGAAGTAGAATAAGAATCTTTCACGGATGCAAACGTGCAAAGTCAGGTATCCATGCGTTCACCGATATTTAACTACCTGCCCACTATTAAACAGTAAGGAGCAGAGATAAGATATTAGTTACCAGCCCATAAGCAGTTGCTTCAGTTCGAAGACTAGAACCTGACCAAAATATCCTTGGACCTGTAAAACTTCCCTGCATAAGTAAGGAATAAAATGAAGACATAAAGACCACCTCATAATTTCATTCAGCGTTGAATTGCCACTAAATAACTTAAAACGAAATTTCTCTAACAACTCGTAGAATTACATAAAGGAAATTTAGGAATTGTTCGATAGTTAAGATCCTTAAATGACATAAAAGCAAGTATTGAAGGAATACATAGTATCAAAATGTGTTTTTCAACAATCAATATGCAAACAAACAAGTTTATTTTTAAATTACACATGCATCTGCAAACAAGAAAAGATGTGTTGAAGTGCCCTAAAAGCGAATGCGAAACTTCCAAAAATAAACACATGTAGACATAAACACTGAATATGGGAGTGAGTTAAATTTTAGGTTACCCTCTTAGATCTCATGATTTTCCGATTCAATTAAAGTTTAGACTTTCTATTCTGCTCAAATCTTTGAAGTCTAAATGACCATGTGCAAAACTTGACAGGTTTACAGCAAGGAGCACAGCTGAAAAAAAAAAATTCATCGTTTTCCTAAAGTTGTGGTAATCCAATAGCTTTGAAGAATTTGAACTTCAAAGCACCAATGACCTGTAGTCCCAATGACACGTACCATAGGAAAAATAATAATAATAATACAAGAGAAAATAGGGTATGGACAATAAAACAATTCAAGTAATCACCAACTCTTCAAGAAATTAAATTAAGCAAATCAAGAAATATGCACCCCATAGTAAGAACTGAAGAAGACTAAAATAGAAGTTTAAGTGTTCAAAATACCTGGTAATTACCAGCTAGACGTCTGTATTGTCCAAAGAGGTATCCCATTTCTCGAATACCAACTCCCATTTCCTCCGATGGAAGGTCCTGAAAATATACAATGGATAATCAGATATGCAAAGCTACACAATAACGAGCATATTCAAGCAGATAAGAGTAGGGTCTCACTCACCTTGTCAGTACCAAAATAACGATATATCTCATTCATGAAACTTTGACAAAACCGCATGATCTGCCAGCGTGGGTTTCATAAACAACTGTAAGAGGACTTGCTAGAGTTTCTAAGAAGGTTCTCATTAAGGATATTAATAAAATATGAGAAAAGATCTGACCTCATTATCACTTTTTCCTTTAGGATCAAAATCACTTCCACCTGCTGCCCCTCCTAGTTTGTAGGGTGATAAAGCATTCTTTAATGTCTGCAAACAGGTGAAATGAAAATTTCTCATTAGGAGATTTTTAAAAAACAAATGAATTTATCATTACCCATTTTATTTTTGTTACCATGCTGAATAAGTAGTTCCTTCTATTAGAAATCAAAAAGATTTGTGTTTTCTATTTATCTTCTGCTGATATATGTTCAGAAGCTGGTTGACCAACAAATTTGGAGTTTCCATAAGCAACAGTTATGTAGGACGAACTTAAGAGTAAAGCTTTAGAAACTTGCTATCTGGAACTGAGTTAAGAATGAATAAATTAACATGAAATGGAAAGCTCAGGAAGTACCTGCTGAAAACCAAGAAATTTGGCAACACTTAAGTTCATTTTTGGATGAAACCGAATACCACCCCTACAAGGACCCAATGCCTGGTTAAAGTGTACCCTGAAGCCTCGATTGACATGTGTTTCACCTCTATCATCCACCCATGGAACTCGAAAAATAATCATACGTTCTGGTTCTAGCAAGCGCTCCATGATGTTGACATAACTGAAGTAAAATGGAGCAAGATGAGAGGCTATTACATTTGACTGACACTTCACATCAAATAATGAAGACCAAATCATATATAACATAAATTCTTTTGGAAAACTCACTGGGAATTTTTTGCGATCACTCTCTCTAAAGCATGAACAGCTTCTTGGACAGATTGTATGAACTCAGCCTCATGGGGGTCCCTTTTAAGTGCAGCTTCAATGATTGATCCAGCCGTTTTGGACATAAGAGCTTCAATTGAGGAAAATTTTTCAAAGGGATAGGAAAAATGAATATGAAGGCTAGATAATTAATCCTTTGCCAAGGGGGAAAAAGAAAGTAAAACTATCATTTGCAATGATCAGTGTATTAAAACATATGAATGCTAGTATCACATAATTAAAACAATCATTCAAAACAAAATTTTATACCAGGGCTATTTAGTTCGGGAAAAAAGGAGGATGAGTTAAAACCTCCAATAGTGCATTCTGACAAATTCCACCGAGACAATTTTTTTATCATGTTTTATGCTGCAGTTCCTTTCTAAATAAATAAATAAACATTCAGAAGGGGTAGAGAATGAAGAATTGTGCAGCCCTTTGACAGCCTACAGAAATAATGTACTACAATGCTAACAGGAACAAAGTTCTGTGTCAGAAAAAAATTTTAAATCTCAAAAGAAAGAAACCATTCTCCTGTCACTCATTAAGATTTTTAGTCAATCACCAGCGGAAGCTTGGGAGACAATACAAATTTTATGATTGGACTCTCATTCATACTAACACCTCTAGCATTTGTATTCTAATGAAGGTCATTTGAAAGCTGTCTTCCAGATTACATACTACAGCAGGCTCATTCAATAGTATATTGCATTAATCTGAGTTAAATGTACTTTGATAGAATATTCAAGTTCCCTATACTAGATATAACAATACTACCTTCAATTAAAATAATAACAGTTAAAGCTTCAGCATAACAAGATAAAGGAATTTAAGGCTTCTGTACAAAAGGAAGCTAAAAATAACAAAATCTAACAGCTTACGATAAGCATTGTTCGCATCAATCTAATCCACATACTAAATATGCCGGATTGAGGTGACTAACCTTTTACATAAATGGGTTTATCAACAACAATCTTATCCTTCGAGGCCATTTGGAGACGGAGAGCCTCCTTGTGAAGCAAACTATTATTGTGCTCTTCCAATGCACTCATCTGCATGTTTCTACTTCCTTCGTTGCCATAAGGATTCCTTCTGTGCTTTCTACCATATTCTTTGCAAACAGAGCAAAATATCCTTGCTGTTCCTTCCTTCACATCAACATACGCCCACTTGTAAGTATCAGCCCATTCCTCTCTCCATCTTTTCACAACCTTCTTCTTCCTTTTTGTAGGTTGTGCCTTCAAAATATCTTGATCATCATTTTGGAGTTGAGAGACCATTGACATCTGCTTGGTTTCATCCTGCTCTTCTACAGACGGTTCCTGTGATGGGCCACCAAGGAGAGAAGTGTTGGCAAATGAAGGGTCATCGTCTCCAGGTCCAATCTCCAAATCAATCTCCTCACCAATATCCCTGACCAGATGCCTTTGTGCTTGAATCAAGTTCATATCATCCATTGTAGAATTCATCCCTAACCCATCACCTGGTAGCAACATTTGCATGACAATCTCACCCACATGTTAAAGAGCTAGGTTTCCTGTCAACATAAGATGCCACACAATTGAGAACAAAAGTGTTACACATGTTAATCAGCATCAAACTGATTTTATAGAAACAAAGTTAGGATTTCTCCCCCAACTAAATGAAACTAAGATATTCCAGTCATCACTCACATAACAGAACACTTATACCATGTCTGGATGTTTGAAAGCAAAAGGTGGTAGAGTAAACCAGCGGAAAAAGAAGAGGATAGAGTAGAGGAAGCTATCTCCTGCACCTCATTTGAGAGAAAAGTGGAGAGTTCAGTACAGCAAAGTACAGAGTTTATGCATTCTAACCAACTCTGATTTATGATCATTACTAAAATAAATTCTAAGACATTAAATTGGGTTCTCGAGTTGAAAAATAAAGTGGAATACTCTCAACACAAATCCTCCTCTTTTGAGGAAATATAAAAAGGGAGGTTTTGAGGGGATTTGATTCATCAAAAAACCCTCTTGCCACTCTCCCTCCATTTAAAGAACAAAAAGAAACTCTCAAACATAGAAGAGTAGTCCTATCACTCTTTTCACTCTACTCTCGTCTACTCCCCCCCCCCCCCCACAAACACACCGTAATTGCATCAATTGCTTCAAATTTTACATTTTGTTGAATTCCAGACACCATAGTACATAAAATTCAAAATTAAACATTTTCTATTGCCCAGGTGACTAAAATAATCATCTGAAATAAGTTAGGATGAATTTCAATAACAAAGATAAGAGCATGAGCAGAGAGAAGCTGTCGTGAACTCAAACCAGCAATACTTTTCAACCTTACAACACTTCAGAGTAAAAAAACATGGTCAACTTGACACAAATAAAATCAACTCAGTGAACACACTATTGCGCGTAAAAAACCAACCTTCTTGCAATCTACACTTACTTTCCAATATATTTCAGAAACTAACCAGTAAATAACCCTACTGGTTCCCAAGAAAAGGCTAAGCAACGTCTGGCAATAAATTCAATTAACAGAAAGCGTAACTTATTTATTTCTAAATCGTCAGTGACCTTATAAAAGTCACGATATAAACACTTGAAATGTGAAAATTGAAACCAATCCGAAAGCAAAAAGCCCGTAATCATATATAATTCAAAGCTCAAGAGTTCACGTACCAAAAAAAGAAACATCAATAACCCCAGAACTAAAAGAGTCGTAAATTCAACATTTTCAACATACCCAGAAGTTAATTTGGAAGTTCGAGGATTACCCAGAAGCTAAAATCAAGGGAAAAAGATGGAAGTACCTTGGAAATTCAGCATAAAGGTAACAACTTTGAAAAATGAGACAAGTATTCCAGCCCCTTTCAAAATCTGGGCACTTTTTTTGTTTTGTTTCCTGACTCCTCTTTCTTGTTTTCTCTAACAATCTGACCACATTGAAAGTAAGATCGTGCTCTTCTTAGATGATTGATTCTTGTGAAAGTAGACACTGAGAGAAAAATTAAAAAAAAAAAAACCTACGCAGACAAAGAGGATGAGGGGAACATTTTCCTACTTTTCACTTTATTTTATTAGTCTATCTACCTAACTCAATTAAACAAAAAAAAATGTTAAGAAAAAATTACAAATATTGCAATAAGATTCACAAAAATTATCAACTTCTACTAACTACTTTTTCAAAATTAAAAAAAAAAAATCTAATTTAATAAAATTTAAGTCATTTTCAAATTATAAAATAAACTAAAATGAAAAAGATTTGTGTATTTTATTTTTAAATAAATTGCTCATATAAAATAATTTTTTATTTTTAAAAGAAATTGCATATATTAAATA
>JBBYHK010000003.1:4738674-4759265 GCA_038382065.1 Adansonia grandidieri
TCTCTCTCTCTCTCTCTTTTTGCTCCTTATTCTTGTATTCTCAAATGTGTAGTTTTCAATCGTCATATTGTTCTTATGCAGATTCGTTGCCTTTAAAAGCTTTTTATGTTTGATTAATCAATTCAATGCATTAAAATCAGCTTTAAATGAATGTAATGCACTTGGCAATTGGGCAGCAACATGTTAAAAGTTTGTTGTCATCAAGTGCGAACATTTCAAAAGAATATAGGAATAAAAATTCCACTTTGGCTTTCCCAAAATTTGCTAAGATGTCATGGAAAAAGCACTAGATGCAACGAAATTTTTACAAAGCATCATCTTTAGCCAAAATTAGTAAAAGATTCACATAATCTTCAAAAATTATAGTACTAATAATGTGTAATGGGTTCTTTTTTAATGGACAAGAAAATATTGCAAACCAATAAAATAAGATATTATGAAGAGACAGTGGACAAGAAGATTAGAGCAAATCCTAGAAGACAAGTATGGTGACAAATAGTAATAATGAAGGTTGTAAGTGGGGTGGTTGTAGGATTTCAGATAAAATTATAGATAATTCTTTAGAGCTATGAGATTGTCCTAGAAATGCCAAAAAGCCTCTAAATGAAACTTTGGAATCCTTATTTATAGCTTCTCCAAAAGAAGTTACTAAAATGATTACTAAGAAGAGAGAAGTTACAAAAATAGTGGGTTAGATGGTAGTTACAAAAGGAGTGAGTTGAGACAGAAGTTGCAAAATAGTGGGTTGAGATGATTATAGGAAATTACTCATTTCAAGATGTTTTGGTAACAGAAAGTGGAAATTATTTATATAACAGCATGCTTAAAATGTACTATCATGCAACAAAAAAGAAGTTTAGCAGTTGTATTCCAGAGAAGGTTAAGAAAAACACTTCTTAACAGTTTTCATATCTAAGCCTCCAAACCATATTCTCTAAGATATCCCAAACGTGGAGAAAACCCAAGAATCCTGTCAACCTCAGTCTTTATTATGTAGAACTTGCTGTGCTAGGTAATGCTACTACCAAAAAGTGTAGTGCCAAAGTATCTCTGCCAAAATACCTATGCCATTGTACCTCTACTAACGTACCTGTACCAAAATACTTGTTCCAAATATAACTTTGCTAAGGTACTTGTGTCATATGTTATTAACTGAAAATAGACATCTACATAATGTTTAGCATTCGCTTCAAATTTTAAGAAGATGAAACCAAAAAAAAGAGTTGGAATTGCTCTAGAAATTGCAAAAATTTAAACATTTATCTTCCCCCCCCTCCCCAAAGAACCAGGTAAAGTACTCCAATCAGAGCAGCCATGCACAATGCTCCATGCTTTCTTGGTCTTTAAAAATTGTTTCAAGGGTCTTTCTAGTTTCCAGAATGCTTCTATATCATCTACGAACACTACATATGACCAATAGGTTAAGCCTGGATTGTTTGTTCAATTTTTTACTTTGTTACCAATGGAGCTTTGCATTTCAGTTAGAAAATAATAAGTTGATACTTGCAGAATAGCAAAATGCTATGTTACCTGGACTCAGGTGAGTATCAGATATAAGTGCATATTGGTATATTCAATTTGTTCATTTAAGTTTTCTTATATATTTAGAGGATCATATCTATATACTTATGTTCAAAGATATATAGGATACAGATATTAGACATTGCTACTTTGGGAAAATGAAAAATTAGGAAACACAGGGAAGATATGACAATAAATGTAATACTGAAAATGTTTGAACTTAGGCTTAATTAAGTTGGTTCATGCACTCTTCTTTAAGAGGCAGCATGATTTTTTCTTTTTAGATTGCAGACCTATTTGCAAATAATAATAATAATAATAATAATAATGTTTCAAAGTAAATAATTCCTTTAATTTTTTTTGGCACTTTCAAAGAAATCTAGAATTTCTTTTTCTAAAGCATTAATCAGCTAGCAAACATTTCCACAGAAATTGGAAAATAAAAAAACAAAGCAAGAGCATAGATCACTTACCTTTCAAGTAGTCTTTTTGTTTGGTCAGTCTTCTATTTTTCCCCTCCAATTTTTGAAGAAAATGTGAAGATTAGTTATTTACTTGGACTTGTTTTTAAGTAAATAAATGGAAATTTAAGCCCATTTGCAGATACAGTATAAGGCTTTGAATATTTGGGGCTCCCAAGAAAACATCAACCACCAAGACAACTTCTAGATGGAAAGCTTTTCCATGATCATGATCATGGTTGGTCGGACAGTAGTGCTTCTTCGCAGTTTGGGATTGAGGACAACCATTTATCAGAACCCAAAAACTGAGAGAACCCTGAAACCTTTTTTTTTCGAAGTAATTACGGCAGGGTTTGAATGTACTTTGGAGAGGATAAGATTTGCTTTTGAAAATTCACTACACAGTATACAACAATTAATTCTAAATCAAATTTGAAGTGGGTTTATTATTTGAGATTTAATGAGGACGAAATTGAAACTTTCCTCAAGCTTACGCTTTGCTCCAGAAATTCATTTTAACATCCTCCAGCATATCACAATATGTCTGATCAGGGTTACAAACTCAATGCAGAAACTCAATGTAGCAAGATTTAACCCAGCACCTTACAGCATAAGGTAACGATAGCCATACACCACCTGTGTCTGCGTTCCCGAAGGCACCTCCCTCTTCCACGTGGATTTACAGCATTAAAAAGAATTGTAGTATTGTAAATGAATAAACGGGAATCAGAGACCAAGTCAGAAATTGGTTCATACAATAATCTAAAGAGATAAGATTCAATAAACTTATAATTCAAATTTCAACATCTATAACTCCATCCCTTATTTCAATCTCTTTTGTAAATAAAAAAAAAAAGAAAGCACTACAAGGAAGAATAAAAACATCAGCCTGGTTGCACATACAGAACATTATTTTTTACAAGATCATTCTAAAAGTTTGGTATTTGGAGTCAATTCAAGAGTCACTTTGGCAAACCTAGTGACGAAAATCAACTGCCAAGAAGAGAACCAAAAAGTTTTAGTTCCAAAAATTTACCTAAACCAGAGGATGAAGTTCCAAGCACGAGAAAAGAATCAAGAAAAAAAAAAAATGATGCAATGCAAGTTTCCAACAGCTCCTTCCCACCAAGATTTTTCCTTTAGAGATTAAAAAAAAAAAAAAAACCACTAAACTTTACCTTTAAACCTACTTGCAAATACTGAAACATCCTTTAGTTTTGTTGTAGGAGAGCTACAAATCACATTTCCTGCTAACTTCAACGCAACATAAATCTAGAAACATTACTCCATCTTCTTTTTTTAAAGAAGATGGGGAAGATGGGAGGGTAAAAAGAAGAAAAAGAACAGACAAAAGGAATTTTTCAGGGTTCGGGAGGAGAGAAAAAAAGAGAATCAAGCTGCCCACCCGGGAACGAAGACAGGTTGCGCTTCCTCGTGGATCTGTGACAGCCATTTCTTGACCTTTGACACTATGGCATGTACTCTGGGATTTTAGGGGCATCTGAAATGTGAGAATCAATGTAACCTTTAACTGCTGTTGTTGGCGGGAAACAAAAAGGAGCTTTCACGATCAGCAACCCGAAAAAGTTAACCAAGCAAATACATTTCTTGGACCATCTTTATGCATAGTACATGTACAAGCTGTTTGCAGCAGCACAGGCAATTGAGTTTTCAGTTGGGTGCCATGCTAGGTGCAGCAACTTTGTCGTGAAATCAAAAGAATTTCCATTTGCATCAACTCCAGAGGTTTCTGCTCCTGCTAATGACAAATTCACCAAAATAAAACCATTTGAGTACAAATCAACAACCCCCGCTCTCCCCCACCAAAGAAACTACTCAAAAGTTAACAGGTAGTAAAAGGAAAGAAATGAACACCAAATCACTACCTCGTCTGACAACACGTGTTATACTGCTTAGGGATCTGGAAGGCCTTGAGGCAGTCTGAACCTGTCTCCTGAAAAGACATATGGATGTTTATAACTGCTAACAATCCGACATCATTACAGAAATCATAATTCTGAGCACTCTTTCTTTGCTCAGCTAGACTGAATATTTTACCTCATTGGATTTTTGCTGGCTTCCAAAGTTGTCGCCTCAGTGCTTCCAGAGGCACAACCAAACACACGGAATAGATTGCTGAGATCGCAGAAGAACATTTATTATGATACATGGAAGAAGAAAGCAACAACAAGAAAGGGTTACATGATGACTTTTGCTCAGAACAAACCTGTAGGAACCTGTTGCCACTCGCAATCCATCACCACTTAAGCAACACTCAAATTTGTCAAATATTGAATCATTTTCATACAAATCACACAACTGAAACAATTAAAGAATGTCATAGTCAGCTCTTACGCAGCACAACCAGACATGATTAATGTCATCTCTTTCAGAAGATAGAAATCACACCTTAGGTCTCAAATATTCATGAACCTGGAACGTCGCGACCGGACCAGAATCCATATTGATGTCCCACAGCTACAACCAAGTGAGATACATAATCAAGTTAGATGAGCAAGTTCTAATATCCCCATTAAACAAGGAAACATCAAATATACATGATATCAAGAATACAATCAATAATAAAGTTCAGAACCACCATCAAAAGTCTTACAGTTGAAAGAAGAAAATGTGACGAAAATTTTAACATAAAAAAGTGGAACATTATCTATAGATAACTCCTCAATTATCCCGAAAGGAAAAAAAGAAGAAGAAGTTTTATAGATAACACTAGGAGGGGTTCGAATGAAGTATGTCAAAGATAAAAACATTGAAACAAAATGGCATGTGCTTGATTCAAATAGAGAATGGGGCACAAAATCAGAGAAAGGTTTTTACTTTAAAAATATTGAACTTTGTATATTCATGCTCAAACACCGAATAGAAGAAGCTACTGTAACATTTGTCCTCACCCCAGCTTTTCATGTCTTCATGTTAAGCTATCGACAAGATAAACAATTTTTTTGACCATTCGAGTCCCAGCCAAAATGCCAACAAACCAAATTGATGTTTCCGGTTTAATCACTTTGTGTTAAATGTTTACAAACTAGAATCTTTAGAGACAGATTTGCAGCAAAAGGTTATTAAAGCTTCATGTGTTCTACACATTCAATGGTACCAATTGCAATCAAATTCTGTCGATGTCTTGCAGGATAAGCTGACGAATAATTATATCATGGATTCAATGGCATATAAAGTGTGGCATGCCTGAGAAAAATTGCAAGCATAATGTGATGCTCATGCAATGCAAAGCTTAGTTATATATATCAACCGCAAAAGCAAGAAAAAAAGAAAAGAAAAGAAAAAGGAAACAAAGCCAAAACCTTAAGAGTCATGTAATCTCGGCTAAGTATATATCTTCCATCCTTTGCAAATTTAATGTCTGAGATTGAGGCAATTATCTCTGTAAAAAATGATCTAGAACCAGGTGCCTCTGGTTCTTCAAACCTGTTGGCATAGAATAGTACTCATTATTCATAAAGGATACTGAAAGCAAACAGCAAATTGACCCTACCAGGATCTGTAGCATGGTATTTTAGGTGGAAACTGGAAATGCAACTACAGGTGGCAAAATGAACCCAAAAATCTGAATCTGAACCTGCCCTAAGCAGATTTGACCAAAATGTCAAAGACCCAAACCCGAGAAAATCTGAACCTGAAACAATCCGAACTAGAGAAAACCTATACTCGAAAAGCACACTAAAATGATTATATCTTCATAAAATTCTAAAAAATGACCTAACTAGCCTGAACACAAACTTGGCACAAATCCAAAGGGACCTAAAAGGACTCAGGTCCGAAACAGCTTGAATCTGAAATGTCCGAAACATCTTGAACCTGAAATGCCCGAACTACCAGTTTGCCACCTCTAAATATAATTAGATTCAGCAAAAGAACCGAAAAAGGTAGAACACTTACAATTTGGCATGAGAATCACACAAAGCTGACTGCCGCAAATCAAGGAGGCGAATTGAGCCCTTTGAACTACTATATGCTAACATATTACAGTGGGTAGGGTGAAACTCTGCCGATGTTATAACCTCTGCAAAGATAGAAATAATAATAGTTCAAACCTCAACAAAAATTATGGTTGAACAAACCTAGGAGCTTAAAACAAACTCAGAACCAACTATAAACCTAAAGGGTCGTCAACACCAGCTTATCATGGGCATACTTTTGTGAATTTTATTAACTAGCATTATAGTTGCAAAAATGTTAAGAATGTGAAAGCAAGCGAAATATCAATATGCTAAGAGGCTTACCAGTTAGATCCTCCATGTTTGCTGGCTTTACATCAACAATATTGAAACTTTGATTGCTGATTTCCAAGTTCCAAAGATTTATACGCAGATCATCAGCTGATATAAAAGTTTCGCCATCACTAGGAGATATAAGAGAAAGAGCATATCAGTATTTTTTTGCAAATGAAGCTAATGATGGAAAGCAAAACACACACACGCCCTCACTCTTCTCATACAACAGAATAGCTGTTATAATCCAATAAAATATAGACTGCAGACAAGCCTGAATGTCAAGAAGCTTAAATATCACCATAAGGATTACAAAAACACTGCATAAATAGTCAATAATAGCACAGAAAACATAGCGTGCAGACACTCCAACTTCAAGACAAACCAGACAATTCTGTGATAGAATATGAATCCTTGTAGATTTATATATTTATTATGAGCTAACAAATCTAATGCTTCAAGGGTTGCATGGGGTAAAGCATGTTCAGTTGATAGCTCCTGTATACCATAAAATAAGAATGTGATGACTCACAGGCCTAAAGAAAAAACAAATAATTCCTGAAAAGAACTCCATCACAACATTTACATCCTATGGCTTAGAAGTTCTCCAGTTTTCTAAAGATTATTAATCCACCTTTCATTTCTAAAGCATGAATGGTATCTTCAGAGACCATTTCACAATTGCAGCTTCTTGCTTGGACATGACAGCTCAAAAAGTTCAGCAACAGAATGTCATTAAGGAATCAGGATTCACCACACAATAATCATTTGAAAGTCAATGATGCTTTAATATTATAGCTGGGAAATCCTATGCCTTCACCAAAACATTAAGTGTCAAAGTTTGACCGAGAAAAGAAAAAATTAGAAGCCCAATCCATTCCAGTTTTAATTCTCTACTTCAATTTAGGACCTAAACTAGATGACATCACTTTCTCAAGAGACAACTCAGAATGTTACTGCAAATGACAAAAAAATCAACAAAAATACAACACTCAGAGGATAAGCATATATCAGACTGACACTCTTTATAAGGGCTTTCAAGTGTCTCGGTGACAATGGATTTTATTCCATCAGAGAATAAAAAAGCACTAAGCATGGTTTATACTATATGTCATACAGGGGAAAAAACCATACTTCCTTGCTTTCTCTTCAATTGTTTCTCAAATAAATCCAGATAAAGGCAAAGCACAATAAAATTGTAATAAAACTAAAGAGAATTGCTACCTGTTATTTGAAATGGAATTGATGTGATAATCATGAGCATGGGCATATACTCTTCGACATCTAGCTACTAGGTTGGTCTCCTGACTTGTTACCTAGAAATAGTAAAGATTAAAGGTTAAAGGTTAGCGTGGGGTAAAAGACCAAGATGCATTAAGACAATAAAAAAATGAAGTTCATGATTATTCAATCACAAAATCATAACCCTCCCCTCTAGCCAAAAGAAAGAAAAGGAGACAGAACAGAACAACTAAGTAGTCTACTTGCGCCACTTATGGTTGCCTGGGCCCCAGTCATCCAAAAAGATGCAGAGCAGAAAGTGGCAGATTCCTAGAGGATATTATATAACAGGATAGAATCTAGAATCTAAAAGTCTATTTTACATAAATAACTAGAAGAGCAAATTTATAAGAAAGTATGCAGAAGGATAAATATAAAAGGCTGAACACTCAATCTCATAGGCCTTCACGACCAAAAAAGTCCTATACATAGTTGAACTACTGGTCCTTGGAAAGATCTGGTTCTACAAAGAAGTTCATCCTTACCTGGCACTTCTATTAAGCTTTAAAAGTTTTTTTTATCATCCTCCTTAGCCTTGGGTATATTAAAACTCATATGGCTCAGAGAGTATATAAATTTTAGCCTAAAACTTAAATCACCACGTATAAATAAAATGGTTGTGCAGAGTACAACTACCACAGGCAAACGCAACGATGGAAGGCCTCCTGGTGGGAAAGAAAAATCATTGTCCAAACAGTTGTAGGATCTGTCAGGGGAGCCTCCATTTGCAAGACAAGGTTTGGGGATATTTGAATTACTTGAACTAGCCATACTGCCATTTCCCACAGATTTTGGTGGGTCCAAATTCATGTCAGAAATTTTCTTGACCTTCTTTTCTTGCACCTGTTGAATCCTCAGACAGATAGCAGACAAATAAGTGGATGGCAATGGCAGAGCAATAAATCATAATATCAATCATTAATATGCTTACCACTAATGGTTGGAAGAATAGATTGACTAAATGAGAAATATTACCAAGCAAATTTTACCATTGCCTAACCATTTCACAGGAAGTATTTTATAGACCATTCTATCTATGCACCATTACCATTGCAGTGGTTTAAAGAACATAGTCCATTATAAACCCATGAACATAGCAAAAATACCAACCACTACTTATTACAAACAAAGTGATCACATTGACAATATACGACAAAACCGGAGGCCATAAAGTTAAGAAAGAGTTGCAGCACAAATTTCCTTCATACCTTCCAAAACTTGATGGTTTTATCATTAGTGGAAAGGAGAAATAGGGCACCATTGGCTGTTTGGCACCATCTGATTTTGTTGATTTTTTCCTCTATTTCCAAGCTCTTGAGATAGTCAAACTGAAAGAAAAAAAAGGGCCATAAAAATCAAATACAGTGGGAAAGATGTGTTACTGTGCACGTGTGCATGAGCACGCATCATTGTATCAAAAAGTGACGAGACAGCACCTCAGGCTCATGGCTCTGGAACTCCGTTTTGTAGCGAAACTCAGGGTGCCGACTAATTGGATAATCTGTTCTCTCCAGATCCCTTATCGATGCACCATGCTATAAATTGTAGCAAAAGAATTTATTATAAACTTGCAACAGAAGAAAAACGCTACATAAATATATTAACATCAGTGAAGGTAGCAGAACCCACATCCTTTGTATCCGTCCTCTCAAAAAGAACTACCCGGCCCCCACGGTCACCAGTTGCAAGGTGATCCCCAGTTTTATCAAATTCAATTGCTGAAATAATATCAACTGCAGCAGGAAAAAAAAATTTCTTAAGTAAGAGTAGTGGTAAAATTTTGTCAAGATTGTCCAACTTTCGATAAAGAAAACTACATTGCTAGGGAAGAAGACCAAATGTTTTTTCTTGCTATTGATAAATCACAACACCTAGCCTCTTAATCATTGTTTTCTATATCTTTCTCTCTAAGAACACAAAAAGGGTTAGAAGTTGATAGAATATAAACTATTTCTTCCATGGCCTACCAAGAATAATCCACAGCCACTGTAATATACATTCTCATAGCCCTTGCAATCCTATTATTCTGGCATGCTTAAGAAAAAAGTCAATGTGGCAATGACAAGCTTAATTTGGAGAGACAAAAAGAATAAAAGGAGAACTGCTGGACAGCGAGTGACAAGCACTAAGAGAATCACATAATCCAAGATAGTTCCTTACAAAAAAATTCCTTGCCAAAGGGTCTAGCATTCATTGCTTTTCCACAACTCAAAATAGAATCTTGAAACATTTGGCCAAACTATGAGTCACAGTCGACATAATATAATTAGCAAGTCCAGCAGAATCATTACAAATGTTTCAGAAAGCAATCCATTTCTCACTGAATCCAACCTGAACTTTTTGCCATGCGTGACCTTTTCATACTGCTATTCATATGTGCAAATTGCTTCAGAGCAAAATCCTTGGTAAAGATATGCTGCAAGACTTGACCTACTTAGTTTTCCAGAAGCAAAAAGACATCCATACCAACCATCCAAATTCTCCACCAACTCTCTGTCCAAAAATTGGTGATTCAAGAAGCCATGTAATCAAAGGCATAATTTTCTGGGTTATTTTTCAATAATTAACTTGAGAGGACTTTTATCTTAGCTGATTAGTCTTATAGACAAAATCAAAACGGTCTATCATAGCTTCTTCCTCCAACAAATAAGGAACCGTCTGCTTCCTTTAGTATCATGGAAATTTCCTTTGGACGCCTTCTTAACTCATTGCTCCTAGTACCATTATGTCCTTGGATGTTATTGGTTATTTATCATACATCATTGAGCCATATTAGATATTAGGTCACTTACACGGAACAAGCTTTCACAAACTCATTACTTTTCTTAGTCATTGGTTCAGAAGGATGTCATCACCATAAGTATCCAACTACCATCTGCTGTTTCTACCTCAATCTTTTGATTCTTACCCTACTAGCTAATTCTTATACTGTAATTAAACTAAGCATCATCAAGCTTGTTCTATCACTCTTTTCGCAACCTAATGTCTCCGTTTATCTATTTTGGTAGAAATTACAGACTTTGATGTTTACCCACCTTACACTTACACAGGATTGAACCCAACTTGTTAAGCCAAATTTTACTATTGACTTACTGAGCTGAACAATATGAATTTGAACTATCAAAAAGGTCAAATATCTATCAATCATCCAGCTAATCTTTAATATAAGTACCATAGACTCTTACATCATTCACCTCATAGAATAACGAGCTTTCTGCCTGTCCCATTTGCTAGTTTGCTACAATATAATTCGTAACAGAAATAAAACACACCAAGCGAACCCAGGAATCCACAAAATGCAGCTGTCTTTAACCCCCACCAAACAAATAAAAAAACCCCTGCCAAATCAATTTTATAATCCATGCATGGTTTAAGATTTAAAGCAACATACATACTCTTAAAACATAGTCTATCTCCATCCTAATAAAGTAATAATACCCAGATTTCAGTTCCACTCCAATCATCAATACTATTAATCAGTTGCCTGCACTAAAAATCTCACAAGAAAATAGGTTGAAAAAAAAAAAAGATCCAAATCACTATCATTAATTTAATACTACCAAAAAAAAAAAGACAGAGGCACAACTTTTTTGTGCATGCAAGATCCATCACTAACTTCACCAAGTTCACTTCCATACTACTTTTTTTTTAATCTCACAAAACTACTACCCAATAATGATTCAAAGCATTGTTTGGACTCAAACCCACTATTTTCCCAAATCTAAGCCAACCTTCGAACACCTCCCCCCCCCCCAACAAAAAAAAGTAACGATATTTTCCATACCCATTAACATAAACAACAATTACTCAATATCCCATGATCCCAAATATATCCAAATCACTAAAATAAACTCCAATTCCAATAAAACCAACAAATTACTAATTGGATCCAAAAACAATAAGAATTTACCTTCTTGAACTTCTTCTCCAGCGGTTCGTTCACCAAATACCTGAGAGAATTTCCAATCCAACGGCTGTGGCGGGCCAGCCGGAGCTGTGACCAACTCATCGCCTCCGTTCATTTCTTTTTTTTTGGTTTGTATCTCCTTGTGTTTTTCACTGTCTGATAATCAATCTAAAAAATGGAAAATCTAACGGCCTAGATTTCAAAACACTCCCAGAATCAAAGTAAAGATCGCATCTTGAGTTAGCTTTTTCCCCTTTTTTCTTTTTTTTTCTTTTTTTTCCTTCTTAATTTCGAAAGGGGAAAATTGCTATTTTGTTTCGATTACTATATTTCAACCATTGATGGTAGCCCAAGGAAAAACAAACAACAGAGTCAGAGACCCAAATTTCCTCTCTCTTTCTTTAAAAAAAATTAGATAAAGTTAAAAAAAAAAAAAAAAACCTTTTGTTCCTCTCTCAGGGAAGGAGAAATTTGGAATTTGAAATCTTTTTAAGGATTAAAATGACTGATTGGGAAAAAAAAAAAAAATACCATCTTGGCTGCAGTTCTCTCTCAATAATGTAAGCTTATTTATCCATTCTTTAATTTTTGTGTGTGATAAAGTCACATGCTGTGACTTTCTATATTGGGTGATTGAGTAGAGAGAAGCCATTTGATTGCAAGGAGGAGTGCAGTTGATTTTGGGAGAAAACGTTGACTGAAAAAGGCTGAGAAGTCAAGTGATCGGACGGTGAGTGAAGAGGTTGGGTAATGGATCATCAAAGTTTTTATTTTTTAGTATTTTTTTTCTATTTTTTTATGAACAGGTGACAGGGTTAGACGCATTTTCGTTATTTTTCATTCATTATTATTTATCATAATTTTAATTACTTAATTTTTATTTAATATTAATAATTTATAAATAAATTTTATAAATATAAATAATATTAATAAATATATTAAAAATAATGAAAGTATAATGGTTCGATGGGGATTGCCATGCCCAAAAGTAGAAACAATACACACCAAAAAAGAAAAGAAAAAACATTGTTTTATCTTATTTTCTTGATTATGGATTTTGATAACATGTTCTTTTAGATTCATCGGATGCTTTGACCTTTGAAGTTATTTATTTATTTAATATAAATTTTGTAAAAAAAAAAAAAAAGACAATAACCAGTTGTAAACAATTTTAGTGACGTAACATAACTAAAAAGCTTGTTTGATAATTTTGTGGACAGTAATGTGGGTAAACAGTAATACCAATTTTTACATTGAGTATTTGAAATAGGAGAAAGGTTTAATATTTAATAATACACAATTTATGAGTATATTTATTATGCCTTTTTCAATTTTATGACTATGAAATGCATGGTCAACAAAACGTTTGTCAATTACTAGTATTGTTTTGAACATTGCAATTCGCATTAAATTAAATTAAAAAAATTAATTAAAGATAAAAATAAGGGTTTATGTGTAAATTTTTTTTCATACTATAAGTAAATATTAAAATTTAATACTATACTTTATTTTAATTAGTATTTGTTATTATACTTTTGAGATTATAACAGATTTATTATTATACTATTATTTGATAAAATTTTATTATTAAACTTTAATTTTTGTTTAAATTTTGTCACTCAACTTTGATTTTGAAAGATTTGAAAATAAAATTAATTTATAAAAAATGTAAAAATTAAAAAATAAACATAGAATTTTTATTTTATAAAATATAAAAGCTTAATTTTTATCAATTTTTTATTAATTAATTTATTAAACCCTAATTATAAAAATAAAATATTTGATGAAAATTTTCTTATTAACTCTTATCTTAAAATCATACAAAATCAACGGTTAAGAAAAAAATTCAAACAAAAATAAAAATTTAACGATAAAATTTAATCAAATAAAAATAAAATGATAAAATTTAATGTTCAGTTAAACTATAATAACAAATTTACATTTAATCTAAAATTATAATAGTAAATATCAATTAAAAGAAAGAAAAATGATAAATTTTAATATTAACTTATAATATGATGGTAAATTTAATTTTTAACTATAAAAAGAAATAAAAAATTTTTTAAATATAGTATATTGTCATTTCAAATATTTGGGTAAAAAGGGGTTTTGACAAATATAGGCTAAAATATCAAAAAAGAATTTGCAAAGTTAAAGATTAGCTTAGGTTTAGTCCTTAGATTTTTCTTTTCCTTTCTGTCCTAAGTATATGGCCAGATAGCATAAAGAAAAGATGACGCTTTCTCATTTTGTTCTTCTCCCATCCAATCTATCAATGTCAACATTGCAAATTAAAATTTAAAATTCTTTTAAAAGGAAATATCCATAACTTCTTTGATTCATGGAAATGATAGAAAAAGAAGAAAATAGTTCGTTGATTTACGGAAATGATGGATAGAGTCTAATGTTATGCTTTAAGTGAAATCAATTTAATTAATGATTTATTTAAAATTTAATTAAAAATAATAATATTATTATTTGAAAAAAATTATCAACATATTTAAAAAATTACTTCTTTTTTTTTTTTGAACGAACTATCCATTTATCATAAACTATCAAATTTAACTTATCTTTTTCTATTCTAAAACATTTTTTCACATTATTTTTTTCATTTACCCATTGAGGTAGTTACATATTTCCGTATCAATGAAATAAAAGAAATTGCCTAATTCATCGCGCATGAAGTTTTAAATTTCATAAAAAGATTGTTAGTAAGATGATATTATTCTTTAAGAATATATTAAAAAAATAAATTAGTAAATTCTTAATCATTGAAAATTAAAAAAAAATTATATTATCAGTATATCATATATATATATATATATTCATAAAGTAATATATTTACAATCTTATAATTTTATTTTATTGTTTTTATAATTACAGTCCCATAATTCCAGACAGCATCAGAACACACATTTTTTCATGTTTTGGGCCTTTAGCACATATTGTGGGGGTGAGCAGCGCCCGATCTATCTCAAGCATGATCATCCGAATTTGGCTCTCACAAATCAAACCTGTCGGTCCAGGGCCGGGTTTGACTAACGACATTTCACCATTGGGTTTTTGTTGGGTCGATTGGAGCTCGAAAGATTTTCAGTCCTAAGCACCCCCCCCTCCGGGTTAAAGTATTAAACAGGCCAAGTAACAGTTGAATCTCTTCTTTGCCTAATGGGGGTGAGAAACTGGGAAAGAATGTATATGGCCCAATTCAACTTTCATAGGCCATTGTCTCAGGTGTCATATGCCATAGCTGATCGGCCTAATTCTAAAGGCAATTAACTCTGAAGGTGACAAAATCAATATGAACCTAGAAACAGATACGAAGAAACCCGAATCTAACCCATTCAAGTCCAATTGAAAAAAAAAAAAACAAATTCAAAAAGTCAAATCCAAGAAAGCCCAAATGTAAAATGACATAAATAAAAAAACTCGTAAAAGAAATGAATCGAACTTAAAAATTTTAAATTAAAGTTAACCTAAATTAAAAATAATCTAAAAAATAATCTAACTAATCCAAGTTTAAAAAATATATAAACTTGAAAAATATATAAATCTAAATTCAAATTTAAAAATAATCTGAATTCAAAAAATTTTCAACTTACCCGTTTGTCATCCGTAGTTAACACGATCCATCTGGTTGTCAAAGTGAACGCTGCAGTAGTCCTTAATATTGGGCTTAGACATAAGCTATAATGATGAAATTTATAAGTTTTATTTAGTTAATTATTATATTTATTTGATTTTGGAACAAAAGGATATCTAAATTATGTTCTTTCAGCGGATATAAATGCATCCATTATTTGAGTCAAATACTCTAATCCAATTCAAGAAAATTTCATTCTTAGATCATAATATTTTGGGGGCAAAAAAAAAAGAAGCTAACAATTGTTAGGCTAAGTTGAAGTTATTACAAATTTTTCCACTTGAAAAATTAAATTTAAAATTAAATATTTCAGCCGTTGAAGTGAATACAGTTTAAAGATGATGTAACGAAAAATAAAAATAATGATAACAATATAAGAATGGAGGTTCACAATATCCCATGTTATTAAAGAAAAGTTTTAGCTAAAATATTTTAAAAAAAACTCTTAAACTTTACCACTTTTATTATTATTATTATTATTATTTGACAAAAGAATTCTCATTCGTCACAATTTTTGTTTTTTGTTTTAATTTTTATTCACGACATCGTGAGTGTGTATGTCAAATATGAGATAATAGAAGCATGAAACTTTAGTCAATTTAAAGGATATAATACAAATCTTTAATTAAAATCAGAAGTTGAAACTTTAGACATCAGAACTCCACCTGTTTCCAATGAGACAAGGGGAAAAAAATAGTCAGAATTTCTAATTATAGCTAAAAGAAAAAAAAAATGTATGAAACAGGAACAGGTGTGAGATAAAATTGTTGTAGAACTAGAAATTATGACTATTTAAGGGTTTTTAGATTTTTATAAGTAAAATTAATACAATAATACATATTAATATATAAAAAACAACCTTGAAAAATTAAATCTCCTTTTTATTTCCTGGCCTCTTTTTGATTTTTCGACATGTTACCACTAAGTATATAATATATATATATATATATATATATTAATTAACATGTATTGTAAACATATGCAGAATATATGCCTCTAAATTCCTTATCAAAGATTTCAAACATCTTAATCACATGAGAGCAGGAAACCCACAGATAAAGAATATTAGAAAAATAAAATTGTTTAGACATGGTGAGTAATTAAGCCTCCATGATATTGTCTTGTCTGCCATTGAAGATGGCAAGGTTAACTAAACCACCCCTTCCTTTATCTTCCATGTCAATCGAACTCGACCTGCTGCTTTCAAAAATTGCATTCTTTCTGGGCCCAATACTTGGGAGGCGTATGAGATTGACTGTAGGCAACAGCTGCTGAAGTTCAAAAAGAAGAAGACTTGAATACGTAATGAATTAATGATTATGCAAATTATTAAATATATTAAATTTAAATACAAATACAATATATATATATATAACAAAATATCATATTAATTAATATCATATTAATTACACTTAAAAATTTCATGTCTATTAAAATATTGTCACGTTCATTAAGCATACTACAGCCTATTCATGTTTCCGATCAGTATCTAATTTTTTTTTTTTTTGGTTCATTATGCCTTTTCTAAAATTATGAGCTGTGACTTTTGATTAGTGTGTACATGATTGGACAGTGAGTAGATTACGTGCTATTTCTATCACCCATGTCCTAAGGCAATAAGTTTTAAATAATGAAATTTGGACTGACATGGTACAGATATTAGTGATCATAACTAATGCATTAAAAAAAATATAAGAAAAATTGAACATATTAACTACAAAACAATGAACAATATGTTAAAATATTTATGGGCAGAGCTGGAGCCAGATTTGGGTGGATGAACCTGGCTTTGTGGAACATGACCTAAGCTACCTGTATCGTTATCGGAAATGACATGTGATATTGCCTAAAAGTTGGGATACATGCATAAAATCCAATATTGTCACTAAGCTCTTGAACATATTATATAATTTATTTTTTTAATTTGTATTTGATACAATTATAATTAAATATAATAAGTTTTTTTATATATTATGTATTAAAAAAAATTAATCTTTAAGATAATATGTTTGATCATAATTTGAGGTATGATAATAAATTATAATTGACTATTGACATTAATTTACCATATATTTAGCGAGTTTCTTATTAAAAGTTAGTATTACATATATAAGTTTTATTGGTGAAAACTAACGATAACATATATTTTCGTTATTATATAATCTTATTCAACCCAAAATTTTTTTTATAGTTCTATTATTGAATTTATAAAGTTTGCTTCCTGTAAATATAAATACTACCTAAATTATTTTATGCATCATTTTAAACATAAATAGTATATTTATATTAAATGTATTGAGTTAATTATGTTTAAATATATATGCCATATTTATTTTATATTTATTAAATAAATAATATTTGTATATTATATTTAATATTATTAGATCTAGTTAAAATAATTTTTCTTGAATATTAACCCTTGTGAGGGTAATTATGAGACGAGAAGTTGGCTTTTGAAGAAGAAATGAAACCAATCAACAATAATTGCTCGGACCGGATCGTAATAAAATCATGATATATTCATCTTTCTTTTTTCTCTTTCCTTGAGCCGGTTAACAATTTCATATCTATTAATTAAAAATTGAACTGTATTTTTATAAACTAAATATAATTTTTTATTGAAATATTTTTTTTTAAAGATAAATTCATGAATATAATTTTTAGACTTCCAACACATATAATATTTTATAATTAATGTAATTCAACAATCATTGCATTAATAATGATATAATTTATTTAACAAAAATACAATTTACACTTTTAACTAGAAAACTAATATCGAAAAAAAATAATCTCAGATCAACTAAATTAAAATAGATTAGAGTGTGATTTTATCAAAAATAACATTTTTTTTATCATAACTTTTTTTTTAAAAAAATTATAAAAATAATCTTTAAATTTTGAAAACAAATAATACCTTGCAACAAGCGCCAGCCGACTTGCATCAAACACCTTTAGTATGGTACAGGAGCAAGGTCTCAACTCCGAGTGATCTAATCTATAGAACTTTAAAAAAAAAAATAAAGGGAAATCCCAAGGTTAGCATGAAATAAACAGCAAAAAGAAAAAGAAAAAGTGAAACATTTGGAACAAAAATCAAAATCCTCGTGAATTTTAAAGCTGAGCTGTCTCCAGATTTGAACATCATATAATGTATGTATGACACATATATTGATGTCGTTTAAGAATTTCTTTATGTTTATGACACACAGCTAAGGTCCGGCGTCAAATTTTTATCTTTTGTACCAAAACTCAAAGGCCGATCACCACGTATCCATTCCTGGGAAACCAACCAACAAATCAAAAAGCAAAATAAAAAGGGGGGGAAAATGTGGGAACTTAATTTCTGTTTGTTTCTCCCGATAAATAGTAATATTGCAATGTTCCTTCATTGTTGCCTTTTTCATTTCCTGTTAGGTTACACTCTATATAACTTTTCTTTCGTTAATTTCCAACAAAAATTTTGAACGACTTGATGAGTAAATTATTGTTAATTGTACGCATTAGATTTACTCTCTCCCCCACTCTCTCTCTCTCTCTCTCTCTCCATATATATATATATAATTTTATGATAAATGCTAAATAAAAACTTTTATACCAAAAAAAAAATGTTAGGTTGCCCGTAATTGTACTTTTAATTTTTTTTTTTAAGATGATTAAGGTATCGTCAAACTAAATTTGAATTCAATCTTTTTCATGGATTTAACGAAAGAAAGAGCAATAAACTTGTTTGAGTACACTTGAATCGTAGTTCATTTAAAAAAAGATGTTACAGATCGAAAGTATGAGAAAATATTATAAATTTTAAAATTTAAACTATAAATATTTTAGATACTTTTTAAAAAAAAATTAATTGAATGAACCAACTGAATTAAATCTCATATTCAACTCACATCGTTCATTGTTAAATAATATTCATCTAATCACTTTTGTTTCGAATATTTGCAGTTCCTGTTATTTGATGAATTTGTTGACTTAATTGTAGTATCTAATCAGTTGATTTATCCATAAATTAATAAACTCAAATTTTACTTTACCCAATAATTAACTCTTATTTTTTTGTCTGGTGGATACAAATTTGGCCGATGAATTTGGCTCCTATTAATCCTCAATTGTATAAGATGACATAAGGTAAGTGTGGCTTACCCAAAGACAAGGATGAAGTAAGAGGATGATTGAGGATTAAGTCACTTTCAAAAGAACATAGCTAGTTAGGATTGTGCAAAATTCAGTTACACTTACCTGATTAAAATTGATGCTGGTAGGTTGAATTGGGATGGTTAGAACGGGTTTGGTTTGCTTATTAACATCAGTTTTAATAGGTCAAGTCAATCGGTTTGTTGTTGTAAAATGAGTAATCTAACCAACCGACTTAATTAACTTATAATAAATTATTATAATGATATATATTTTTATAAATATATTTATAATATATGATATATAATGTATAATATATAAAAAAGGAGGGATAAATTAAATTAATTTTATATATTTGTATTTTTTATCCATGTAATTAATATTTTAATAAACTGATAATTAGATTTAATTTTTGTATGTAAAGTTTTGAATTGATTTGATATCTCTATTATATCAATCGATACTGACTTTTTTAATAAATATTAATTAGTTATAAATTTTTAATTTACTCAAAATTAAATATACATAATCTACATAAATTAAATATAAAATAAAAATAAATAAATCCTCCTCAGAATAAAAATATATTAATATTCTTATCAAACTAAATTCCCTAATTACCCAACAAATTTAATAAAGCCATTACCCAATTAACCAATACCCAACCTCTTATCTAAATAATTGAAATAATTGAATGAACCCATTAAATTAAATCAATTCAGTTTTTATCGATTATAAATATAAAATTAATTAGTTTTTACTAAAATTTTATGAAAAATAATTAAATAGAGTTTTTAGATCGAATTGATGGAATCGATCCAATTATACTGTCCTATATCTAGCTCCCACCAATCAATCTGATCATCAGGACGATAATCAGGAATATATATATTCGACAAATGTTTCATTCCTGATGCAAATCGAGTAATTTGTTTGTTTGCCTTTGAGTAAATTCCATTTAAAAAAAAAAAATTCAACATGGCAAGGACAAGAAAATCCCCGCGAGAGAGTAGGGGATATATTTTGCCACTTGGCAACTTGTTAAAATCTAGGATTGATCAAGAAACAAAAAAAAGAAAAAAAAAACACAAATTGACAAAAAACAACAATATTTGAAAATTGAAAGAAGCGTCGAAAGTAGGAAATGACAAATGTCTGAATTATAACCAAAATTCTCACCCTTTGTTTTGCTCCTCAGGACTCTTGTTCTCTCAAAAGCATATGATTATTCTAGCTGATAGCTAGAATTTTCTATCCTTTGCTTCCGCTTTTATTTCCAAACCAAATCAATTTCAATAAAAAAACAAGAAAAAACTGAATTAATTTCATGAAAATCATGTGTTGTGGACACGTTACGTCCTTGCTCAAAAACCAATGTGAACCAGAAGGCG
>JBBYHK010000003.1:4764028-4783244 GCA_038382065.1 Adansonia grandidieri
GTTTGAGGATGGAGGAAAGGTATGGTAGGTTTGGATGATGGGCTCAAGCTTGGAGATTTCTTCTTTGGTTAGAATATTATGGTAACAAGTAGTGAGATTAAGGTTCATGGCTTTTTTTTTTTTTTTTGGGGGGGGGGGGGAAGTCGAACTTTTTGGTGCTAAGCTTGGGTTGAGCTATTTTTTCTTGAAGAACTTGTCGGTAACGGGGGATGATGGGAAAGAATGAAGGAGGTTGGAAGAGGATTTATTCTGATTCTTATATAAATATAAATTATTTTATTTCTTTAAGTATTATAAAATTTGTTAATTTCAGCGTTTACTTCTATTATTCAAGGTTTAACGAAGTTGATTCTTTATTTTTAAAATTGTATTTAATAAATTTAAGTTCGAATCTTAACATCGTTATTCATTTCTCTATCCCCAGTTTAAAACCATTTTCGTAAAAAAAAGTTTAATATTTTTTCACAAAATACAAAAGCTTTCAAGAAAATCTTTAGGGTAATTGGTAACCATGAATTTAAAGCATACAAGGTTTTCTTTTTTTTATCTAACAAATTTGAATAGATGAACTTTTAGCATTTTCCTAATTGAAAATTTAATTTGACAAGATGGAAATGGGTGTTGAAAGAAGAGGGAGACGGACTTGGCACTTTCAACTTGGCTAAAGTATATGAACTAGCATACATTACATGCATTTGGGAAAGATATTTCGGTTAGTTCAAGTATTTTCCTAAAATTTCCCTGCCAAATTGGTTTTATTGTTCTCATAATTTTTTCTTTAAAGAGTATGTAAACTTAAGCAAAAATGTATAATGGAGAGTGACTAAGTTCATATGAATCTAGCAATATAATACCATTATTAAGAAATAATGAATGTTATCTTCCTCTTTCAATATGATGATTCCAATTGGTTTGTGAGGATGAGAGCAATTACAAGAAAAAATTGCTTCGAGTTGACAAAATTCTAATTCAAAAAGGCCCACGACACAATTAAGTGCATAATTGTTGAGTCAAGTAGTAAGGAGTTTAATATCTTTTAAGTAAAATATCGGTTTTGAATCCTGCAAATGAAAAAAATAGGTGCTAGAAGAGCTTTCATATTTTTGAGGTCCAACTCAATTTGACTTTAAAATAATCAGAGCTCAATGTGATTACTGAATATCAAAAATTCTTAAACAAAAAAAGATTGAGCAAGTGGGCATTTAATAGAGAACAAAGTTTAGAGGAAATGGAGAATTGAAATCTCTTAAATCAAGTTGACTAATTGTAATTCACAACTTTATTTAGTTATTTATTTATTTGGTTTTGATGGCCCATAGCATCATGTATAATATAATGGTGTGGACTTTCATTTCCTCCAATTATAAAATATTCCTCCCCCCCCCCCCCCGAAAAAGGTGTTAAGTGTGAATGATTGAGGTAAAGCACATTTTTATTTTTGTTGAAGAAAACTAACAACTTGTGCTCTTTCACACTAATACAAGGTCAAGGTAGTGCTAGCTTTCGATTAATTCGTTATATTCTAAAATCAAATTTTAATAAATCTGAAAAAATATATATAAATATTATTGTTCATTCGATTTTAAAAGGTAGATAACTATTTTATCGCTCTCTCTTTATTTCGGTGTAATCTTTTCTATAGTTTTTCTAATTAATTAGTCTTAATTCAAAAATAAAAAAAAAATTATAAACACTGAAATTTTAACTCAAAATTATTAAATATATTTTTAATAATAATTTTATGAATCAATTACATTAAATTTAGGTTTTGAAATTAGGGGATGTACTTTTCTTTTCTTTGTTTGTTTCTCAATATTTGTGTTTATTGCAGGACTAAATGAATTGGCACTTAGTTCACCTTTTTGGCCTCACTGATCAGCCAAAGATAATTGTTAAATCAGATAATATATAGTCCATTTCATTGAATAGTAATTGCTTCATGCTCTAAAGTCCAAAAGCATGCTGTAGTATTTCAAATCTCATCATCACATCACCGACAACTACTAAAAGCTTTGGCAAGAATTCCTTCTGCAACTTGATCGGTACTCAGCTACAAGCTTGGAAAAGGAGTTTGTCCTCATTGGTCTTCTAGGCTCATCATACTCTATCAACTTCCCTGAAAATCCAAAGGAATCCCATAATTTCAGGAAGTTTTTTTCAACATCAAAAGCCTAGTAATGACTAGGGTTGTCTAACAACCTTGCCAGTACCCTCTACAGTCAAACAATTTCCTGCATTCACTTTCGTACAAAATATCTTCCTCAAATTTGGTGTGCATATCTAAATATGGATCTATTTAATTTTTTATATGTTAAATTTTTTTTTAAAATTTATATTTTTATATTTATATTTAAATATATGTTAGATTTAGTATTAAACATGAGTATTTTAAAAAAATGAAAAATAATTAGCAATAAAACAATTTAATGTTCCAGTAAGATATGGATGCAGAGGAAATATATAATAGTTTCTATTAATTTTCTTTGCTAACTGTCAAATAAGGAGCTTTATCGTAGGAAAGGACCATGACCATGTCACTGTCTATTACGGTTGGAACTCTATGGGCTACTGTTATCAGCGTGCAATTTGAGAAATCTTATCTGATAATACGCTGCAAAACAGCATCTGTTGCGGAATCAATCGAAGCTGTTGCTTCATCTAATACCAGAATTTTGTTTCTCTTAAGCAGGACTCCCCCAAGGCAAAAGAGTTGTCGTTGTCCCACACTCCAATTCTCCCCTTCATCACTGACAGTTCAAGGTTGACCCAGAAAAAAAAAAACGTCAGGTAACACCTAAAATGCTTTTAAGTTATGCATAATTTGAATCGATAGATGCATAGGAAACATTTTCCAGCTTGTTTAGTCACCTAATTCATTAATCAGTTACAAGACACATACACTATGTCACCCAAATTCGGGGTGAGTATTAAATACAGCCATGCTTAATTTTTTTTATTTTTTCGTATATTTAAAGGATTGTATTTTTATATTCATAGTCATATTCGAATATGTATCCAACATTGGATATAGATATTTCAAAAGAAAAAATAAAGAATCTAGGTAACTTTGCATATAGGAGCTATAAATTTATGATACAATTTGCTTTAACTCGCCTGATGAATCTAGCTTAATTGGCAGGTTAGTGATGGTTGCCTTAAGCTGACACTTTTCCTAAGCCTACAAATAAAAGCATATCGAGCATACAATTAATATTCTAATATACAATAGTACTACAGGTAATAAAGTAAAGCTACGTTTAACTTTCTTTGATAAATGCATCAGAACCTGTAATGAAAGTGGGGGAGGGGAGGGGCGGAATCCGTAGTCTCACCTTCCATATTTCTTCATCTGTATAAAGGCCTAGAGGGTCTAAGTTCGTTCGAACACTTCCCCAAAATAGAGTTGGCTCTTGAGGATAATGCTAAGCTTCGATTCTCATATCTTTCAGACCAATAGAGCATATATCAAGTCGATCAAAAAAGATTTCCCCCCCCTGCAGGCTCGACTAGACGAAACAAGGCGATTATTAGCGTAGATTTTCCACTTTTCCTTTCTGCAACTCCTACTCTAGTCCCTTCCTTGAATGTGCAGGTTATTCCTTTGAGAACCAGTGGAGCATTCGGACGATATCTTATCTGCAACAATGCATATTAGTAAGAGCCCTAGGAAACAGCTCCAAGGGATCAAATGATACATTTTGAGAATCAATAGATGTAGTTTATTAATGATTGTGGCTGGAATCCCTTCATTTGAAAGAGAAATAACAAACTTTCTTCTCCTGAAAAGCCTTTTTTTTCATTGAATTTATTTACTCGGACCAGCTTGATTATTTTACTCACGCTGAGCTCTTGTAACTCAATCCTATCCGCGGAGGGCCATGATGATGGTGGCATTCTGTCATATATAGTTTCTGGAGGCTCTGCTGGTATGCATATAAACTGTTTTATCCGTTCGACTGCAATTATGTAGTTCGATAAGTTGCAATACCATCTTCGCAAGAAAACTTGTGTGCTCGTTATCAACAAAGCATAAGAAAGAGAAAGCCCTGCAAGTCCTGTGGATAAATTTCACTGCTGAAAGCAACAATCTGCACTTTAGAATGAAAAATAGATTGTTCTATAGAAAACAGATACTACCTGGCGGCACATAGCTTTTCGGAAGTAGAACGAGGAGAAATACGGAAGTGAACATGGTCAAATTCTGAAGTGCCTCTATCCTTAGAATCAGCCATTCTGTGGCTGCATTACAAAGAAAGAAAAGTGCAGTATCCATGTCAACGAGCTTTAGGTAGTTTTTAAAGAACCTGTCCACCATGTTAAAAGCTCTCATAGTGACCACCCCAAGACAAGTCACGGATGCATAATTCATGACAGAAGCCTTTGTCGTTCCAATGATTCTTATCAGTTCCCCAGCAGAAGCTAAATAATACCCCTTTTTGTTTAAGGAAAACGGAATATCTATGATCAGCAAACAAGTTCACAAATAAATAAAAGAAACAGTTGAGAAGACGAAGGAACATACCTGAATGTACCTTACCGCTATCATTGCGAGAATGGCTACAATGAGCACTTCCCATGTTACAAAGGCAATAACACCAGTGGCTGCTACAAGTTCAATACCACCGGCTGCCAAAAAGCCAATGGAGAAAGGTATATCGAAATCCAGAATACTCAGATCCGATGAAGCCTGAAAAAGCAATTTAGAAACGTTGTTATGTAAGATAAAGCTGATAGCCAAAACAAGGAGATTCAAATGTGCCTAGTCTAAGGCACTTAGGATCATCTTACTCGGGTCAAAATCCTCCCAACAGGAGTTGAGTCAAAGAAAAGCATGGGAGCTTTAAGAATAGCATTGGTGAAACCGTAGAAGAAGGCCTTAGAAGCTTTTAATCCCAAATGGGCAGAATAAATAGACCTCAGATATACAAAAACAGCACAAGTGTTGGAATTCCTGTATAAACTCCTATTAGTAAGCCACTACTTATTTTAGGAATTTGGATGGCAACTGCCAGCCAATATGTTGCTGCGGCCTGGAAAATCGCAAAACCAAACTGAGCTAGTGTGCCTAAAGATAGAAAAAGGTATGCTGTCGATACTACAATATAATCAAGGAAAGGCCTCCATCCGAAATCACCAGACTCTTTTACTTCTTCTTCTGTGAGCTGTACTCCTGGTTGACCCATAACCGAAATATCACCCTCACTGCTCTGTTGAGTAGCGTAAGAGTTGCTGGACTCCTCGATCTGAAGTGTATCTGTATGGTGTTGTTGTCCGTTGTTTTCGTTACTTAAAGGATCAAATACTGTCATTGCATTTCTGTGAGCATTAACAAGCTCTTCAAATGCTGTTCCAGACGTCAATAATTCCAAATAGCTTCTTGTTTGAGTAATTCTCCCACCTTCCATGACCTAAGTAAAAACCAAATCATTCTCCCGAAATGTAAAGCATAGATTTGTAAAAGGAAAAGAAAAAAAATACATAAATGGTCTTAGCTTAGACTTTTACCAGAATTCTATCAACTTCAGAGAGAAACTCCACTTGATGAGAGTTAGTAGGATGACAGTTTTCTTCTATAGAGCAGCCATGACACATTCCTACAATTATAGAATATAAATTCAGCAGAATAAAAGGCTAAATGTAATTTTTCAATGTTTGAGTTATAACTGAGATGTTTGTTCACATTGAATAGAACTGCAGCTGTTTGAGCATCTACAGCACCGAAAGGATCATCGAGAAGGTAGATATCATCATCATTATAGACAGCTCTAGCCAGTTGGATACTCTGCTTCTGTCCTCCACTCATGTTGATTCCTCTCTGACCTATTTCGGTGAGATCACCATGATCAAAATTATCAATGTCCTTATCTAGTGCACATGATTTGATAGCCTTTTTGTATGTAGTGCACATGCTGTCACGGATCGTTCCACTCTGGATCCAAGACGTTTGTGAAACACAGGCTATGGATCCAGAAAAATAAACCTATTTGCGATGGTTAAGGGAAATACATCAGTGATGACATCAAAATCAGTGGTTGGTGACATATCAGAATATTAGCTTTAAAACTAACAGTTCCTGAAAGTTTTGGTATTTCTCCAAGCATGGCATGCAAGATGTGATGATTTCCCAGCTCCAACTGGTCCACAAACTGCAATTTTCTGTCCCTTTTTTATTTCCAGATTGACATCTCTAAGGGTTGCAATTGATAATTCAGTGTCCCAACTAAAGTTGCCTGCCTGTATTATAACACTTATATCTGAATTCGGTGGTGAAATTCTTGGTACTTCACTGTTCAGTTCATAACCAAGCAGCAAGGCATTTATCCTTTCGGTAGAGACTTTGACTTGCATCATAATAGAAAGAGCTCCTGGTATCATCGTAACGGATTCCCCCATGCTTCTGAGTGTTGTGAGAACTGTGAAGATGGTGCTAGCATTCAGCGATGCACTCCCAAAATAGGCACAGCCCAAGAAGATAACCGAAGAAATGATGGTCGGGCTGATCCAAAACAAAACAGTGCCATAAGCTCTACTTATCTGCTGTTTTGCCAACCACTTGAATTCATTTTCACGTCTAGTTTCAATCAAGTTCTTGAATTTTTCTTCCCAGGATTACAGCTTTATGATCTTCATGTTATTTAGGACCTCTGAAGTGAGTCGTAGTCGCTCATCTTGAGCAGCCATGAATTCAGATTGACAGGCCAGCTGCAAATGGCAAGTTGAGGGCTCCAAAAATGAGCAGAGGGATCAAACCAGGAAGGGCACCAAGACCGACCGCATAAAAAAACGACTCCAATGGATATAAAAAGTTGCAGTACAAGACTCCAATCTGAAAGCTACCATGGAAACTTCCCCAATCTGTAGGCATCTACTGCAATATAATTCACAATTTCTCCAGTCGAATGCCTTCCCCTTCCAACACATGAAAGCTTCAGCTTCTTCTGATAAACTGCAACCATCAGAGCTGATCTCATCCTCATCCCCAACCTCCTAGAACTAAAGTACCAATGTCTTTGTGACAGTGATTCGACCACTTCGCAACTGACTAGACGTCCCAATATGGTGAGATCTTCATAACTAATATGGTTCGCATAATTTACAAAAGCATTGAATAATAGAGGCAAAGATACCACAGAAACTATCCGCAGGAATGCGTAGATAGCTATCAATACGTTTTCTTTGAAATAGACTTTTGCTAAGGACTGAAGAACTAAGTTTTTTGAGTTGCTCGAGCTGTTTTCTTTGACAAGGGATTCCCATGCATAAGCAAATTTTTCATAGGCCGAGCTAGCTTCATCTTCATCAACTAAAGATGGAATATCTTCGAGAGTTAATAGTTTGGGGTAGCCCAAAGAAAACAAGGGATCAATCCAAGAAAAAGTTAATTTGCTTGAAATGCTAGCCTTCCCTTTCCTACCTGAGTTTTGTCTGCCTTGGAGGCCAATAGAGGTTTAGATAGACTCTGATCTTCACCACATTGATTAGCAGAAGAACTAAGTTTCTAAATCCGCAAAAGAGGGCAAGATGTTCACCGGCCATGGCATTATGTCAAAAATTGGAAGATTATGATTTTGAAACAGAAGCTCAATATTAATGGCTGAAACCAATAAAGAGAAAGACATCCACCAGACAGAGATGAAAATTTTGATCCGTTTCGATGTTTGAACAAGGAAACTGCCACTGACATCCAAATTACTCCAATAACAAGGTAAACCAACCACCCCAAATCATTCAATCCATCGCCTTTGGCTATAATAATATCTCATAAAGCAGTCCCACAATGGTCTATACTAATAAAAGCAGAACAGATTGAAACAATTATGGAGATCAAGTTCTTCCCACTGCTCACACGGATGTGACATTTATTGACTGACAGCAAAGAAGGTTAAAAAAGACAAAGGAACATGTTTGTGAGATCTAAGATGGTTCTTTGAAATGCAAGAAGAACCGAGATCAAGTTCTCCCCCACAAATTCAGGAGATTTTCCCTGCATATACATTAGATGGTAGAACATCAGAAGCAGCAACAAATGCAAAATAGAAGAAAACAAAGATGCAAAATCAAAGTGACAATTTTGATCCTTTAAGGTTTGGAAATATGAAGCTTCTATAATATCATCTTTTCCATGGCTGCATTACCATTTTTTTTTCTTTTTTGCACTCTCAATTCCTTTGTCTCCAAAGGTAAAAGATTCAAGAACAACAAAAAAAAAAAAAGAGCAAATGAATTTTCCCACCAAGACATGTATATATAAACAAGAACAAACATGCACCAGTAGTTTATCACCATTCTTGTTCGGTGTTCATGGTGCACCAAAACTTATCTGATAGTGTTAATGAAGCAGACAAATAGCCGAAAATTCAAATAAAGACTTACAAAGACAGTTGACTAAAATGCATGCGGTTCGAAAGAAATAAGAGACATACCAAGTGAGCACCCCAAGGAGGTCATGATCGAAGAGATTGTTAGAGCCGACACCAGTGTATTTCATTGAATGAGAAGTGAAACCCAAAGTGACTTGTGGAACCCCTTTGAGGTTACCAATTTATCACCTTTTCTGCTCGTTAAACCTAGTAGTTTTGAAGATGATACAAAAATATGAAATGAACATGACACGATTAATAAATATTAAATCAGTATAGTAAATACAACACAACATATTTAACTCGTGTTTAGCATATTTATATTTACATAGAAAGAAAAAAAAAATCATAAAATAAGAGACGTATACACAAATTATCAAATCTACTATTTGTGCTTATTCATATGGTTTCTTGGCTAATTATTTATTCATACGATTTCTTGGCCACTTGTTGTACTTATTAGTAGATCTCTATATTTACTTATAACAATTTGTTTTGCTGCCATTTTGCAGCCATGACATAACAATTTGCTTCTTGCAAATAGTAGTAGAATATGAATATTACAGTTAACGTAGGCCATGTAGTACTTTGTCATTGAATGACATTAAAATAATGAGAGGTTATTTTATAATTTATGAAAACAGATTTAGTAGAAAAATAATTAATTTCTTAATTTTAATGTATATATAAATAAAAGAATCCTCAGAGCCTGCTTATTTTATGGGGATTTGTTTTAATTTTATTAGCATATTATATATGATGTCTTTGGTTGGTTCTTGTCAGTTGTGAGTAGATCTCTTTGTTTGAATCAAAGGCTTTCAATTGTTTGCCCATGTCCTTGTATTTTGTATCACCAAATTATGTTCTTGGAAATAATTTAATACTTTTTAGACTTAACTCATCTCTTTGTCTGATGATAACAACCGTTCCTTGATGCAGGCAATTTGGACGAACACATTGATATTTAATAGCAATAATCAATTAATCTCTATTACGACTTTGTTTTTTCCATTTACTTTCACTAGATTAACAATTGTTGTACTATAATTATAGTTATTCCAACTGAAATCATTGATTTTGGGAGATAATGTTTGTTGAAAAGGACTTGGAAATTGAGCTAATGATTGGTACAAAGTGTATGAATAGAATTAATTTGAAGATTATTGTCAAAACACTTGCATGGTAAACCAGTTTGCTCATATTTTAACAAAGCTTGATGGTCATCCAGGAAGTTAAAAAAATGAAGTCATATATATAATAGATCTTTAACCCATTTATGGATTAAAATTTCACCATCAATGTAGAAAAAAACGAAGTCATATAGCAATTACATTTATATATATATATATATATATATGATAAACTTATTACAGTCTTCCTTTATTGACGTAGAAATAATTTGCACAGAGAGCTTGAATTTCTACAAATTATCATTTATTCCACTACCTTCGTGTATATCAATAAGAACAGCTCACGGAAGACACAGAAAATTTTCTATTGAAGATAATAAAAGTGCCTTGCTGCTATTACACTACATTCTTAACTCTTATTGTCATGCCAATATTTCTTGAAACTGGTCATTGATAACTGCTAAAATTTTGATAGGAATTTCTTCTGCAACTCGACCAATATTCAGCTACTAGCTTAGAAAAGGACGAGTTCATCGCCAAAAGGTTTGAGGGCTCATCGTACTCCAACAAATTACCTGCAGATTTCATAATCAAGTAATATTTGCATAACTAGTTAATTTATCATAAGCCAAGTTACTGCCACAATAACTTCGAACAAATAATTTATCATAGGCTGTAGTTTAAGAATAAGAGAAGGGGTTGTAGAAGCTGGGATTTTAAACACAGACTTGCTGGATGCCACCTCTAAAAGGTGGTTGCATGAACCAACTGGGTCAAGCCATGAGTTCAAAACGATATGTGTTGCAGTGATGTGATTATAATTGGGACCATTTGATTGTCATTAGAAGTGGAAACCAAGAGCTTACCATAGGAGAGGACCATGACCGTGTCACTGTCTATAACAGTTGGAACCCTATGAGCTACTGTTATCACCGTGCAATTTGAGAACTCTTCCCTGATAATTCTTTGCAAAATGGCGTCTGTTGCAGAGTCTATTGAAGCAGTGGCTTCATCGAGCACCAGGATTCTGTTTCTTTTCAAGAGAACTCTTCCAAGGCAAAAGAGTTGTCGCTGCCCCACACTCCAATTCTCACCTTCATCACTCACTATCAAATCCAACAACAACGATATAACATCATTGTCACTTGAGTTACTGAAAGCAGGCAATCTATAGAACATGCATATAAATGATCAGAAAGCACATTTCTTAAGTAGTAAAAAAATTTCAAACTCACCAGAAGACTCTAGCTTGTTTGGCAGGCCACTGATTGTTGTCTTAAGTTGACACTTCTCCAAAGCCTGCACAAGAATATAGGGTAAATAAAACGATGTCAAAACAAGCTCATTGCTAAAACCTTTTGATGTTAACAGTCATTAATTGGTTCACCTTCCATATTTCATCATCCGAATAGAGGCCTAGGGGGTCTATGTTAGTTCGAATGCTGCCCCTAAATAGAGTTGGCTCTTGAGGAATGATGCTAAGCTTCATTCTCAGATCTTTCAGTCCCATGGAGCATATATCAAGTCCATCTATAAGAATTTTTCCGCTTGCAGGCTCTACTAGGCGAAACAAGGCGCTTATGAGTGTAGTTTTTCCACTTCCAGTCCGTCCAACAACTCCCACTCTGGTCCCTTCTTGGAAAGTGCAAGAGATTCCTTTGAGAACTAAAGGAGCATTCGAACGGTATCTTATCTAAATAAAGCATCAAAACAAACAGTATTAGGGGAAACCATACAAGACATAAGATTTAGCAACTGACTAGATCATTGATTGGATCCAAAGAAAATAAGTTCATCACAAAATATCCGCACCCTTTTAGCCCATTTTCCAGTTTTTAGGTTCCTTACCTTCAGTTCCTGCAATTCTATCCTACCCTTAGAGGGCCAGGAAGATGGTGGCCTGTTGTCTTGTATAATTGCTGGAGGTTCTGTAGGTATGTGCATGAACTGTTTTATCCGTTCAACTGAAATTATGTAGTTAGATAAGTTGCAATACCAGCGAGATGCAAAAATTTGCGTGCCCGTTAGCGATAAAGCGTAAGAAAGAGAGAGTCCCACAAGCCCTGCAGATCAAAAACTTTAGTTATTAATGGCTTTTAACAATTTGTACTTGTAATTGAAGATTGTTCAACAGAAATTAGATTTACCTGGTGTAACTTGGTTTTTAGGTAGCAGAAGAAGAAAAAATGCAGCAGTGAATAGAGTAAGGTTTTGAAGTGTTTCAATCCTTAGAACTAGCCATTCCATGGCTGCATTAGAGAGAAAGAAAAGGGTTGCATCTGTGTCAACGAGACTTAGGTAATGTTTATAGAACCTATCCACCATGTTAAAAGCTCTAATGGTAACCACTCCGAGTGATGTCTCGGCCGCATAATTCATAACAGGAGCTTTTGTAGTTCCATTAATTCTCATGAGTTCCCTTGCAGATGACATATAATACCCCTGCAGTTGATGAAGAAAAGATGTTGTTAGATCCTTCAACTGGTCAGAGAGAGAGATTCAAGCAAATCAAGTGAAAAAAAATGCAACCACCTGAATGTAGTTTACTGCTACCATAGCGAGAATGGCAATGATGAGAACTTGCCATGTAATAAAGGCCATGATTCCAATTGTTGCTGTGACTTCAGTAGCACCAGCTGCCACGAAGATGATGGCGAATGGTATGTCGAAATCAAGAATACTCATATCTGATGAAGCCTGCAAGAGTTTATATAAAAAATGGATTTTAGTATCGCGGCAAAAGACTCATAGGGTACTCATTGATAAATTTGATCTTACTCGAGTCAAAATCCTCCCAACAGGAGTAGAATCAAAGAAAAGCATTGGAGCTTTAAAAATGGCATTGGTGAAACCAGAGAAGAAGGCTTTAGAAGATTTTAATCCTAGATGAGCAGCAAAATGAGATCTAAAAAATACGAAAACAGCACCAAGTGTTGCAACTCCGGTGTAAACTCCTATCAACATGCTATTGGTCATGTTCGGAATTTGAATAGCAAATGCCAGCCAATAGGTAGAAGCAGCCTGGAGAATGACAAAGGTAGACTGAGTTAATATGCTCAAAGATAGATGAAGAGATCCCTTTGAGATGGAAACGTAATCCATGAAGGGCTTCCATCCAACATCGCCAATCTCCATATCTTCATCTTGTGTTAATTGTACTCCTCTGGGCGGGCCCTTCACCGAGATCTCCCCCTCACTGTTCTGTTTAGTTGGATAAGATCCATTAGACATCTCTTGAGCTAGCCCTTGAGATTCTCCTAAACCTGCATTACTCAAAGAACCCAACACTGTTAATGCATCTCTATGAGCATTCACAAGTTGCTCAAATGCTGTCCCAGCCTTAAATAGCTCTTCATAGCTTCCTGATTGGGTGATTTTTCCATGCTCCATAACCTAAGCAAAGGTAAATCATCTTTTTTGACAAACCAGGAAAATGAAGATTGAAGAATGTATAAACATAAATTGAACATCGCATTTACCAGAATTCTATCAACTTCTGAGAGAAACTCCACTTGATGAGTCACCAGGATGACAGTTTTCTCCTCCAGAGCCGTCATGACGCAATCCTGCAATCATAAAAAGTTAACTTGATTATGCTGCAAAGAAAAATTAGGGTTTCATACTCAATGAAGAAGCTTGAAGTGTTTTTTCTCTTTTTTTTTTTTTTTTGTTTCTCACATTGAACAAAACAGAAGCTGTATGTGCATCTACAGCACTGAAAGGGTCATCAAGAAGATAGATATCAGCATCACTGTAGACGGCTCGAGCAAGTTGAATCCTCTGCTTCTGTCCTCCACTCATGTTAATCCCTCTCTGACCTATTTCGGTAAGATCACCATGGTCAAAACTGTTGATATCTTTTTCCAGAGCACAAGCTTTAATGGCCTTGTCATATTTGTCTCTGTCCATTGGCTTTCCGCAGAGTATGTTGTCGCGAATTGTCCCACTTTGGATCCAAGAAATTTGAGAAACATAGGCAATGGATCCAAACACGTGCACCTATTAGCAAGCGAACTAAAATCAGTGACAAGAAGACATGATGATCCTTACCAATGCACTAGTAAAATGTTTGTTTTGTAACTCACAGTTCCTGAAAGTTTTGGTATCTCTCCCAGCATTGCACACAAGATGGAGGATTTTCCGGCCCCAACTGGTCCGCAAATGGCTATTTTCTGCCCCCTTTTTATATCGAAGTCCACATTTCTTAAGGTTGGACTTGTGATTTCAGGAACCCAACTGAAATTGCCTGCTTCAACTTTCACACTTGTATCAGATAACTGCAAGGGAATTCTCTTTACTTCATAATTCCTGAGTTCATCATCAAGCAGAAAGGTATTGATTCTATCAAAAGAAACTTTGACTTGTATAAGAATCGAAAGTGCCTCAGGTAACATTCTAACAGGTTCAGCCATGCTTCTGAGAGTTGCAAGAACTGTAAAGATGGTTCCAGCGTTCAATGGGGCACTCCCAAATAAAGCACATCCCAAGAAGACAACTGAAGAAACAATGGTTGGAGAGATCCAATACAGGACAGTGCCATAAGGCCTCAAAAATTGTTGTTTAGCCAGCCATTCAAACTCGTTGCCACGTAGGGATTCAATCAAGCTCTTGAACTTCTCCTCCCACGATTGCAACTTGATGATCTTCATGCTATTTAAGATCTCAGAAAGGGCCCTTAGTCTCTCGTCTTGCGAGATCATGAATTCGGATTGGCATTTTTGTATTATTTTTGCAAATGGCATGTTAAGGAATCCACATATGACGAGAGGGATTAAACCAGGTATGGCACCGTAACCAACAACTGAGAAAAGAACTCCAATAGACATGAAAAGCTGCAATACAAGACTCCAAGTCGAATGAAACCACCATGGAAACTCTCCCATCCTGTAGGCATCTACTGCTATGTAATTTACAATCTCCCCAGTCGAATGTCTTCTCCGTCCTAAACATGAAAGCTTCAGCTGCTTCTGATAGACTGCTACCATTAATGCTGATCTCATCCTCAATCCCGACCTCCGCGAAACGAAATACCAATGCCTCTGCGACAGTGACTCGACAACCTTGGAAACAATAAGGCATCCCAGTAAAACAAGTCCTTCTTGTAGATTTGCCTCTTCCTGGTTTGAATAATTTACGAAAGCATAGAGTAATAAAGGGAGAGCTACAACAGCAATCGTCCTAAGAACTGCACAAACTGCTATAAAAATGTTTTCCTTGAAGTAGACTTTTGTTATGGCCCTAAGAACCAAGTTTCTCCTATCACTAGAGCTTTTGTCTCTCACAAGGGATTCCAATGCATTAGCAAACTTTCTGTAGGCCAAATCGGATTCATCTTCCGTACTAATAGAAGGGATATCTTCAAGAGCTAAGGGTCTCAAATAACCCCTAGAAAGCAAAGGATTAATCCAAGAAAATGACAATTTGCTAAAAAAACTGGCCTGGCAAAGTTCTATCTGTTTTTTTTCTTCTTTTTCCTCTAATAGAGGCTTTGATAGACTCTCATCTTCGGCACGATTACGAGCCAAATGAATGAAATTTCTAAAAGCACAAAATAGCAGCAAGATGTTGACAGGCCATGGAAAAATGTCAAATATTTCAATGTTGTGAGTGCTGAATAGAACTTCAATATGAAGAGCTGAAACCAATGAAGAGAATGACACCCACCATGCAGAGACGAGAATTTTCATCGATTTCGAACTTTGAACAAGCAAGGAAACTGATAATGAAATCCAATTTAATCCTCTGACAAGCTCAGTCAACCAGGTCAAGTTCTTAAATCCACCATTTTTGGCTATCAGATTCCAAACACCAACAGCAAGATATAGAATACTAACAAGAGCACAACAGATTGAAACAGCAAGGGAGATCCGGTCCCTTCTGTTAACAGCACTGTGTTGCTGTTTCTTGACAGAACCTACAAGCAGAAGTAGATAGAAAACAAAGAGGAATAGCAGATTTATGGCATCTATGATGGTTCTTTGAATGCAAAAAGAACCAAAATCAAGTTTCCCTTCACAAATTAAAGAGAATCCCCCTGCATATCCATCAAAAGACTTAGAATTAGCATATTTTCGTACAGGAAATGAAATAAAAAGGGAAGGAGAAAAAGCGCAGAGTATTTAAGAAAGCTCAGGACATGAAAATTTGGAAGAGAACTTGCAACTGGAAGATATTGATATAGATTACTAACATATTATTGTTTCCATTACAGCAGATCAGAATGGTCCATCATACTGTCTTACACTTCATGTTACTATTTACAAAACCAAGTCTAAAAATACTATCTTCAAGTACAAGAAAGAGCAGAGATATGTATCCATGGAGATTTAAAGAACAAGAACAATATCTACTGATGGTTTCTTTCTTTATCCGCCGCACATCAAACTAAACAGTAGAAGAAGATATTATAATCAAGATTCACATAAAGGCAATACATGTTCATGCAAGACCAAGAACAAGTAACAAAATAGAATGATCAAAATCCAGTCTCCATTAACTAAGCAAGTGAATGAAAATGAAGCAAATGGGGTGATACCAAGTAGGGTCCTCGAGGAAGCCATAGTTGGAGATTCTCTGTCAAGCGTTCGGTAATCAAACAGTGCCAGAATTTCAAAGTTCAGATTCTAACGTGCTTTGGCAAAAACCCTTCATTTGATGAAGCTGTCATTGAGTTCAGCTATACTTCATGGAAGATGCCATCAAAGAACCCCCGCAGTCCACAGATTTATCGCATTTTTATTTTGGTGTTCATTTACATTTTGGCTGCTTCCACTTAGTAGACTGCCAAATAATTGAAAAGGTAGGCTTTTATTTACTTTACCACTTACCCATTTTTCATTTTACGCTGCCCAACACTTCTATTCTACCCATATTCCAATAATAGAAATATAATCTTCAAAATATATAATTTTTTTTTTAAAAAAAGTATGTATATTTATATTGGACACGTAATCATGTATCCAACACTTAAAATCTGAATTTACACAATTATTTACCTGTCAGTATTAAATGCTTGCACACAAATTTGTTTTTTTACTCATATTTTCAGAAATTCAGTGTAATGAAAGTCATTATCCCTAGTCCCTACAGCATTTTGGAAATTATACGGCCATCTTTCTCAGTCAATTAAAAAAAATACTAAATAAAACAGTGTCTGCTCAAATTTTCCTCTAAGGCTGCGTTCACCTCCATTCAGCAATCAAATTTAGATAAATAAAATACTCGAGATGAATTTTTAAAAACGGAGAAATATAGGATCTCTTTACGTGTGAAATTTGTTAATCTCGGTGAATAATCCTTCCACTAATAAAAACTGCTAGCCATTTTGATTTTCAAATGATAAACTCGTCCGCAGCAATATCACAGTAAGGTTTCATTTTCGATTTTAAAGTCATGAAAACTAGACCAGTTATGGGGTCATGAAATAACCTAAGTTACTCAGATAGGTGTGAACGTCAAACACGGATATATTCAAATTTTAATTTTTTTCTTTGTATTTAAAAATATCTCTATACTATATTCAAATATACATCAAACACAGGTGTTGAACTTAAATAGTTCAATAAAATCTGGAAAGTTGGAGCTACAGAAGACATAACCGACAAGATCAGTAAAGCAATATTTTGTATTGAATTCTGGTTCGTCACGTTCTATCAGCTAATATCAAGCTTTCTTTTGTTTTGTCTTCAAACCCTTAAAGAATGAAAACACCACCTCAAGAAAAGAAGATTCTAATGGAATTAAAACATGAAAAATGACATTGAATCATGGCTACCTATTTTGTTATTTTTCCCTCAAAGAAAACGACTAATAAAAACAATTGTTACAACAGCCTAAATAAAAAAAAAAAAAAAACACAAAAAGTTTTTAAGGGTTTTTGTTAAAATCAATCATGTTCGATGACAAAGGAATCTATCAATTGATGATGCCAAGGAGATTAAAAGAAGGACAACTATTGTCCACGTAAACAATGGACTAAACATGAACATCTTTTTCAATCACAAGACTGAGAATATGGACATAGATTAGTGTTGTCTTTGTTCATTAAACAATTGGATTGGAAAAAGGGTGGGATCTTATCTCTGTCATATTCACTGCCAATTCTATCTCATATCAAACACGTATTTTCCAATCACATGATTTTATCTCTTTCATTTTTTTTTTTTTTGGTCTTTTATGGATTATAATATAATTGAATGGTAGTTCTACATCTAAATCAAGTAATACAATTCCAAACAAAAAGGTTAAAAATGAAAGTCTCAGAGGACAAATTCATTGCATGAAATAATAAGAAGCAAAACAACATTATAAGACAAATTAAAATGTTATTTAAATTGTACCTCATCATTTGTGTTTTCCTCTCTCTGAGAGTTGGATTTGAATCTCTTTTTTTCTTTTTAATATCGAAAAAAAAAACAAATGAATTAAGACAACATGACGTTTTAACTTTGACCTATTCTTGTATATGAAAAAAAAAAAAAAAAGGAAATAGATATAATCAATCTAAAGATGGTAAATTTTTGTTAAAAATATTCCTTTCATAAATAGAAAAAAAAAACTAAAAACAAAAACAACGGGAAACCATCCATCGAACCGTTATAAAAAAAAATTTATTGAGATTAAAATTCATCAAATATTTGGTGCTGATTTCGTGCTCATTTTATTTTTTGAAATAAATTGAAAGAACGATTAAACGGATTCTAAAAAAATTTTTGATCTATTTTTTTTATTTTAGACATTATAATATTTCCAAAAATAACTAAAAACACTATTTAAACCTTCTATTGTTAATAAAAAATCTAACTTGGAGTTTGAATTAATCATGTCTGCAAATACCAAGAGAGATATTAATTAATGGAAATAATTCAACAACAATATCAGATATTAAATTTTAATAGCCTTTATCGATAATTACTTGAAGAAGTATGATGCAAAGATACAAAATATAGAATATTAGTGCCGATTGCCAAATTAGTGGGAATATCCCATTTTTTTTTCTAAAGCTAAACTTAATACCCAAAAAAAAAAAAAAAATCAAATCGTAGGGATCGACCATTAAAGTTCGATGAATAATTAGTTGCACTGATTTTTTTTTTAATATTTTGGATTTTTTTATTTTTTTTATTTTTTGAGGTTGAGAATATATATTGTTTGCTAACAATAATTGTGCCTCGTACCACATGAAAGAGTGGCTTATATCATGATGAAAGTGCTGCATTTCTTTCTTCTTTTGTTTTGGTCCGCAGCGTTGAACATTAAATTAGACAGGAATATGACCGGACTTAATGGAAAAAGTTATCGTAATTATTATAGTATTTTTATATTTTATAAAAATAATTAATTTTGATATAAAATATTTTTTAAAAAATAAAAATATATTGATTAATATTTATAAATATCCGTTAAATAAATTTTATGACTTTATCTGTCAATATTTGTGCGACTTACTTGAGTAAAGGCGAACTGATTCAAACAAAATAATCATGCTCCCAAAGAATATTATATATATATATAGATACACACACGCACACAAACATATATAATGTGATTAGGTTTGTTTCCCCCTTCAAACAGCTGTGGCACAATTCATTAATTGGTAACTTTATCAATCTTAACTTGCTGCCAGAAGGGAAGAGGTAGTCGGGGACTTTGGGACAAAACTATGTTTGGTACCTTCAAAATTTTTTTATCCCTTTAAAAATTTTCAATTTACCTTTTTTTTTTCTT
>JBBYHK010000003.1:4783344-4810543 GCA_038382065.1 Adansonia grandidieri
ATTCTTTAAAATTTTATTTTAAAGATGTTTTTATTAAGTTTAAAAATGCATTAGTCATTAAAAAAATTTACTAATTTCGTTTTATTTTAATAATAAATTATTATCATATATATTATCAATAAAATTCTTAACTTAACAAACTTTATTAAAAATCATCATATATTTTTAATATAAATTTAATAAATAAAAAAAATAAATAAAATATATAATAATTTTTTAATTTATTTATAAAATTTTTTTAAAAAAACTTTGATACTAATGTCCTTGATAATAATCCTTTAAGAATTGCTGATAAACAATATTTAGCATTTGTGGTATTAAAAGCTGCTAGTGCCATTATTCTATTTGATTTGACAGGCTACACTAAATAAGCCCAACGCTTTTTTTTTTCTTTTTTTTATTGGTTAATTTATTAGGCTTCTGATTTCAAAATCAACTGTAATTAAGACAAGTCGGCTTTTTCTGTTCCTAAAATTAATTTCCATTATTTTGCAGTTCGGACTACATTTTATGTAGTGTACTATATATAGATATGTTTTTAATGTCTTTAATCCTTAAAATTAAGATTTTGTTAATGAATTTTTTTTTTAAATTAATTAATATATTTTTTATAATATTATTATATTAAATATAATATTTGATAATTTTTTATACAAAAATGATTATAATATAAAGATAGAAAAAAATTTTAAATTTTAAATCTATTAAATGTTAATTAGTTATGTAAATCAATTGAACTAAATTTTATCATTGTTTTTAATACATTAGATAAAAATATCATTACTGTTATATATATTTACTAAACTTAATAATTTTAAATATGATTATATATATATATGAGACACACATAAAATTATTAAAATATGACATATAAATATATAATTTAAAATATATAAAATATGTATTATTAATATATTAAAATTAATATAAATATAAAATATTTAAAATATATTATAATATAATAAAATATATAAATTACTTAATTTAATAATAATTTTAACGAATAATTTCAAGAAATTCGTTATTAAAATTTATTAAATTAAAATACCTAAATTAAGGGTAGGACACAGACTTTGCATTGATTTTTGATCAATGATGTCTGCTCATTTTACTGTTAGGTCCCCTCAAATTTTGTACTTGACATTATTAATCTTAAAAACTAATCAATCAAGACATGGTTTAGGTTGTCGGTTGTACCATAAATAAAATCAAATTTAAAGTTACTGTTGTTTTATTTATGGCCTTTGAAAGTGCTGGTGGGGCTATCAAACAAAATTAATACGTGGAATTGTTCGTCAGTGTAGAGCTCCATGAATTTCAAGCACAATTAATTCAAATGTTTATTTAAACAAAAAATAAAAAAAATTTGTATTAAAAAAATCGAACACATTTTCCCTTCTCATTTAAGTTTTTTTTATAGGAAAATGTTTAAAAGGTTTTTAGAGATATTGATTAATGTGAGTTTAAAAAAATAAAATTAATAAATTATTTTTTAAAAATTAAATAAAAATAATACATTAAATATAAAAAATTTCAAAATAAAAACAAAAAAAAATCTTTAATTAGAGCTTATAGACATAAACCAACAATTGAAATACTTGATTATATTAACAAATTTTTTTTATAATTTAAATTGTCATGAATTGAATTTTAATCACCGAAATAAAAAATTTGATATTTTTATCATAAATCACACGATTTGTCAGAGGTTATAATAACATTTTTGTTACAATTTCTTCAAATTACCAAATTGTAAAAAACCCATTCAACTTATAAACGTGGTAAAAATATCTAATAATAGTAAATAGGGAGGGAAAAAAACAGAGATGTGAAGTATCTTAGTGGTATTGATGCATTCAAGAGACCCACAACATTAATGACCAAAAACTATTAACCGATATAGGAAACACATGGGTGGGTCATGTAAGGACATAACTCTAAGTTGTTTTTTTCCTTTTTTGAAAGGAAATTTACTCTAAAATTATGAGTTTTTATTTGCATTTTTTTAATGATCAGACTCATTATCTCTATCAACTTTTCTTCTTCTCTTTTTTTTTTTTTTTTCATTATATTTAGTATGGAAAGAAGATAAATGGATAAAAGAGACAAAAGAAAGTAAAGAACAAAAGAAAGAAAGATTTTTTTATTTTTTGTATTTGATATGAAATATGAATAATAGATTAAAAAAAGAGACTATGAATAAAAATATAAATATAAATTAATTTTTTTTCATTATTGGAATGAATTTAAAAAGAAACAAAAAGGTATAAATGTATTTGTTTTATTTCATTTTTCTTTTTTTTTATCAGAAGAAAAATGATGAGTTATTTCTTCTTCTTTTTTCTCTCTTTCTTATTTATCTTTGTCAATCAAAGTACAAAATTACACATGAAAATAATTTAAAAAAAAAAAAAAACATAGAAATTGTGTGGCAAGGCAAGTCAAAGCATTTGTTTTCTTATTTATCTTTCATCACGAAATAGAAAAAAAAAAAAAAATCCCTTTCAAGCATGTAGTGGGTGGAGCAATGATTAGAATTGCAGCATCAAATAGGACTCCACACACAGTACCATATAGCCATGTTGATTTTCTTTAGTAGTGATATATTTATTTATTTTCAAACGTTACCTTGAAAGTTTTCCTGCATCTGAGAAAGATTTGCTCATTATTTAAATGGATAATTAATTAGTGGTATTTGGTTAAACATGTTGGTTCAGAGGACATAGTTCTAATTACCATTTAAATCATCAGTGGTCCACCATGAAAATCTATTGTTCTATATCGTAACAAAATTTTATTTCACTAATCTCCATACAAATCGGTTAAAAGATTATTTATCTATTATTTTTTATTTTTTTAAATTTAATAAAAAATAATATATTAATTATATTTTTTTCCATGTATATTATCGAGCATTTATTAACATATTCCTAAAAAATTACAAAAAAATTCACTCTAGGCATATGATCAAAATGCGTCAATCTAATCCTAAAATGCATGAATTGGAACCCATTCAAACTTTTTCATTTATCATCTATATCCGTATTCGAAAATATTTTATTTTTAATTTCAAATGATGTTAAATTAAATTTAATTATTTATGCATTTAAATTATATTTATGTTATTCTTTAATTATAATCATGCTTAATTTGTTATACATTTATATAAATTTTGATAAATTAATAATTTATATTTTATAAATTTTGACATATTTTTGTACTAACATTATGTTACATTATTTTTTCATATCATATTCATATCGTATATGAAGGTATAGCTCATAGATTCTATCATTTTTTAAGTTTTCTTTTTTTTTTTTTTTAACCAATGCCCTCATTTTAAACCTCAACATTGTATAAATAGATTGATTTAAAAAAAAAAAAAAAAAACAGCGATTTAACGTGGTCTATCACGTTTGCTTTAAACTAGAGCTAGCAACAAAGTCATATTTATGCCCTTTGAGGACTTAAACTATTTGATTTAACTATCTTCTGAGCTGTAGCAAATTCATAGCTTTTGGGGGAAGAAACGATCAGCAATAAGATTAATGTAAAAATAAATAAATAAATAAATAAATAAAATAACAAAGGATCTAATTAAGAATTATTTAAATGTTTGTTTAACTGATATCATATTCGTGTCGTATACGAAGGTATATTTATAAACATTTAAAACAATATTTTTACTAAATTTATGAAAAAGTCATTGGAAGGAATTAAAAAGTTTTCATTTGTCGGAATATTAAATACTAATTTAAAATAATTTATTAATTACATGTTAATTTTTTCCTTTTAATATATATCACCTTAACTAATTCCATTAAATACTGATTAACAATTTTCATTATTTAATTATTATTATAAAATTTCTTTTTACATTTAATATATTATTTTTACTGAATTCAAAGAGAACTAATACAATAATTATAAGTTTTTTTAAAAAATATTAACTCAATCGGACTCTAATTAATATATTTTTTTCAATAATGAAACTTTTTCCATCTAGTAATTACCCCCAATGATCCAAACACATCACTCAATTCTATATAGCCTGGGTTTTGTTAAACTAAAAATTAGAGTCATAAACCAGACAATCTTCGTTTTTTTGGGAGGTCAGAAACACCACACAATCTTCCATTATTGCCCACAGAATCAAATATTTGGATTAATTTGAACCCTAAGGAAACAAGGTCTTGCCACTTAAAACAAAAACCCTAACCCTAGCAAGATCGAAAATAGTATTTTTCAAGAGTTACACACTTGAATCAATATCAATGATTAAAAAAAAAATTAAAAATCGGTGCTGTCGCTTGAGATAGTCTGAAACCGAGGGTCAATGTCCCTCTCTAAAGCTAATTAATAAAATAGCAAGGGCATGCATGCATGTTACATGTTTATTTTAAAAGAAAATGCAGGCTTTGGACGTGCATGCATGCCAAATTGGAAAAATAAAAAGAAAAATATTAAAGTTCCCAAGGTTTTGAACTTTGAATTAAAAAAAAAAAAAAACATGGAGCGATGTCCGTAGATCCACCCCATACATTTTATATTGATCGCCAACTTTTGATCTCCCTACCACCAACCCAATACCGGTGGAAATATGAAAACAATAATAAAAAATAAATAAAAAGGAAAGAGTTAGCAAATGTTGGAAAATTAAGTGATATTCAATTTTTTATTTTTTTTTTCATAATTTTAACTAAAAAATTTATTAAAAAATCTATATAATTATTCACAAATCATAACACTTAAAAACTTTTAGCAACAACAATTAAAGTTTATAAGCGATCGTCCACATTTTATTGCCCGTTTAACCCTTCAAATAAGTAAATAACTCATACTCTAAGCAAACTTGAAAAAACAAATTATGGAGTTACTCCTTAATGTAATGCTTTCACTAATGTAGTAATTGATATTTTCCATTTATAAAAATGAATATCTAATAGTGAAAATTTTAACACGTAATACGATTAGTGTAATTGATAAAAAGAATTAAGTTCAGATAAATTTTTTTGATAAATTGGGGTTGAGAATGAGGTTGTTAAAATTTGAATTCAAACTCTTATGCTTTATAAGTGTCTTCCCATTAAATCACGAGATTTTTATCTAAATTAATGTAAATTCTGACACAGCTAAATCGTAATTATCAAAAAATTAAAATTTTACTTTGGAAAAGCAATTGAAGTATGAATTCAAATATTTGGATTCATTCCTTTTAGCCATAAAGTACTTTATCACATTTGAATATTTTGTAACTTCACATTTAGTCATTTATAAGTACAATATAGATTCATCAACTTTCAAATACAAAGTTAAAAAGTAGTAGATCGTGGAACAAGAATTTCTTAAAGTTTGTCCACAACAAAACAAAACAAAACATAGTCTTAATTAAATAGTTAATGAAGACCACTTTTAAAAGTATATATTTAAACTTACAACAAGACAATGCGAATTAAAGCGGTGGATTGGAAGGAAATATTTAGTTAATTGTCACATCGTTAATTGGGCAAATCATTTTTGTCCTTTATACGAATTAATAGTAATTTGTTTGGCCATTGTACAAGACAAAATTAGAAATTCGACATTTTTAGTTTTAATTAATAAAATCATATTATTGATTTATCATTTAATAATAATGATAATAATGATAAATGAGATTAATCAAAATCTTTAGCAGGTTCCAAAACTCGTCCACGTCAGCAGCTTAATACGACAGACTTCTGATCACCGATTCACCGCCTTGGTAATTGTTTATTTAAATTAAATTTAATAACTGCGGTGGCTAAAAGAAGTTGGCAGTTGGGGCCTTGTGGGGGAGGGAGGTTGACGGTGACGTGCGCCGCTGAGAAAACGGGAAAGCGTTAGCCATTGGGAAGTGGACTGACGGTGATAGGTGAAAGAGTTGAAGGCGATGGATAACGGCGAGTGGGCGCCACGGTGAGCGAAGGGAAAGGTTGGGGCCCAGGCCAGTGTGGGGGCGGGTGAACTCTGGTCCGGTGTCTGTGTGGGTCCCAGCCGCATCGGATTGGGGGCAAGTGGGTGTGGCTTAATTTAAATTCACGTTTCTGCATTTAATGAAAGGGAGGTGAAAAAATGAAAAAACAAAAAAACAAGGGAAGGGAGGGAAAAAGAGGGGGTTGAGAAGACAGAAAAGGGCATGAATTTGAAGATTATTTACCAACATGCTATTTTTGGTTCTTTCGGGTTTTAGGTGGGTAGGATGGGAACAGCCGGATAAACATGCTGAAGAGTAACACGTGGTGAGAAGGATAGTGAGTGCAGTACAGAAATCACTGTTGAACAGTGTGTGCATTGAAAATTTGAAACCCTTACCGTGTCCATGTCTGGCGTGGGAATGTGTTTTAGACTTTTTTTTTTTTTTAAGAATTTTATTAACAATTTTTTTTACAAAAATAAATCTTCGAGTAATAAAATAAATTATAAATATTAACATTTAAACATAATTTTTATTAAATATTAATAATTAAAAAATTATATAAATTAATTATATTAAATTTTATATTTTAATTATTATCTTTTAACAATTTTTAAAGTTGATATATTTTTAATTAAATAATGTAAAAAATAATATGATCTTACTTCAAAAAATTAAAGAATAAACATAAAAATTTAAAACTATTTAAATAATGATAATTAAATTTGATAATTTTAGATATAAATATAATAAAATAATAAAAATATGATAAAATATAAATACATAAATTTATATAAATTTAAATAATTTAAATTATAAATTATTAAATTTAATATAAATATTGATATAATAATAAATTTTTTATTTTATTAAATTATATTATTAAATTATTTATATTAATTATGTTGAATAATTCTGCAATATAATTTTATATTTTATGCTTTTACGTTATATTGTATTTTGTGATATAATTGTGTCTTGTCTTGTCAAATTTAAAACTTTGGTAAAATTAATAATGACCCCAGCTGATCTGACGAAGGTGGTCCAGTCCAGTCCATCGAAGTCCGAATGAATGCGGCATAAGCCGGAGGGTAAACACTGGACAGTGTCCCAAGAAGGCATGGCAGGCAGGCAAGGCGGCAGCTCGGGAAACTGAATTTCACCTGTGATTGTGCGCCCGCCACCCGTACCCCCTCCGCCGCCTAATCTTTCCCCACTTCTTCCCTTTTCACCTCAAACGACAACTGAACTAAAATAATCACTTCTTTTCTTTCTTCCCTTTTAACTGCAATGAATCTCTCTCAGCCAAGCCAAGAAGCAACAAAACCAGCTTCATCATTCCAGGTTCTCCGACATTAACAAGGGAAAACAACCATTCAACTTCAAACTGGGGATTAAGAACAAGCAGTCTAAATCTAAAACCCCCCGAAAAAAAAAAGTTCTCGTTTTTCATTTTATTTGGCCTTCCATTTCACTTTTTTCATATAAAGGTTTATATTATATTATTTTTATATCGTAATCATATTTAAAATATTTTATATTTATATAAATTTTAATATATTAATAATTTAAATTATATAAATTTTAAAATATTTATATATTTATTTTATATTATATTTTAAATATTTTATAAATATTATATTTATATAATCATATTTAATATTATAAAATTTAATTATAGATTTAAATAAAAAAATAGCACATCAAAATCAACTATTAAACTCGTTTTGTAAGGTAAATTTTATTATTTTAATAATTTAAATTATATAAATTTTAAAATATTTATTCATTTATATAATATTTTAATTATTTTATGTCTATTACATATTTATATTTAATTTTAATAAATTTAATTATAAATTAAAAAAAATTAAATCTGACCCTTTTCAAACATATCTTGTTATTAACTTTTTGCTTTAGCTTATTTTTTATATTCATTAATTTTATAAATTTTTTTTTCTAATATTAGTCTTTAAAATTAAACATTTAAATAACTTTCCAGAGTTAACCTTTGCCTAAAGATGGCGCCTCCTCCGTTTAAAACCCGGGCACAAAAATAATAGAAACGTCGTTAGCGTAATCCAATTTCCTCTCAAATCCCAACCTCGAAATTCCACCCAACTTCCAAGGGCATTCTCGTAATTTTTCATTCACTGTTCTTTTCCCCCCACCGTGCGTGTCTCTGTTACTACAACTAAAACACTGTATTATTGCTTTATTTTTATTTTTATATAAATTTAAAATATATGAAAAAAAATGAACGCTTTGGTTCTTTTTACAAGCAAAAAATTTATTGTTGTTATACCCGAAAGATGCAGAGATTCACCGCATTCAGTGGCCAAACATTGTTTCTTTAAAAATATTTGTAATTAAACCCTAAAATTATTTCCATTTTCTCGTTCTTCCCTCTTGCTTTTTTTTTATTTAAAGTGAACATTTTTAGTTGTTGCTGAGATGGTGTGGAAGAAGAAGAGGACGAAGACGAAGAAGAATTAGTGTGAGTTTAAAATAAATTAAAAAATTGAAATGGAAACAAATGAGTTACTATTTCGTGTCTGGGTACGAAAACCTTTTATTTCCCATCGTTTTCACTTTCAAGAAAAAAAAAAAAGAATAGTTCTTTTTTTTTCTTCTATATATTTTCTTCAAGAAAGTTTACCCTTATCTTTATTTTCAAATGAAAGTTGCTTCCTTTTTGTCAACGGGCATTTGGTTTTTCTGTTTTAAAACAATTTTATGGGTTTTGAGTTGTTAGAAAGTTAGCTGGTAATGTTTGGTTTTGTATATCTTCTTCTTCTTTTCTTAATGTTTTTTATATCTGTTGTTTTTGTCTGCTTTGTTGTTTTGTTAATGAGAAGATTGATGAGCCTTGATTATTAAAATAAAGGGTTTGTTTGGGCTTGGGGGATCCTTATGATTATTATTTTTTTTTGGTTTAAAGTGTTGCAGGGGATCTGATTTTGTTTTCTTACATTATTTGGTGATTTTTGCTGGTTTGTCGTTATGGGTTTTGTTTATTGAAAAGAAAGGAAGAACAGAAAAAAAAAAAAAAAAAACTATGTTGTTAGTTGGTAATTCTGGTTGTTCTTGTTGTTTTCTTTTCTTTTGAATGTACGTTTAAATTCTAAAGTACCGAGGTACAATTTTGCAGGATTTGAACTTGGTTTTATGGCTTGAATTTGAGGCTTACAAAAGGTACACTTTTCTTTTTACTATTTCAAATGTGAGGCTTTTTGCTAGTTGTGAAGATTCAACAGTCAAATCCATCTGCAGCGTTGTCATTCGTTGTGATTTGATCATATTTGTATGGACGCCTACACAAGAGAATCAAGGACCTGAATATTTTTTTCCGTTTCTGTAGGAACCGAGCAAGATAAAAATGGGGGAAAACTGATGTTTGGATCCAAGATTTCACAGCTCAACTTTGCTTGTTTCATAACTAATATTGCTTTCACTGTTTTGAGTTTGATCCCGGGATTTGAACCCTTTCCAAGGGAAGGAAAAAAAAAGGCAAAGTTAGTTCTGTACATTAGATATATTGAGGTTAACTTTTAGGTGGTGGCTGTCGCTTTTGCAATTAAGTTAATTTCAAACAATGGTTATATTCTACATTTGTGCGTAATTTAAGCAAAAGTACTTAGATTCTTGTTTTCAGAGATAAAAAGCAAGCTAGATCTTTTTCAAAATTTGCAGTCACCTGTGGAATATTCATACAAATTTCACAAGGTGAAACTACAAGGTCTTTGAAATGTGGGGGATTTTTTTTGGAGAGTGAGCGATTCTGGGGAGGTTCATGTGAATCAGTGAAAATGGTGTTGTCCTAGATGCTGGTATCTCTGTCTCTCTGCAGATTATCTGGGATGGAATAGTTAGCCATGTCGGTTGTCGTGTCCTAGAAGCCAATATGGTGGGGGCAGATCAATAACGCAAATGTTTTGCTTTTTTTTTTTATGTGCCTTCTTAAGACGTTATTTAGGTTCTACAATGACAATTGGTTTTTAAGATAGGGTTTTAAGCGTTGAATCTGTTAAGTGAGGAAGTTTCATAGGAATTCTTCGTGCCAAATGAGTCGAGAACAGAAGGGAAAACCGGAAAAAGGTGGCTCGGGTGCAGCCGAGAAAGTTGTGGTTGCTGTTAAGGCATCCAAAGAAATTCCTAAGACTGCTCTGGTGTGGGCTTTGACTCATGTTGTCCAACCTGGGGATTGCATTACATTGCTTGTTGTTGTTCCTTCACAAAGCTCAGGTACTTTTGTCTTGTTTCTTATTGGTTTTGCTTTTACCTGTGGTATTTTCCGTATTGGATTACTGCTTATGGTAATATCAATTTATGCTCTCTTTTTGAGCTTTTAGAACATTGAGTATTTGAATGACCTTTGAACCCCACTGTCTATGGGGTTTGGTTTAGCCTGTTTGTTTTTATGTTGTCAATGCAGGTTATTTAACACAAATACATTCAAGTTAGTAACATGAAATTTCCTTCTTAAAGTTATTGTTTTATTTATTGTATATTTTGGTTTTAGGTTCCCATCTTGGAATTTGTTTTGAATTAATGGGTGCAGAAACTTATGGTATTATCTTCTCTGATAATCTTGCTGTATATAAGACTCTCTTCAAGATTTTGTTTTCTGGTTTCTGACTTAGCAGATACTTCTTTTCAAATGGTTTTGTTTCCATGAGTATGTTAAGTTATTTTGTGGCATGGGCAAGTGTAATAATGGCTTGAAAGGGTCATAATTAAAAATAATTATGGTGTTTAAATTATGAAAAATTCGCTCAACTTTATTTTCTCCAAGAATCACTGCTTGCTTGTTAAATGCTGTACTCCTTCAGGTAGAAAATGGGGTTTTCCAAGATTTGCCGGGGACTGCGCCAGTAGGAAGTCTCAATCAGGATCAAGTTCAGAGCAAAAATCTGATATCACTGATTCCTGTTCCCAAATGATCCTCCAGCTTCACGATGTTTATGATCCAAACAAGGTAAAAACCTGGCTCTGGATGCTTGAGTAGATTACTGTTCTATGTAAATATCCTCACCTGCTAATGCTTTGTTTCCTAACTTAATCGCTCAGATTAATGTCAAGATAAAAATTGTTTCTGGATCACCATGCGGAGCGGTAGCTGCTGAGGCCAAACGAGCCCAAGCTAGTTGGGTTGTATTGGACAAGTAACATTCCGTTTGCACTATTTCTTCTTTACCTTTCCGTTTCACCTTTTCTGTTTGTGTTCTATGTAAAAGGGCTGTTATATATTGACACTTTCGATATCTCCCTCTTTTGTCTTTGTTTCTTGAATTGTCTAGGCAGCTCAAACACGAGGAAAAACGCTGCATCGATGATTTGCAATGCAACATAGTGGTGATGAAGAACTCACAGGGAAAAGTTCTCCGCTTAAATTTGGTTGGATCACCCGAGAATGAAGCTGAAGCTTCTTGTCGATTAAATTCTGAGAGAGATGATGACACATCTGATAAGTATCCCAAAAACAAAAACGCATCATCTGGTTCTATTAGAGGCCCGGTTGTCACTCCAACTAGCAGTCCTGAGCTGGGGACACCATTCACTGCCACTGAAGCTGGAACTTCTTCAGTGTCAAGTTCTGATCAAGGCACTTCTCCTTTTTTCATCTCAGAAGGGAATGGAGACCTGAAGAAGGAAGGATCATTAGTCATTAAGGAAATTCAAGATCTCGATGAATCTAGTTCAGACCCAGAGAGTGAAAATTTATCCTCTTTATCTTCAGCTAGTTTAAGGTTCCAACCATGGATAACAGAATATCTTACTTCTCATCATCAATCCTCACGACACCTAGAAGAAACTTCGGGTAGAGCTAATGACAGGGCTCAAGCTTCAACAACAAAAGCCTTGCTGGAGAAATTTTCAAAACTTGATAGAGAAGCTGGCATTGGAATATCAAGCTTTAGGAGTGATACAGAATTTAGTGGAAATGTGAGAGAAGCAATTTTATTATCCAGAAATGCCCCTCCTGGCCCTCCTCCATTGTGTTCAATATGTCAGCATAAGGCGCCTGTATTTGGAAAACCACCAAGGTGGTTTACCTACGCTGAATTGGAGCTTGCAACTGATGGGTTTTCGCAAGCTAATTTCTTGGCCATGGGTGGGTTTGGATCTGTTCATAGAGGACTACTCCCAGATGGTCAGGCAATTGCAGTTAAGCAACATAAATTGGCTAGTTCTCAAGGAGATCTTGAGTTTTGCTCAGAGGTGGAAGTCCTAAGCTGTGCTCAGCACAGGAATGTTGTTATGCTGATTGGGTTCTGCATCGAGGATAGAAGGCGGCTGCTGGTTTATGAGTACATATGCAATGGATCCCTAGATTCTCATCTATATGGTATTTCTTTCTGTTTAAGTAGAATAAAATCTTTATACCGATCTAATGCAACTGCGATATGTATGTGCTAATCATTGGTCTGCACAAATGGTTGATAACTTCATACAGTCTTCATGCATGGTTCCTTCAAAGAGTTTGCTGTGATGGCTTTGAGACTCAAAAGAGTTTTTGTTTTTTTTATAATCTTTGTTTATTGAAAAGGTGTTTTCCTAAGTTTCCTAACTGTTTGGATTTTTTATTATGAACAATAGAAAAGAAAAAAAAAACTGTTTGAATTTGATGATTGAATTAGGAAAAATGTTCTCTAAGCCCCTCAACCTCCACCCTGACTTGCTTCCAAAGCGCAGACTGTTAAGGAAAATAAATTCAAAATTCAAAAACCAAAGATGGCTGAAGTTAGTTCAGCTTGGTTTAACATAATCAGAATCAAGTTCGTAGGAAAGATTTATATAATTTTGCTTGTTTCTATCTAGCAACCATGGTTTTGACTGTACCATCAATTTAATGTCTTTCAGGGCATCATCGGGAGCCTTTAGAATGGCCTGCACGGCAAAAGATTGCTGTAGGAGCTGCTAGAGGTCTGAGATACCTTCATGAAGAATGCAGAGTTGGCTGCATTGTGCACCGTGACATGCGGCCAAACAACATTCTCATAACCCATGATTTTGAACCTTTGGTATACTGACTTTAACTTTTCTGCATGGTTGTGAATTTGGTACTTTCAAACTAAAAGATCTTTATTCATCATTTCTTGCATTGACATTATGGAGAATATCTAGTTGTTCTTTATTCTAGTAAAATACTTTCAATGCGCAAAACCATGAAAACAAATTTTACTCTGTTGGCATTTAATTTCTCATTATATATGCTACTTCCCATCTTATAACCTTCGATTTTTTCAAATGGATAATAGGAGAAGCATTTTTGTGACTGAACCATTTTATAGTTTCCTTGAATAGTTGTATGTGCAGGTGTTAATTCAGTTTTGTTTTGGTAGGTTGGCGATTTTGGCCTTGCAAGATGGCAGCCTGATGGTGATACTGGAGTGGAAACAAGAGTGATTGGAACATTTGGGTAAATCTTCAATGACAACCTGTTTTAACAATTTACCTTTCCTATGCCATTGTAGAATCCAATAATGGTTTATGCTGTGGTATAGGTATTTGGCACCAGAATATGCTCAAAGTGGCCAAATCACTGAAAAGGCTGACGTTTATTCCTTTGGAGTGGTGTTAATCGAACTAGTTACTGGACGGAAAGCCGTGGACCTTAATAGGCCAAAGGGCCAGCAATGTCTAACTGAATGGGTATTGCTAAACTCTGCTTTTATAGCTTGCTGCAAGTTACTAGTCTTTTACTCTGGTGTAGCTTTAGGAAAAATACATGGCACTAACATTTACCATAAAATTGAAGAGGCACACAATTTTTTTCTGGCTTTTTACTGTCCTCTAGGCTGTTGATCTGTCGTTTTTATTGGAACTTATTGCTTATTTTATGGTCCGGAATAGGCACGTCCACTCTTGGAAGAATATGCTATAGATGAATTGGTTGACCCCCGATTGGAGGATCGCTATACGGAACATGAGGTTTATTGCATGCTTCATGCTGCATCATTATGCATAAGGCGGGATCCTCATTCTAGGCCTCGGATGTCACAGGTAATGAGAAACTAATTTGTTTTACCAGACATATTTTACTTGCAATATACTGTTTTCTTAGTGTTCTTTTTATATAGATCTTCGTAGCCTTAAAATGATTGGTAACTCAACAAAATTTTAAATTATCACAACATTGTTTTACTTTCAAAGTTCTGTTGATTTTGGCTTCATTTTTTTTAAAAAAAAAATTTCTAGTGTTATATTTTTGTATTAAAGATTGGGAATGGAAGGCATAAATGGTTTAGACATCTGCTTAGAATGTAAAATGGGTTGGAAGTAATGCCTTGGGTTACAAAATATCTCTTCCTTGTCATTCAATAAGATGCGGAATATTTTGCTGATTGATTGAATGCTCTTTTCGGAGCAGGTGCTCCGCATATTGGAAGGTGACATGCTCATGAACACAAATTACTCATCGCCAGGATATGACGTTGGCAACTGCAGTAGCCGGATATGGGCAGAGCAACAACGGCATTACAGTGGACCCCTTGCAAATGAGGCATTAAAAGGGTTCAGTGGGAAGCTCTCTCTCGACGGACAAACACCGGGATCAAGGAGGAGGACTTCGTGTGAAGATAATCTGTAGAATGCTTGTTTACCCCGTTTGATTATATGCATGTTATGCTATATATATATATATGTATATATATATATATATATATATATATAGGCCTTTTGGTTATATTTTCTTTGTTTTTTTTCCCAATGCCAACTTGATATCGCTTTTGTATAGCAGTAGTAGTAGTACTGGAAGCAATGGGGGTAATATGGTTTCTGTAATTCTTTTTGGAAATGCCGATTTTCAAAGCTATGGTGAACATTTCTTCTAAAATCAATGAGCTAGCTTGAGAAAAATGTAAGACTCATATTCATATATTTTGTCTCGTAATCGTGTTTAAGGTATTTTATATTTTATATAAATTTTGATACGTTAATAATTCATATTATATAAATTTTGAGACATTTATATATCGTGGGGTTGTGTTTTAATTATTTTCTAAAGTTATATTCATTTACTTGTTCCCTCTCTCTCTTTCGCATGTCTATGGGTATAGGATTTTGTTTGATACTTGATAGTGCATGGCAGGATTTGGACCAGTTGTTTTGAATCTTTTATTGGTGAGCAATAAGTAAAAATGTCTTTGGTTCGAACCCATATTTTATTTTTTGTCAAGAAAGCAACTGCCAGCTGACAAAAAATGGTTCTGGGATTTTGTCTTTGCATCAAGAAACAAACAAAACTTTGGGAAAATACATGGAATTTTAAAGTCATTCAAGCTGACGTGAAACATCCTTAACCTGTAAAAATTTTTTGTTTTGCTTGAATTTCAAAACTTTTGAAAGGACTTCTTTTAAAACATAAAAGCTTACCTTGGCTGGCATTTGCCTTTTTCTTCCACGATGACAGTCTGAAAATTGCAGCAGAAGATAGGTCATCAAAAGGTAAAGATATTAAAATTTTTGCTTGGTTTTTTTTTGGCTGCTTTGACACTAGTGAAGCCATTTTTTTTCCCTTATCTACAACTGAACAAGTTGGTTGGCTTTTGTTGTCTGGACGTTACCTTTGTAATGTTTGCCTTTTATTTCATCTGGTTCCTGTCTTTTGAAAAACTTAGCCAAAGCCTTGTCTCCCCTCCGGGGAGGTACCTTTGTTTATGTCGTGAATTTCAGTGTAGTTTTTAGCTACCCTATTTCCGGGGAAAAAAAATTCTGCTGAATGGGTTAAGAATGAGAAAGGAACCTCCTAAAAACCTTTTCATAGCCTCTTCTAAATCCCATCAACAACTGCCTGTTTTCAACCCAATGCAACATTTTCATGTTCCAAACTCGATGGATTGATGGCCTGGTAATCCTGAATTGTGGATTAAGGTTTTTTTTCTTTTTTTCCTTTCATACGTAAGATATGTTTCTCTTACCAAGGTGAAATGGTAGCAGCAACTGGTCATTCATGGCAAAACATGATCGGGCGGCCTGGTGAACAATCTTGTATCCATTCCATAAATGCACTGAAATCTGCATTTTTGCCGGGTTCAGAACATGATTTAGGGGAAAAAGATTGAACGTGAAAAACTGATGGAGACATCAGAAAATAGGGTGATAATAAGTTAGCATTAAATTATTTTGATGTAGCCTTTACAATGTTGGACAATTGTAAGTCATCCTTCAAATAGGGACACGAGACAATGCTTTAATAAATACAACTGAGACAGTGGTCCTAATGCCCTGCTGGACCATTTTTCAAAATTGCCAGCTCCATTCCCTTCTTCCTAGGGCTTCCTCATCTTGGATCTTGCATATCTACAAAAGCAGTAAAGATTAATAATTTGACATAATGAAATGTGTCTCCTAGACAATCGTATTATAAAACTAGTTAGGGAAGTTATACGTACTCTATGTGCATGCCACCTCGATCTGATGAAGGCAACAGGCTGCCTTGAAGATCCGTCATCACTTTCGTGGCTTGTTCTATTTGCTGCGATGCAAAGATGGTCAGAGAGAAAGAGAGAGAGCTTAACGAGATCTTGCATTAGAACCAGAACGTTACCATATAGTATATTGTTTAAATGGTGACCATAGAAACAACATATTGTAGTCTTAATAACAACCAACAAAAAATACCATTAGCTATAAGTGATCAAACCACTAAAGATGCATGTAAAAGAACTCAGGATACTTAGAATGTAGTTACCAGAGCCATTGGCATAACAATGAATGATCCATCTTCTTGAAATTCACGAGGTCATCATATTGTGATAACGCTTGCTACAAAAGGTTTAACCAGGGAGAAATGCTAGCTGTTATGTTTTTTCATTTTCTATTTTAACACTCTTTTCTTACATAAGCAACCAATCTTGCAGTTTACAGCTTTGCAAAAAAATTCAGTGTACTTTGCTTTCAATGTTTTATAATGCTTCCACATTTCTATTTTATTCCAACATTTATGTTCTAAACAAATATCTTCTCAGTTCCATTAAGGTATATGGTTTGGAACTTCAAAGTGCGTAACTATGAGTAATAAGGATTACATTTCCCCGAACAGCACATGTTAATAGAGTCTTATAGGGGAAACACACACACACAATACAAAAAAAAGAAAAAAACAGAGAGTTCAATTCTCCTATAGCTAAATTTGATTCATGGGAGTCTGACATGTATGGTATTATAATGAAGGGCTATGCTATGAAACAGGATAATTAGTCATTTAAAATTTTAACAGATACTCAAGGTCTATAAATTGCAGCATTAAGTTCAGATACCTCAAAATCAGCAAATGCAACTGGCATTCCTCCTTTAGCCCGAATCTTGAGTATATTGAATCCAGGATACCTGGGGCCAGAAAGAGTTGAAGTTAGCTAGTATTTCTACATAGTAAAGAGACACCAGACACTACAAGTAAGGATATGCTTGGAGGAAAAAAAAATTATAAAATCCAGGACTTGGTTCTATGAGGGAAAACATTTTCAACCAAAATGACCTAATGATTGAAACTGCAACTTACTGAGACAGAACTTGCTTCAGTTCATATTCAGTGCAATTTGGACCTAGATTTGCTATAAATAAAGTAGAGCATGGTTGAACACCTTCATCAACAGTCCTTTCCAACTGCTCCTGCAGTAGGAATCAAATTAAGTGCCGGGCAACAAGTATTTAACAGAATAACTAAGAAAAATGTGCTCTTTGAATTTTTTTTTTCCTCAAAACCACGATCTCTTTGCAACCTTAATCCTCTGATAATTCAAGACAAACTTATCCCAGACTCCCACTCATTCTTTCTTGAATAAGCCACAGATGCCCTATGTTACTTGGACTCCAGGATGAGCATTGGATATAAGTATATATCTGAAATGGGTACACTCAATTTTTTCTAAGTTTTTTTATATATTCAGAGATTGACCCCCACATCCATGTCCAAAGTACTTCGGTTAAAACGGAGAGTTGGAGTACCGTAGCATATGCCTTCTATAAAATAGCTTCAAATGCTTATATGATGATGGAACCAAGAATAAAATGGTTTTTACTTACATTTGCAGGTGGTACAGAGTTTTCTGGATCCAGTACTGTATCACTGCACATTACCACACAATAAGGTAAACTTAGAAATGCAATAAAAATTTCACATGATTAATTAAAAAGGTACTTCCTCATTATCACTAATAATATGAAGTTTTTCACAGTGTTCGTGCTTGACATGGAGGCAACTTGAAATATTAGACTTTTAACTGAAAATAATAATGCATCTCCATAGAGCTTTCAACCTCTTTACAGTTTTTAAATCATCCTTGTTTGAAGAATCAGCATTGTCAGCACCAGATGGTTCTTCAGTGTCACTGCCTCCTGAATATGGAAATCAAATTAACATGAGTAGGTAATAAAGGATCATGTTGAGGGTGCAGAGGCTCCCACATGTAGAATCATAGATATGCACTTCTTTTTTTTTTTTTGAACCACAATAGAAAAGTCGAGAGGAACTGTATGAACTTACCATCATCACTTGAAGTTTCTTGGGTATTAGCTGAGGCCTTGCTTCTATTATCAATAACAACGTATGGACCACTGCCTGAGCATGGAAGTCAAGCATCCTATAATAGCTTTGGAGATGAACCGAAAAAAAGTTTCAACCAATCGAACAATTCAAGACATTATCTACCTGGTTTACGTTTTCTCCTTGAGTTTGATCTGGCTAGTTCAATATGCAAAACAGATCCTGCTTGAGGATCAAACTTTACACCCTAAATATGGTCAATCAAAAGAATGAACATAATAAAAGATGACAGAAATATCCAAAAGCTTCAAGAATTCATGTTCAGTAATAATACTCACATTTAATGCATGCATTGCTGCAATTGCAGATTGATGATTGAGAAAGGTAGCAAAGGCAACAACCTGTAATCATAAAATGTAGCCCCCCATTATATTGCTTTTCCAAATATTATTTGTCTTAAAAATACAAACAACAAACTTCTGCTTAACAACATGCAAGTGTCAACGAGTATATAAGAGGTGAACCCAAGGCTTAGCCCAGTTGATTCATGCAGCCATCCTGAAGAAGCGATATCCAACAAGTCTGGGATTCGAATCCCAATTCTACAACTCTTCCCCTATCCCCATGTTGTAGCCTCCCTTGTACAAAAAGAAATGAGTATGTAAAAGGGGCAGCAACATTAATGTTTTGAGTAGTGTTCTTTTGTCAAAGAATATTGCAAGAAATATTGAACAATGATATAATCATAAAACAAAATGCTGAGTTCATACACTTATCGAAATTGGCCAATACTACCATTAGATAGCAAAAAAGAAGTCGCTTTTTCTTTCTCAAAAATAGCTAAAAAGAAAGAGCAAACAGTTTAAATGTAACAGAAATTCAAAAAGAACAGTCCCATAAAGAAAGTAAGGTAACAAAATTTGTTATTGACACTTTTCTCTTGGATTGTTAAAAAGTATTGCCTTTGAATCCAAATGTATTGCTCCAAAAAAAATAAAAAAGCAAGTAGCAAAATTAGCTAGAAATAGGAGGCTTTAACTTCAGATTGCTTATCAAATTTCTATATAAATAACACTAAAATCTAACTATTTCTAAATTCAAATGATCTTCATAATTACTTGAAATAATAAATAAGAAGAATATGCTAAATTTCGGGTCCTTATTGCAATTTGTCGTTACGAATGAATAAATTTCTCGGAAACCAAACAGAAAGTAAAAGGATTGGCAAGAAAGAAACAAATGCCATTTACCTGGTTGCCACGGCCAGTGTACTTGAGCTGGCAATAGTCGAAGCCTGCGCGTCGCCGAAACAGGTTGTGAATCTCACGCGCCTTGACGTCGTCCGGGAGTCCAGAAACGAAGAGCGTGTTGATCAGGTTACGGTCTTGGTCAGGTTGAAGGTAATAGGGATCGTATTCGTACGGGGGCCGCGCCATTGGATTCTTATTGTGGAAGGCTGTGATTAGGGACAGCTCGGTGGCGGTGGAGACTGTTAGGTTCTGAGAGTTTCAGGGGGTTTAGACCTCAGAGAGGAGAGTGGAGAACGGAAACTCAATTTTTATTTTCCTCTCACATTTTTCTTAATTTTGAATTTATAAATAATTTTTATGGTACAAATTCGTTGTGTATAAATTTAATACTTAATTATCGACTATTAAATTTTTTCAGTTTGTTAAAAAAACTAAAAAAAAACTGAAATAATAACTAAAAAACACTTATGTCTTTTAAATTTTTTATTATTTAAAAAATTATAAAAAATTATCATTTTCTTCTAAAAACTCAAATTAAATTTATAATATAAAATACTTAAAGTATTTATATATTTTGCATGTGAAATAAAAACTACCTCACATGTTTTATTATCATATAACTTTTTTAAAAAAAATACTATCTCTTACATCGTTTAATAATTTATTTAATATATAATTTTCTTTTTAATTCACTGTTTTTTTTTTATTTTCACTTGCATGATTAGTGTAAAATATCGAGTAGATAAAAAATATTTTGTTAAATTGATTTCAAATACCAATTAAAATCAATTCAACACATAAATTTATGTAAAAATTAAAAATAAAACAAAACGTGTTTATGTATTTTTATTTTATAAAAATATTTTTTAAAAATGGTTACTTCCGTACTTTTGCTGTCTCAACTTACTCTACTCTTCGAACAGAATATATATATATATATATTTTCAAAACTACCTGTAGTCACGGGTTGTCCTTTGTCTAGAAAAATTTTTGGACTTTGCGGGAGGTCAAGCTCCGAGGGACGATGGCTGCTTAAGGTGGAGTTCAAATTCAAGAAAGGCTCCTTTGAACCATAAATGAAATAAGCATCCGAACATAAATGATTTAATCATATTAATTTACTCAATCATTTTTAAAAAATAATTTTTAATAAATTTAAATTTAAATGTAAACTTTTATAATTTTTTTATATATAAAAACAAGTCCAATGAGTAATTGTGAAGTACACTCACCTTTTTATAACAACGCTGAATATATCTGTAGTTCGAACCTGCATGTTGATGAATGATGGAGATCATCTGATCACCAATAAAAGAAAAAAGGCTGAGGGCTAAGGCAACGGTCGTCGAGTATTATATCCACTAAATGATGGGTGGGGCTTCCACACTGGCTGCACATTGGGATCGTAATGGCTCATCTTATAACTAATAAAAATTGACAAATATTCATCTTAAAACGCCTATGTAAGATTAATTTATTACATGCTCAGTTGTTTGATGCTAGCTATAGCCATACGATACTCCCTGTTTCCACTGCGTCAATCTAATTTCGTTTTCCTTATGTATTGGGGGATCATTTAAACATTGATTAAAACTTTAAAAAAAGGGTATTTGCAATTCATGAATCTTAGAAAACTATGATCATCCCAACCATTTAATGACAAACTATTTGTTGACAAAAGAAAATTTAGCTCTTGTATATGGCTTCAAATCACATGCCCCAAAAGCCTTCAATTTTTCATGTCAACAACTGTCCCCCTCTGTTGGCTACTGATTACTGCACCATATTCCATGTGCCCGCTTTACCTTCTGCTATAAAGCAACGCCAACGAATTCTATGAATCGCACCCTTCTTTTTCCCTCTTCAATTTTTAATATTGAATCTTCGTTCAGCAAAATCATGGCCACATCGCTCATTTACTGAACAAAATTAAATGTACCCCAGATACACCACTGTACTGTGCTCTGCCTAAGTTCATTTCCTCGCAATGACCCCTAACAGAAACCCATTGAAGCCAAAAGTAGGAATTAGAGTGAACCTGAAAATGAAAGCCCATAATATAACTAAAAATCCAAATCAACCATCAAGAACCATAACCAGACTGTTTCAAAATACAGTTTACTGAGACAAAGATCATCATCAACTGTTCACCGAAAAAAATGGCTAACTTTATTGCAGGTGATTTCCTCCTCTTTGAATGTATGAAATTATCCAAAAAAAAAGAGAGAACAATGGTTAGCTGGTTCACACACACACACATTTATATTTAGATTAGATGATCTGGGCAACAGATTGCCTCAAACTTGCACAACTTCCGTTCAATTATGATTCAGGGGATCAAACCAAAACATCTTTAATTTGACACTTAACAATGTTAAATTAAATAACACTTGGAAACAAACAAGAAATTAAAAAAAAAAATTGAGATCATACTAATACCAATTGACTCAATTTAAACCCCAAGAGGAATAAATTGAGAATAAAGAAACACAGAATTATGAAGAAGATGAAGGTCCAGATATTAAGCCGGTAGATTCTTCATCATGCAAATCATCAGTCTTCCTCAACGAAGCGTGCACCAAAACAACAACCGCACCAACCAAAAGCGGCTCCAAGATATTGAGCGTGGCATCAGTCAACAGCAGGAACGCGAAGGTCAAAACCCCCAACACGACCAGCACCACACGATCGTCGATCGTGCGGTCGAAAACAACCAAGGGTTCATCCCGTAAAAAGTACAAGAACAACCAACCGGCCATCATGATTACGAGGACAATGAGGGAGATGGGGTGCCATAACATGCTAAGGAAAAGGATCAGAAGCACGATTATAGCGTAGTTCATGGGGAAGTAAGCAAGGTTAGTCCTAACCCTGGAAATGGCTTCGGAGAGATTTCCAGGGAAGTTGATGGAGCGGATGTTGAACATGAGTTCCCATGGACGTCGAGCTCCGAGGCCTTCTTTGATACGTACCTTGGCTCGAGATAAGCATTCGAGGTTCGCCGAGGGTCCTGACTCTGGCGATGAAGAAGTCGGGATTGTGCCGTAGGTTGTCATGTTTTTTCTAATGGCCAAAAAAATAAAATTCAAATGTTTGAACGTTCAATTTTCAAAGGCTTTGTTTTGGGGAAAGAAGAATAAGAAGCAAGTTCCAGAATATTCTCTGAAAGAAAAAAAAAGGGAAAAAGAGAGGAACGTGCAGGTGGTTAAGGAATAAAGAATTGATGAAAGGGGCGGGACGGATGTTTTTATAACGTGATTGCCAGGTCTTTAAGTGGTTTATATTCCAAAAAAATAATAATAATAACGCCGTTATACTAACATCTGATAGTGTTTATTTTCCCCTTGATCTGCACATAGAACGTTGATATATAAAAGAAATAAGACATTGATATGTATATCTTTATCATATGATCTTTAGGTAAACTTCCAAATTATAATAAAAAAAAGAGTAAAGTTTAAATTAAGTTTAGTAAAAAGGTTAAAAAGAAAAAAAAAATACCTTCTTTGATCTGACATTAGTTTTTAATATCATTAGTATTTATTTCTTTTTTTAATAATATGGTAAAAAAATATCTTGAATTTTATTTGAATCTTGGATCTTCTTGAATGATTTTAAGAACTTATTATTTTTAAAAGTAATTTAATGCATTTAAAACTTTATTCTGAAAGTAACTCCCTAAATAAAACGAATCCTAACTGGAAAAACAAAAAAAGGGCGCTCATTTATTTACTAACTAGACCAACTTTTGTCTTTTGGCTTATTACTACTAAATTTCCAACTTGTTGCGATATGCAACCCGAAAAAAAAAATGGAAAAAAAAAGAAAAAAACACAAAATTGAAATAAGAAAAGCGATATTGACAAGTATTTAACGTGTATAAACTAGGAGGATTACTCCATATAAATAAGGAAAAGTTTGAATTAATGCTTATCATGTTTATATCCCTTGATGCATTGATTAAATTCGTTCACGCATTAAATTTATTCAATTAGATTTAAATTAAGTTTGTTTAAAATAAATTTTTAATGATTTAAATTTATTTAATTTAATATTAAAATAATTAAAAAATAAATTTAATTATAAAAATATTAATATAAAATAATATTTTAAATAATAAATAAAAATTTTAAATCAAACTTAATCCAACTCTAATGAAAACTGGACCAAAAAAAAAGTTCATTTGGACCAAAACCAACTTGCCCATGAGCTCCACTTGTACTAATATTTTGTCCATCTCCTTAGACTAGGTGAGGTTGATATAGGACATGACGGACTTGAGCTACACCTTAAATTGTATGAGATTTTTAACCGAACATCAGGAGATTTCATGAGTTCGTTGTTTTTTAAATATTAATAATAAAATTTTAAATCACGTAATAAATTAAAAAATTATTATATATTTTATTTTTAAAATTAATATAAATAAATTTTAAAATTATTTTTTATTTTTAAATATATTTTAAAAAATATGTATCAAATTATTAATTTATTAAATGCAAAAACTTAACGGACACGTCGACATAAATAAAATAATATCTAAACTTTATTAATGCAAATATTTTATATATTGCACTACTAACATCTTGACACATCAAAAGTACAAACTACCCTTCCCTTGAAAGATGGATAAGTTGGAGATAAGACCACATTAAAAGGTTTGTAGGGACGGCATTCATTGATGGATTAAAAACAGAAAGTCGTGGCCATGGCCATGGCATGTGAAGCAAAGATTTTGCAGATCAATGGAAGATTGTAAGAAAAAAATTTTGCGCATGTCATATTGTTTAATAAAAATGTTATTTTATGTTTGGAATTTAAAGGCTTGGCTTTTAGGTAACTTTTGCCATTATGCATGCGAAGATAATAATGTAGCTGAAAGTTAAATGATTTAAGACCAATTGATTTTCTTTCAAGAAAAAAAATAAAAAAAAAAAACCCGATCCATGTAAAGCCTTTTGATATTTTTCTTATAATAAAATCCGCAAAATTGTATATAATAAACAGTTAACCTGTTTTCAGTTGGAACAAAATGTGTCTTCATATAATTTTGTGCATTAATCAGAATTACAGTTCATTCACCGGAAGAAATAACTTTTACCTCTATAATTTTCATTAATTTCAATTTCAATTGAAAACTAAAGTAAACTAAGAATTCGTTTTTTTTTTTGGAAAAAAACAAAGGTTTTTCCATTTTTTTTTTAAAATTTTGATTTTTTATTATTTCAATTATTTTTTGTAAATTTTTTTTCTTGTTTGGTTGTTTTTTTTTTGACAAATTTACATCGATACGAAAAGTATTGAGTCTTAGACTTAAGCGGTCCATTCTTTTTTATTTAACATACAATTTATAATGATCAATATATATATATATATTTGTTTGAAGTAGAGGTGTTCATGGTTAGTTATTTACTGTAGTCTTAAGGTTAATCTAATATTTAAAATGTTTGAATAAAAATATTAAGTTCGAAAAATAAATTTAAGTAAAAAAAATAGATTTGTTTTAAAAATGGGCCCGGCCTTGGCTCTCACTTTCAAGGCCGAGCTTAGCCCATTTTATAATTATATAATATATTGATTTTATATTTTTATATATTAAAAAAATTTCATTATATAAAAAATACATATATAATATTATACTATAAATATTAAAAAATATGTAAAATTATTTAATTTTGAAATTTAATAAAAGAAACATATTAAACTATTAAAGATTAAATTTAAAAAATATATTTTTAACAAAAATAAATTATAAAAAAAGTAATATAAGTGAGCTTAAATGAATTTACAGTTTATACTACTCATTTTTAAATATAAACAAGTTTGACGAAAATTTAAGATCTTTATTTTAAATTGAATCAAACTTAAACAAATATAAATTATATTAATATCAATCTCAGTTAAAATTTAACTTGACTTACAAACACTTATAGTTAAAAAAAATTATCAATCCCTTTTTATTTTACTTTTAAGTTCAGAAAAAGGTTCTATGTTAATAATGACTTGAAATTTATTTTTAACTAATTAAGTTATTTTTATAAAAACAAATTTGGAAAATATAAAAATTATTTTCTGAAAAAACAGTTTTTCATAAAACAAACAAATTCTAAAATTCGTTGAAACTTTATACCAAAAAAGTCGTATAGAGACAGAGATAGAGATAGAGACAGTAAATGTGAGGCGGATCTGACAAATCAAAGTTTCGTTACATTCATAAGATAAGACCCAGAGGTTGATGAAAGTTACGGCTAATATTTTTGTATATAATTATTTAATCATCCTTAATTTACACGCAAACAAATGCATAAGATTCATTTATTTGTAAGACTATTGAGGTATTATCTCAATGGTAAAGTGATGATTTTAAAACTTTGATTAATTCTAATTCAAATTTAGTTATGTCTAAATTTGATTTAATTTCATGTTTATTTAAAAGTTGGATTGTTTATTAATTTTATTTGTTTTATAGAATTTTTTTAATTTAATTTTATAAAATGAAAAATACGTATTTATTGTCATAAAATAAATGACTTGTAATTTGACATTATTGATTGCAAATAAAATCTTTTCTGCCTTAACCAAAACTATCAAATATTATATAGATGAATTCACTCAATATTTAAAAAAAAAAAAAAACTTTTGAAGCATTCTATTTTTAAATGAGTTTTTTTAATTTTTATTCTTGAATTTATATTCAAGTAAATTCCTTATGGTATCCTTATTATGCAAGTGAATTAACTTGTATTTTTATTATTAATCATCTACATAATAATTTAATATTCTAAATTTCATGGGAAAATTTTTTTACTAATAACATAATAGATTAAATCAGCAAATAACAGACAGTAATTTTTTTTAAAATTTTACAAGAGAAATAAAAGAAGTTTTATATATTCTTAAAGTATTTTAAAAAATAAATAAATAAAATTTTTAATAATTTTTAATCCAATTATAAAGTTAAATATTTCATTGCTGTGTATAAGACAATCTTTATAAAAATAAAATTTTTATTTTAATAATAATATTTTTTGATTTTATAAGTAAAATTAAAAATTAATATATATTTTATTTATTTATTTTTTAAATATAAACTTAAAACACATAAAATTTCTTTAATCCCGTTAATTAAAATAATTTTTAATTATAAAAAATAATAATCCATAAAAATATTCATTATTATTAGACTTTATAATTTGTGTATTTATATCATATCCATATATTTTATTATGTTATAATAGTATTTAAGATTTTTTATATTTTTATCAATTATTATACATTTATAATTTGTATTATATAAATTTTAAAAATATAATTATATTTTTTTATATCATATTTTTTAATTTTATATATATTTTATTCATATAATCGTATAAAATATTATTAAATTTAATTAAAAAGAAGATAAAAAAAAACATTTATCGGGAAAAGTTGAGTCTCTACTTTTCCACTTCTCCGGTATCACTACCCTTCATTGCTGCTTTAGTAAAACGGTTTTCAAGTTTTTCGTTTTTTTTTTTTTTTCCC
>JBBYHK010000003.1:4810643-4824410 GCA_038382065.1 Adansonia grandidieri
CTTCTCCGGTATCACTACCCTTCATTGCTGCTTTAGTAAAACGGTTTTCAAGTTTTTCGTTTTTTTTTTTTTTTCCCCTATCTCTCCAATCTGCATAGCCGGTAACTGCAAATCTTTCTCTCTCTCTCGATCTCTCGATCGATCAATGATTTCTTCAGCTCACAAATGGATGCTCCACAGCGCCGACAGCTCTCTGGTAATTTCTTTATTTCTCCATTTATAATCTCAGTTTTCCTTTTTTTTTTCCTGTTTGGATTCCAAAGAAAAGGAAAAATTTCAAATTATTCCAAAGTTAGTAAAATTTTACGAGTTTGTCTTTGAACGTTAAAAGTAGAGATCAAGCTCGTTATCGATGGGGGAAAGGCTATGCGCCGTGTGCATACCAATCATCGGACTCATCGAAGCTCTTATCTTCAGCTTATCTTCTTGCTTCCACAATCATCAACAAACTCCACCGCCTCTCCGTTGCTCCTTCGAAGACATCGTTCGACTCTCGAAAAACTCTCCTTGTCTGTTATTTAAATGCTTACAATTACTTCTGAATATATTTCTCAACCTTTTTTGTTTAGAATTTTATTGGAAATTTCGCAGTTAGCGTGAATGAAATGGAGGCATTGCACGAATTGTATAAGAAGCTGAGCTCCTCAATTATTGATGATGGCCTCATTCATAAGGTTAAAATGGACTAATGTTAAATTTTGTTTTAATGAGATTAATACCATCTTTCAAGTACTAATCAGTGTGGAATTAACAGTTTTTTTTTTCATTGTATTTTTATTATTTGATGAAGGAAGAGCTTGGATTGGCACTCTTAGGTAATCAAGGAGGGGAAAATCTTTTTCTGGATAGGGTAATTTTATTTCACAAGTGATATATTCTTTCCTCAATTCTTTTCAAATTCTGCTTTTTTCTGTTCGTGCTTTATATCTGAATTTGACCTTGTATTATTTATTAAGTTACTATTGAGATTTGAGATTCCTTTTTCATTAATCTTGAGACAGGGACTTTGTAGTAGGATAAAATTGCTTACCTGAATTCAGAACCCAAAACGTTGTCAAATATGAATTGCTGCAGTTCAGTTTCACCCAGTATGGCATTTGGCAGCCACTTCATAGCTTTATTTCATCTTTTATGTGAACTTTTCCTACTGGCGACTGTTATATGAGCATAAATCATTTCTTGAGATAAAGTACTGAGGCTCCGTTTGATAAATGCTTTTGCTTTTTATTATTGGTTTTTATTCATTTTTATTTTTGTTTGTCTATTCAGTTTTTTGTCCCAAAAAAAAAAAAAAAAAGATAGTATCTACCAAACTGAACCCAAATATATATATGATTCTTAGTTAGCTGATAATTTTGTTTATGGTTGTATACGAAGTTGAATAAGTTTTACATGTTTCTTGACTTTTGCATTCGTATATTCATAGCCTAAATCAAGCTAATTAATTTTTTTTTTCCTTCTTGTATTTAACTTGAATTGAGATTAAGGAATAGAGTTGAGTTATTAGTACATAAATATTATCTGCCTACAACATAATTTTTCTGTCAACTTTCCTTTTGATCAGTGATCCAATGAGCTAATTCAGTGGTGAACCATTGTGCTTCTAGGTATTTGATCTTTTTGATGAGAAGAAAAATGGCATCATTGAATTTGAAGAGTTTGTACATGCACTTAGCGTTTTTCATCCTTGTGCACCTATGGAGGACAAAATTGATTGTAAGTATACAAGAACCTCTTCAGTCATCTTCTTTGTATTATCAGGCTTGAGACATATTAAGCACCATTTCTTTGTTCTCTCCCCTGGGTTTCATGCAGTCTCATTTAGGTTGTATGATTTGAGACAGACAGGATTTATCGAGCGGGAAGAAGTGAGTATCTTAATTTGTTGCAATTACTTTTTTTTGGCCAAAGACCGAACACACGACTTGCTAAAGTTGAAACTAGTTCAATCTGGATGATTTTATCTCTGAACATATGGATTGAGACAATTGTCTGGTCCTTTCTAAGTTTCTTCATGCCATAAGGATTTGTAGACAACTATTATGCTAGTTTCGCAACAAAGTTTCTTTTTGGCCTAAGTTACTTGGACTCTTTATTTTTCTTGAAGTACATTCTACACCCATGTCCAAATATGAGTATTAAAATATGACCTTCCAAATACATAAAAATACTTTAAAAAATTAAATATATCTGTATCTAATACTTACACCTGAGTTCGAGTAACCGAGATTCTTGTTGTTGCTTTATGAGTTCCGGAGATATGGCAATATGAGTTTTGTTTGTTTTCTACTTCCACTGATTGCAAGACTAGCCGAAGCCCAAAGCCATCCGTTTTTTAATTCCTTGCCCTTCTTTTGTCCTTGTCCTTAATAAAAATTTCCAACAGAGAATCCTTCATCGTTTATGTCCTGTAACCAGGAACCCTTACAGTTTACCTATTGATTGGTGTGTTTATTTTTTCAGGTCAGACAAATGGTAGCTGCTGCCTTGATGGAATCTGGCATGCAGCTCTCTGATGAAGCTGTTGAAGCTATCATTGACAATGTAATAATTTCGTATACCAAATCTTCCGTCGTCCACTTGTCTCTTTAACTCCTACACTGATAGTCTGATACCAATATATATATCTTGGTTCAGACATTTGCTGATGCTGATGCAGACAAGGATGGAAGAATCAGCAAAGAAGAATGGAAAGCTTTTGCTGTTGGGAATCCCATGCTCTTGAAGAACATGACTCTTACTCATTTACAGTACTTTTCCTTCCATGTCTTCAAACTTATTAGCATTAATGAATTAGAAATACAAGTAATCATGGCATCTAACATAGTTTGAATTTTCCTTTTCTTTGTTTCATATTGCATGCTAGGAGCATAACCACAGTATTTCCGAGTTTTATTTTCAACACTGAAGTTGATGATTGACCAGTTCGGGCTCTCTTTTCTAGTAAGGGCGGTATCGTAAGCCAAAGGTGGCAGTACACTTCAGAGCGGCAATCAACGGCGAAGAAGAGTTTGTTTGTATTCTTTCCTTCAAACGTCCTGCCGCTCCGGGCGTTATCATGTAAGTTTCGGGCCAACGGAACTGAACATAGAACTCTATTCTTTGTTATCAGAAATTGTAATTGTATATTTGTTTTTGCATCTTCTCTTATTTTGGAAGAAAGAAACCGACTATTAAAATAAAAGCGTAAAGAGCTCTCTATAAAGCCAAATATCACCGGAGCTGGATGCCCAGTTGTAAAGTATTTAAAAGTCGATTTATTAGAGAAATCAGCTATGAATCCAAACCTTAAAATCATTTCAATATTCTATTTTATCCGTGTCCGACGCTAGCATTCCACATATTCAATTATGGATAATAACAATATAATCATTCAAACATAAGAATTTTTTTTTAAAAAAAAATAGATATACCTGTGTCATATCTATAGTTGTATTTGTCACCGACTGGCGAACTCTGACCGATACCTTGAAAGTTAAAAGGAAATAAATCGCTTTATATTTCAGTTTTGTATCCTATAAAACTGAATAAACAAGAAGGGAACGCCAAAATTACAAAAAAAGGATCATGGAAAAAATTTTCAAAACCCAATAATCAGCACAATTTTAAGTTAAACAAGAAAGCTTCATGCCTGATGTTTACAAACACCATGTCAATGCTACAGAGACCCAAGGGGGGGAAAAGGTCTCAAGTTAACAGCATTACTTCAGCTTCAATAATCAAAGTTGCGACATAAAAAAGGATGTACATGGCAAACCAGTAACCAGGAATAAAGGGAGGACTGTTAGCAAAAAATTTTGACATAGATTTATCCATGACGAAATACGGTTAACTACTTCCAGGAGCTAATCATGAAGCAAGACATTGTTATCTGCTAGTCACGTAGATGAAAATGAAACATCGTAATAGCTTTAAATCGAGCAAACAACATCCGGTATATCGAGCAAACATCGTAATGCAGGCATGTCATCTTCTGCTTGTTTACTTATTGGTAACTAGTGGTGGGCAATGCTTTTCTCTTTCAAAAGAAAGAAACGACAGTTTTCTTCTCAAAGGTTTCCAGAAGCTAGTGAATGTTATAACCTAGAAAAAGAAAAAAGATTTTCGGAAATATCATCACGGATGAACCACCAGAAGAAAAAGCTTAAAAGATGTTAGCAAGTTCTAGGCTAGTTGGTTTCCAGCTAACCAGAGATGATTAAGACTGCGAAACATTTGTAGCAATTGTTAGCTGAACTGAAACGTATGAAGACCGTATTGCGAACAAATCCTGCCATCACTATAGATTGAAGGAATTCTGAGACTGAAATGATAATAGGAAAAGATAGCTATTATTGTTTAGCCTTCAAGTAACGACTTAAAACCACCCGATCTGTTATTGCACAGCCCCCCGGAAAATAAATAAAATCATACAACAAAGTTCCATGCATCTCCTTTAAGATTGAAATGCATATATACCAATGAATTCACACACACATGCAGAAAGAAAGTTCTCTTTTTCATATTCTTCCACGTTTGTTTGGAAGCATATTTAAATTTACCTCACTATGTTACGTGGACTCTTCATTTTCCCTAAGATACTTATGTCCAACATATATATCCGACACATATTCAGAGTTGAGTGTGGGGGTGTGATAATCCAAATATATGAAAAACTTGAAAAAAAAAATTAAGCAAACCTGTATTCAAAAGCCATCCCCGAGTCCGGGTAACATTGTTACCTCATTCATATTTCCTCAGTATCACGTAAGATATACCTGATCTTCTTTCTTTATCGTTTTGTACGATGCATACCAGCTTCCCATCTGTGAAAATTAAAAAAAAAAAAAAAAAAAAATTAGGGAGAATCTAGAAATTGAAATAAAAACTTTCATTGTCAGGAAATTTGTCAAGAAAACATGTAAGAATCTTATTTAGGTGAGTGGTAAACAAGCAACAATTTGTATTTAACCGCCAAAATGATCCAAGGGAAACTACAATTATTTATTAACCGGTATAAAAGAACTTGAAAGCAATGCAGCAGCCCAGGAATCGCATCTACTCCTGCCTCCACTTTTATATTCACATAAGCATCTTACTAACAAGATGACCATAATTAACAATTTCAGGCCGGCCACAAGTTGACTCTTCATAAACTTTCAATTACATGAACGAAAGCCTTAAGAAGCAAATTGCAACTCCATAATAATGTAAATCCAACTGTCCATGCTCAAGTACAAAAGTTTGCAGTCAAATAGAACTATTTTTCTTCAAAATGATACCATGATGCAGGAAAAATAAACCCAAAAATAAGGCAGATATTGTTGGATGAGGTCTGTATATATAGATAGTCAGGAGTTCCTTTAGAAGTCTGCTTCATTCAGCCAATTCCACCTTTCACAAACTTTATATGTAGGATAAAACAAGTACTTTCTCCCACAAATACAGTGCTCTAGCTATAAAAACTTATGTTGCTCCTACTCTTTATTTTTCTTGAAGTATCTGTCATCCGATACTCATGGCTGACACCCGTATCCGACGCATATCTAGACATGGGTATAGGGATATGACCCTCAAAAGACATCCCAATACATGAAAAACCTTAGAAATAATTGAACATACCCATGTCGAACACATAGCCCTATCTAACATTCATACCCGAGTCCGAGTAACATAGATAAAAACAAAATGATTCAGTCCTTGATCTCATTAAGAATAAAGATATAGCAATATTTACTCAGAAATACAACACAAGTTTTTCACTTCCTCTTAACAGCCTAGCATCAAAATAATTTCATAGAGCCAAGTAAAACTTAGCTTCTACGAATGATTCATCACTCCGATAGATTTTCCTCTATCTAATTAAAGTAGCCACTCACAAGTCATTCTTAGATATCCTCATAAGACTCTTTCTCCACAAACTTCTTTCCACTTAAATAGGGAAGACAAACAACCATCCTCAGCAGTGACACCATTTGTATTCCCTTCTACACGATATATAAATTCTACACCAAATTTTGATGAATATCTTACTTGTGAAGAATGTATTTTGAAGGGAATCATATAAATCTAGAAGTATCCAAGCAAATGTTCCAAGTAAGCCTAGTATCTTCTATCATCCCTGTGCACTTAGAATAAAATGTTTCCACTTACAATCCAAGATTACTAGTTCTGGCGCATCCAATGGAGTATTTCACCACAAAGCAGGTACAAACAGGAGCCTGATAGCAAGACAACTCTTCAAAAATTTGTTTCCAAGACCTTATCCTCCAAACCCTTGGCAAATGACAGATGCATATACTCTAATTTAACTATAAATTGACTAACTGAAACCTAGTTAAACCAATGCGAGGTACAAATGCTAAGAAACTTAGCAAGGATACAAGTATGAAAACAGGCTCAGGAGATTCTTCGCAGTAACTGTGCTATTAGATGTAACCACCTAATTCCAGAGGACCTTTGCATAAAATTCTCAAACCAAAAATAAAATATATATATATAAACTACTAATCCAAAATGAACTAATACTAGTAACGTGGATTGATGTGAGCATTAGCAGATAGTTCTATCTATATAAAGCAGGAAATGCCAAATTAAGAGAATGAAATCAAAATAACATGTCAAGAAAGTTCGACTTAAAAAGAAAGATCAAATTGAAAATCCATGGGACTCATTTAACAAAGACAGAAAACTTGCCTATGAAAGTACGGATGAGTAGTGAGCCTCTTCCACACGGCATGGCCATCATTCTTCAGATAATTTCAGTATCATGTCAATGAATGATGAAGCCACTTGTAATTATTTAGGTGGCTGGAATATATGGACCACTAAGTAACTTTGCAGAAGAAAAAACGAAAGCAGAGCAGTAGCTTTGCACGAGGACAAACTGCAGAACTGCAGATGATGCTACAAACACGGTATAAAACTGCAGATGATGGCTAGACGATTTAATTAAAAGGATGAATTGCAAAGAACCCTTCATCCAATCAAAAACGCAATGTGTGTTTTGAAAGGATATACCCACGGAACAGGGCCTTTTACAGCAAGTGCATTTAATAACTAACTTAATATTCCAAAATTTAAATCCAAAACCTGCTGCATCAGCTAAATACTGGAATTCCCTCAATTGTAGAAAATGCGATCAAACATTATCTACAGTTCATTTTTTATCAGCTAAACTTTCTTGTAATTCTGATAAACTTGCAAGAAAATGTTAACTATAACTCAAGATGAGCAATGAAACTGTAAGAGCAAATGTTTACCTTGGAAATCCATTTTCACAACTCTCACCATCAAAGGAAATTACAAAGTAGCTCCGCAAACAATATCAAGAAATACTTTCTCCATCCAAGATACCTCAAGTCAAAATCCACTAAAAGTGAAAACCAATTAAGGTCTAGCTCTTCAGCACATTGTCAACAGATAAGAACCTATGGAAATAAATACTCTCACACAAGTTTTCCATGTCATATATTCCAAAAAGGAAAACTAATATAGAAGCCATTCCAAGAAAAGATACCCAAACAAGTCCCCACTCACACATACTGTGACATTTTAAATATTCCCTACAACATTTGCACCTCCAAGCTTCAAACACTTACACCACCATATTGCAATAGATACCAAAGACAATTTACAGTAAATTTACATAAGACAAATGATTCTCCTCTAAGAGTTGCTGGCAAGGAAAACGCCAGAGACCTAAAAGCAAATCCACCACAATTTGCAGCAACCATACTTCATATGCTGAAACAGCAGATACCAAGGAATAAGAGCTAATAAAAGCACACAAAAGAGCAGCTCTTGAATGCTTTCTAAAGCATGAGACCATTCTCACTATCCAATAGAGCTTCCATATCGCTTGAGAGACAAGAATTCGTTCTCAGATAATTCCTGTTCCTGACAAAAATGCAACTTATAAACTCCGGAATTACATACCATAACTGCACATTTCAGAAGGAAGCATGGATTCAAAATTGATTCAACTCCCAACAATGTCCATAAAGTGATGCTTTGAAGCAAGTTATCCATATCCACCCATGAACTTCTGCTTACAGATTAATACTCAAAATGCACGTATTCAGAATACAATCTACCATGACAAATGATACCCATTAATCTCTCATAGAATATAATGCACTCAAGATTAACATATCCCCCTCCAATGATATCCACTAAGTGATTCAGGAGAAATATTCCCTCCACCAAAAACACTAGCATTCAGGTGTCGCATGAAACAACCTAGTTCTAAAATCACCTACACTAAGACTAAAGTGTAGAGTTTATGTTCCATTGGGCATTACGTTATCTTTCTGCAACTAGACAAAAACTTCATTGCAGCCTTCTACAGTCTACTACCAAACACAAATGGTTTGAGGAATTTTTCCAAATCGGTCAAAAATGTAGCATGTATGTTAACTTGTAAGTTGTACACAGAAACTTCATTCGTAGGCCATAAATTTCAAATGGACCCAAGACAATTACCTTGTTCAGGCCAGCACTTCTACCAAAAGTAATATTAGTTATAATCAAGCAAACAGCTAAAAAAAATAATCTACAAACAACCAACAAAAATAAAGGCAATTAAGAATTGGACCCAATGGAAGTTCAAATTATCATAATACGATATTCTGTATATATGAGGGATAACACTTCCTCTATCAATGAAAAGAAAGCCACAAAGAATCTTATATAAGAAGTTTAAGATGACTAACAAAGTATTAAGTTAAAAATTACTGATGCCGCATGCACGCATATATGATGAACTCCAGGCTGATCCACATTTTGCACTTCCAAAGTGGAGCAACTGTGTTGCCTTTCTTCCATTAAGCAATAACTCTTCTAGCGACGAGTCACGCGAGGCTTCTCCCAAGAAGCAGGACGAGGACCATAAAAAAGACCCTTATCAGCAGCAGCCTGGTAAGTAAAAACAAATTTTAATTGAAAAATTTACAATCCTGACAAAATAGTTTATGGTCAAACAAATAAAATCAAACAAGAAGATGAGCATAAATACCGGATGAGCCCTATATCCTTCATATGAAGCAGGAAAAGCCCCCTCTGAACTGTTAAATTTCATCCCATAGGGTCCACCTTGAGCAATCATTCAAAAAGACAACGAGATTACAAGCAACATAAAACACTGATGCTCCAGAGTCAACACAAAATATCAAGTAATTCACTGTTTATGAACTCTAGTAGGGAAGACGGGGGAAAGGAGCAAAATATAGTTATTATCATTCAATTGAGCAGACCAAAAGAGTAAGTCAAAGTCCAGGAAACATCAATGCAAGTTGAATGGAGTCTACAAGAGACACTTGACCATTTGAACTTCAGACTTTGCACTTGATAGCCCAAGTTATAACTCTAATAATTTAAAAGAGATTTTTTTTTTTTTGGGGGGGGGGAGGTGTAAATTCCATTTTGTACAACCAGTCTTGAAAGGAAAAGGTTAGAAAATCTTATGAGAACATTGACGGAAATCAAGGAAATACACGGGCGTCAAACATAGCCAGAGCCAAAGGGATGAAACCCCAGCACAGCAAAAAACAAACATCACACTATTCAAGTTTGGAGGAGAAACTTCAACCAAATAAATAGAAGAGAGATAGATCATACCAGCAGACCATGGTCTACCGTCATCCGCAATGGCAAGTTCTGCACGTAGCTTTTCAACTTCACGTGCCATGGAGACCATGTTCTTCTCCATTGCGTGTCTCTGTTCCATCAGCTCAATATTTGCCTTCTTTTCATAATCAATAGCAGTCCTAAGAAATAAATTTTGAATTTAGCATTTAAACATATGATTGAATATATTAATGATTGGCGCTGCAAGTTAAAGGCTCAACAGAAAGGAAACACTTTCATTTGTTTGGAAAATTTTAAAAATAGTAGGGTAAAAAAAGGATTCAGGTATATACCTCGCATGCATCAACTCCTGGTGCAGGCCATCAATTTCTGCTCTTAGAACAGGTATCTGTTGATTATTAGCTTGCAGCCTGGTAATATCTTGCTTGAGGGTTTGAACTTGGCCAGTTAGCTCCTGCTTAACATTATTCAGTTTCTGAACTTCTGCACGGAGTTGCACAGCCTCTTTTTTCAATGGCTCAGTTGCACGGAGATCTGCCTCCAGTTTCAAGCCTTTGTCAATAAGTCCCCTTGAGTGCAGTTCTTGTTCAGCACGAATTTCACCAATGACAAGATTCAAACGATGAATTTCCTCTTTCGCAGCACCAAGCTCCTGTTGTATAGCCATTCGATCTTCTACCAGCCTACTGTTATCAGTCAAAAGCCTCCGAATTTCTGCATGCTGCATTTCAAGTTCTTCCTCCAACAACAGAGGATGAGGAGGTGGCTGTGGCAGAGGAGGACCACGAAAGAAAGGTCTTTCAGGAGGAAATCCACGCCAGTCATTGAAGGCTTCGTGAGGAATGCGGTTTCTCCCAGCCATGTGTAATTATTCTGGGAAAAAGTAACACAATTGAATAATGTTTTAGTCATCTTTTATGAATTATTTGAATAATTTTTAAATCAGCTTTTACGAAGATGGTAATGATGACAGAATTAGAATATATTAGCAATGTGTTAATCAGAACCTTAATGAAATGTAGGTGGTCTACTTCCAAGAGGGAAACAATAGGCTTTTTTTATCCAAATATTGCTTATTTTATTTTTATTTCCCAATTTACCGTTGGTTTGAGATTATTTCCTGAAATACACTTTCTTTTTTTAAAGATTATTGCCCAATCTATCGTTGATGGCAGTTTCCCTCTGTGAAATTTTTTAAAAAAATAGAAATTTTATTTAAGTCAATTTGAACGATAGCAGCTTCCGTACATAATTTTCTTATTTTTCTAAATATTGCATCGAGGGCAGCTTTCACACAACAAACTTAAATTTTTTTTTTTTAAAGCACAGTAGGAAGCCGCCATAATGTTAGGCAGCACGTAAGGACGCCACTATAATGTAAGGCGGCTTCCTTCCTTTCTTTTTTATTTTTAAATTTTTAATAGAAATAAATAAATAAATAAACTTTACAAATTGTTTAATAATTGTTATCCATGTATAACTGTATAAGATATAATAGCAAAGCAAAAAATTGAATATACACATACATATTTATTAGACCTAGCAAGTCATGTATCCTTGTCATGCTCGTGTAATTTATCGTATCATAATTTATGCTATTTTATACTTATGTAATTTTTTTTACATTAATAATTCATATTATATTATTTTCAAACATTCATGTATTCATGTTATTTGTCGTGTCGTATTCATGTCGTGTCTAATATTGTCAGGTTTAATATTCATAAAAAATGTCTTATACAGAACAATTACTCCTGGAAAGATAGAGAGTTGCATGAAATGTGAGTTGTTCTTAGTGGTGGGGATTTCCTACACATTCATATTCATAAAAAAAAAAACTTATTAATTCTTAACTTATTTTAATAAAAATAAACGATTTTAAAAAAAAAACAATTCTTATTATTGAACACTTTTTTAAATTTTTTAAATTATTTTTAATAAAAAATTAAAAATCCAACAATTATTAAACACTTTTTAAAGTTTTTTTAATTCAGCTCTATTAACAAAAAGAAAATATTTTAAAACAAAAAAAATGGCTTCCATACGTAATTTATCCTTTTTTTTTAAAAAAAAAATTTACGAAGCGAAACTGCCATCACAATGGTGGTTTCCCTCCTACATTAAAAAAAAAAAAAAAAAAAGGTGTATTTCGGGAAATAATCTCAAACCAATGGTAGATAGGAAAAAAAAGAAGAAGCAATATTTGGATAAAAATGCCACATTAACCACCTAGGATTGACAGCAAGTGGCAATTGGATCCAAAGATGTTCCATAATTAATAACCAGAACACAAAGAGCTCAACTGAGTCTAGCATACAACTATACAAGACAATTTTGATGGATCAGTTGTAGGATAGGATACCAAAAAACAGAAGCAATGAAGTCCAGATTCTTTAAACGTTTTCCTAAGTTTAAATCAAAAGTATGGATTAACAGACGTTTTCTGAACCATCAAACCCCTAATCCATACATTAAAGTTGCCAACATAAATTCAACCTCAAATTCCCGTAACAAAACATAACCTACATCATGTTCAAAACTCCTATGGCAGATATTTAACAATAAAGCTACCATTCTCTTTACTGGGCGTCTTCAATTCCCGAAAAAACTGAAATCCCTCAGTTTCTCATGAAATACCCATCTCCAAAAAATATAAACCTTATTCTGCTTAAAACAACTTGAAATTTCTAATCATCTATTTTCCATTTCAATATTAAGTTTTCTTCTAGCAATTGTAGCACACAAAATATACACATAAATTCACAAAAAACAAACAAACAGGTGCAAGGAAGAAGATCAAAACCATAAATTTAAATAAATTAGCTAAACAAAAAAACTGGATTCCCAATGTAAAACACTGAAAATAAAAACTTTTTTACTTCTTACTTGAGCACAATTCACCTATTAACGTTCAGATTGAGGGAAAAAAATCCCACTTCTTTTCTCTGCTTCTACACCGTTTTATCTGCAACCAAACAGATAATTAAGCAAAAACTAACAATTCAAAAAAGGAAAAAAATTTTCTGTTTTTTAAATATAATCAAATAATAATTAAAATAAATAAGAAGAAAAAGAAAAAAAGAAGAAGATGAATTGAAACCTGAGAATATGGTATGAATGATAAGTTAGGGTTCGTTAGAAGGGATTTGATTGCAATATTAGAAAACTATATCGCTTTTGGGAAAAAATTTGAGAGGAGAAAGATGGTTTAGATAAATAAAGCAAAGCTATTAGCTGAGAGTTGGCCAACGTTTACGTTTTTGCTAGATGAAGTTAAACGACGACGTAGGGTCCTGTTTCTTGTCGGTTCACAAATAATAATAATAATAATAATAAAAGAAGAAACTTTATTTCAAAATCTTTAATCTCTGAAAATTATTTAATTACAACCAAATTAATTCGTCTAATTTTAAAAATAAAACTAATTATGTACACCTTAATTAATCATTTGAATAAAATTGTTAAAGCTCTATTTGTTCAATTCTTTTTTACTTATTCATTTATTTTTTTTTGTTAAAAATAAAAAGCATCTTACGAACATAACTTAAATGACACTAATTTCCTAACTACATACATCGGGATGAGTGTATCACTCAACTTCTGAATTTTAAAAATTGCCAACGCAAAACCCCAAATAAATAAATAAATATTATCTATTATAAATTTTATTTTCAATGCATTAACAATAAAAATTTTAAATTTCGTGAATTAAATTTAAAAAAGTCGTCACATCTTTTATATGTTTTTTAAATTTAATTAATTAATTTTTAATTATATTTTTTAAAAATATGTCTCACTTCATTAAATTCATTTATAAAATTCAAACAATTTACTCGGTGGTATATGATGCCACAATGCTGAGATACGTAATTACCACAAGAACAATATATAAAATGTAAATCCTAAAATGAATTAGAGATAATTAAGTAGCTAGGTTGGTCAATAATGATAACAATGATTAATGGTAATAATAATTAATTAACAATTGAGATGACCGGCAAATAGATTCAAATACTAAGATGATAAAACTCGATTTATTCTATAAATTTTGTTTTGGACGGGAGCTATTTTTTTTATTTTTTTGAAAAGTAAGATTGAGTGGAATATGAAAAATTTGATACACGATTGCTCTGTCCCGTCTTGCCTTTTAAAATCATTATATTACATCTTAAAATACTATATATGTTCCTCTAATATTTT
>JBBYHK010000003.1:4888181-5004085 GCA_038382065.1 Adansonia grandidieri
ATATATATATATGTATATCTTCTTATACATATTACATTAGTTATTTCTAATATAATTAATTTGTAGTATATAAAGAACTTTGAGAATATATATGAGCACCTATTTTCTTAAATTAATATAATATTAATTTGATATTTTTGTAATTTTTATATGGTTTATATATATATTTAATTTGATCGTTACATTTTATACTTTATTCATATACATCATACATATCGAATTTTGAATAATTTTAAAGTATTTAATTATTTATTTGATGTAAAATAAGTCAAATAAATTAAAAATATTTAATTATTTACTCGATATAAAATAATTTTTAACCATTATATATATATTGATACGATAAAAATATCATTCAATTAAAAATTTTACGTACATAACAAATATAATTATATTATTAAATCTAATTATAAATTTACTAAAATATTAATTATTCAAAAAATTATAAAAACATAAAAAATTGATTAATTATATACGCATATAAATTAATTCCTCCTATAAATGTTCCCAAAGTTCTTTACCGACAACTAATTAATTTTATATTAATAATAACTTATGTAATATGTACAACAAAAATGGGCTGTATGTAGTTGAACTAGTGGCTCCAAATGTATGCTTCCATTAAAGATTAGTACTGATTTGGACATATATTCAAATGGACTATAAATTTTACAAGCCCAAAACGGTGCATATCAATTGTAATCTAATTTATATATATATATATAATAATAATAATAATAATAATAAAAAGGAAAGTGCTAAAAAGACATTGTTGTCATGTCTAATTATAATAAAGATAATAGGAAAACAAAATCTAATCGTTTGATCTATATTCCAAATAAAAAAAATTTTCTTTTATTTGAAATATTGAAACGAGACGGAGTAGCGTAGTTTTAATAAATGTTTACTTCGTTTTATTTCATTCATTTTTTTAATTATTATTTTTATATTTTAAAATATTTTATATATTCATTTTATTTCTTTAGCGTATATTCTTGTATTATATATATATATACATATACTTTTAGTGTATATATATTATATTAAAAAATTAGATATACTAAAATTTGTAAGTAACGGGATCTGCTAATCAACATTTGCGGTTAACCTTAGCCAAATTAAAATCGAAGATTTTATTTCGCTTCGTCTTCATCAGTCAACCAATGCTCTCCAGACGAAAAATCAAGAAAATTAAACCCTTTCACCTTTCTTTCATTTTGAAAAGCACGTTTTCCTATTGAGCTTTTATTTCCAAGCTTTTCAGGAAAGGGAAAAAGAAGCTGAAAACAAAAAGTGAAAAAGAAAAGAAAAAAAAATGGTAGGCTTGTCAATGGTTCCATTTCTGGGCACTGTTCGATCCACGCCTTCTTTAACGAGTTTGGCACCTTACAAGCGTCAAATTTCAATACAAAACTCTCCAATTTCATTTCCAAGGAATGGGTTCGTTCCATTCAGGAGGTTTCTTCAAGCTTGCCTTCAATCTAGTATGTACTTTTTTTTTTTTCTTAACTATTCTCTACCTCTCTTTTCTCCTTTTAGTTGTGCCTGGTTCTTCTTATAATTTGTTTTGCGTGCTGGGAGTAGTATGCAATGAAATGAGTGGTCATCTTGTCTAGGCATTTTAATTTTTATTGATTTTGTTTGCAATAAGATGGCTATTGTTCTTTTTTTTTTTCTTTAGATTAATATGTTATTTGTACTCAATAAGCTATTCCAGGTTTCCTTTGAATTTAGATACAAATTTAGGCTGTTTTGGATAATTGGGCACCTTTAGCTATCTCTTGAACGTGGTATTATCTTGTTTAGGTGGTATAGAGTGATACAGGGGAAGAATGGTGGATCAATTACTTAACTTTACGTTTGATAAAGTAGCTTAATGTTTGGTACGTTTGTTATAAATTGAGTAGACTGACTAAATTCTAACTGTTTTGTGTTTTATCTCGTTGGAAGATGATGCTGACGAGACCTAAAATTATTACCTAAAATTATTTTACTTTGCTATTGCTTGGCACCTTAGTTTAGTTATTGTTAGTGATAGTGCCTTGGATACAGGTGTTGCTACTGGGGATACTAGAGGAAAGCTACCCGTGGAGCAATCGGAGATCATTTTTATAGGGACAGGAACTAGTGAAGGCATTCCTCGTGTCAGCTGCCTAACTGACCCTGTAAAGAAGTGCCCGGTATTACTGACCATCAGAACTTGATCTCTTGATCATAAGTAGCTTTGCCTTGCTTTCTTTGTATTTGTTTGAAATTTCTGCTTTGACGTTAGAAGCATTCAATGATTTCTGGTTTTAACAGGTTTGCACCAAAGCAGCAGAGCTTGGTAACAAAAACCGGAGACTTAATACAAGCATACTTATTCGTTATTGTAAGCCTTCTGGAAGATGCAACATTCTAATAGATGCTGGCAAGTAAGTGAAGGTTATTTTAATGGAATTAAGTGCTCCTTTAAAAGTTAGCTGTAAAAGTTATTACTGAAAATTCCATGGAAGCTGGGGAAATTGCGGTCTTCTCTGAACAGGTTCCTTTGGGCACCAGATCGTGTACTGTTTTTACAATTATTTTAGATGCTGGCATTTGAATGTTTATTCTTCAGAAATGTTAGAGTTAATGCATAAAAGGAAATTTTTTTTTTTTTTTTTTTTAAAAAGAAGTCAAACAGACTCAATAAGCCAATTGATTCTTCTCTTTTAGCCAAAAAAAAGGGTAGTTTAAACTCTCAACTGAAAAGCGTTATTGGTTCACTATACCTAAATTCGGACAAAACCTTTCCAAAAGTTCGATGCATGTCTTATGTTGTTGCCTTAAATGGAAGAAGAAAACCAATCGAAGATTCTTGCTCGTTAGTGCTAAAATTATTCCTGAAAATCACTATAAAACTGCCTAAGGCCTAATGGCCGGCTAAATTGTTGCTAGCTTCTTCAATCCCTAGATAAAATTATCCGGTACAGTTTCTGAAGTTGTTCTTTGTTTTGTAGGTTTTTCTACCACAGTGCTCTTAGATGGTTTCCAGCATTCGGGTTAGTTTACTGTTTCTCTCTCTTAAAATTTTGAATTATTATATCTAACTCTAAGATATTATATGGTCCATGGTGTTCAATCTATTAACTCTAGAGTATGTTCATTCTAGGGTGAAGTTCTAGCCTTTGTGCTTGTGGTGATCTTAGATACTGTTTGGAATTTCTTGTTCTAACTCTAAGATGGAGTATGATTTAAATGTGTTCTACAATTTTATTTTTCTGCTCCAACATCTAGGCTATAACATAGGCATAGTCATTCCCTGTGTCTTTAGCCTTTTCTCCCCTCCCTGATGGAGGTAGTATTTGATTGTAGGTTATTATTATGATCATCAATGGGCTTTCTTGGCAGAGTTTATATGCATCTTTAAAATACTAAAATGCATATAACTTAATGTTTTTGTATCTTTTATTTTTACCCCCATTCCCTTTTTGAGTTTCATACCCCTTAAAATGATCAGAAGTTCCATGTATTTGAAGGAGTGAAATACAACTTTTGTATTCTTTCTTTGGTAGCTTCTCAATTATTGAATTTTGATTGACTGTTTATTTTAGAGCTCTGTGATATTATAATGCGTCTCCATATACACTAGGCACCGTGAACCGGCTAGTTTTATTGTGCTAGTATGATTTTTTCTTATCAGTCATGACAATCCTTTGTACACAAGAATTATTTTTCTTGTTACGAAATTCAAATTTTATTTAGATTTATTCTTTATATTGAACAGAATAAAGTATTTCCTTTGCATATTACAGTTCAGGAATGCTGTTAAAATGCTCGTCTTATTATCATTGGTTGTAGATATGAATGTAATGGTTTCTCAATGTCTAGACTAACATTAAGCATATTAAAATAAAGTATACTAAGCCTATGATTTTGTGAATGATGTAAGCATGCACTCATTTTTGGAGCCCGTTTTGATGCTTCCTTAAGTGTAAAGCTTTAATAGGAACGTTAATTTCTCAGTTTATTATCCATTCTTCAAGATCACTAAGCATCAAAGACCAATGGAGGAATGTTTTTCTGATTTGTATATATGTCGACTGTTGTGTATTTTTCCCCATTGTAACTAGTTGCATTTCTGTCAGGATAAGAACAATTGATGCGGTTATAATTACTCATTCTCATGCTGATGCAATTGGAGGTCTCTGACATGAAAACTTTCTAATATTACTCTCTAAATATATAAACATTTCTATGATGATGTACTAAATTTCCCCTTTTTTTTTTTTTTTTCTTCTTTCATATAAACTCACATTGTCTTTTAATGTTGTATTAATGCTTACTCAGGTCTTGATGATCTACGTGATTGGACAAACAATGTGCAGCCTAGCATCCCAATTTATGTTGCACAGCGTGATTTTGAGGTCCGAAAACTGGTTCTACCTTTTTCTACTATAATTTGAACATATGAATATGTGATGGAGATGTGTATGTTTGCCTGTGTCTGGTAATAAATCTTGTTATTGGATGTATCCTGCATTTTTATAACTTCTAGTAACAAATGGGAAATAAAGACTGGTTCTACAGTTAATCTCATGAAATGATGCAAACGAGTAGTGTATTAAAGCTACTAGTAGTAGTAATAATCAATAAACTTTCTTCTGCTGCACATAAATGGCTACTTGAATGATTGCTATTTTAAAAGCTTTTAGCTCTACATCTCTTAATTTGGCTAATGAAGAAATTCGATCTGTTATTGCCGGTCGATATTTTGACAAAAGTAATTGACAAACTGATATTATTTGACCATTCAAATGATATGTTATGCATGAATTATGTCTTTTAATATTCGGAACAACTGTCTAATGGCTGCTGTAACAATTCCAGGTGATGAAGAAGACTCATTATTACTTGGTAGATACAAGTGTGATTATACCCGGTGCTGCAGTCTCGCAGCTGCAATTCAACATCATACATGAAGAACCTTTCATCGTTCATGATTTACAGGTGATTAGTTGTTCTTCCGGTGTGAATGGGAGTTTCTTAGTGCCACACGCATTCTTGAAACTGGAATAAAAGCTTTAAGTTCAGTTTTGACTGTAGAAAATTGAACCTTCGTATTTGGCTGCCCCTACCATTATGTAGTGAAGAAAAAAAATGGTTGAAACTATGGTTAAATTGATTTTTTTTTTGGGGGGTTAAATTCATACATATTGTTGCTGCTGAAACATGCTTAATAATCAATTTAATATGTATGAATGCCTAAATGTATGAAAATTATGCACCAGCTCGCTTCAACATTCTCTGTCCAAATATCGATTATCTCTAGTAGTAACTTGCATTCTCTGTCCAAATATCGTGCTTTAGTTTACCCCTTTACCAGTGTGGCATGGTCGTGGTTATCGCTCGCTTGGTTTTCGATTTGGAAATATCTGTTACATCAGGTAATACTTTTATGTGTTAAAGAATAAGAAGTTTCTTTTCCTCTTTCTATTCTCGGCTTTGTTCAGTTTCATTTAGGAATTTGTTCTCCTGATATTGTGACATTGCAGTGATGTCAGCGAGATACCCGAAGAAACTTATCCTCTTCTCAAAAACTGCGAAATCCTCATTCTGGTCCTCTCTCTCTTTCTCTCTCTCCCCCATGTATATCAAGTAACCAACGTGCACACACAAGAATTTACATCCAACTTCATGAATGCACTTTCTTGAGAGTATTATTGCAGTTCTGACTTAGCCCTTTTGTAAAATGTTCTCTCAGGATGCTTTGAGGCCCGACCGTTCTTCATCAACGCATTTTGGACTTCCAAGGGTATTTGCTTTGTACATCTTCTGGGAAGAAACTGACGACATTAAAATTCTAAATTTACTCTTTCTTTTTGTTTGTCATTTTATCTTCAGGCTTTGGAGGAAGTACGGAAGATTAAGCCAAATAGGACACTTTTTACAGGTATGAATAAAGCGTCTTCCTTAATTTCTTGACCACTGCATCCAGTGTCAGGTCTTTGTCACTGCAATTCCATCCATTTAAAGGGGTTTCAGTTTTAACTAATTATTTGCAGCACTAGGATGTAATTTCTACAATTGCATGCCTTATTATTTTTGCCTAATTGTACACGTTGTGTTATGAAGGCATGATGCATCTGATGGACCATGAAAAAGTGAGTGAATACCTCGAAGAACTGATGGAAGCTGAGGGTCTTGATGTACAATTGAGCTACGATGGATTGCGTATACCAGTAGCACTCTAACCTTACTTTAATCGTCCATTCTTTTCTCACTGAGAACTCCTTATACGATCAATCTGCAGCTGAAATATTCAATTGTATTCAATTAGCTAACATCATATAACATAATTCTTGGGGTGCATTATAATTTTTTTTTCCATCGCCTTTTACCATGGTCACTTTTTTTGCAGTTATTCTACACAATCTAAGAATCAAGATACCATATTTTCTTCTTTGATTAGCTAAAGAATTGAGCCTGGAATTATTTCAGTCCAAATGCTAATTGCAAATCTATGAAACTCGGCCATGCAACTTGGTGTATAATTATAATATATTTTATGGATGGCCTTTTGAAACAGAGCTTTCTGCTAGAAGTTTAAAAACCAGTATTTCCATGGAAAAAAGATTTGTGTTTTCTTCAGACATTATTCTATTAGAATAGCAGAGATATTGTAATCTGCATGTCATCAGTTTTTGTATAGAACAAAATCTCTAGAAGTTGAAGATATAGTTTTTCAAACTTATCTTGCAAAATGGGTGTCTCAATTATTATACCCCTCCTCGTTGTCACACTACTTGTTTCAAATTCAAAGGTTTGATTGACATCAAACACCTTGCTGAAAGATCTATGACAAGTGAGGGATGGCTGAAAACTAGGACTACTACTAAGAGTGAACATTATTGTTGAGAAACGAAGAAATATTTTATCTTGGTGTTGAAAATGATAAGTTTGTATTTTTTTTTTTTTTATAAGGTGATTTTGGCGCTTGGAAGTAAGATTGTCACTGTCTCAGTGTGACCCAAACGCTAATCTCTTTTATTTATTTATTATTATTATTATTATTTTTTTTTTTTTTGAGAAGGGAGGTCGAACTTATTAATCACAGTTTTCAAAAGGAATTTCGCTGCTGCTTCTGAAAACGAACTCAGACGGAACACTACAGAAAGTCAAAGACTCTAAGCCACGCTCTTTGCATGGATCTGTAAAATTCTGTCCAATCATTATCACCCACGCGGACTATGGGTCAAAATAGGATTCCTGCATAGTCCTTTTCGTTGGTGTGCGTGAAGAACGCCGTGCTGCTACTGCTGATAAGTGTTTATAAGTATTTATATTAATATTAATTATTAATAATAAAATATAAATATATTATATAAAATGTAATTAAAGATGTTTATGTATTTTAATTTTAAAAAATTATAAACTGTGACATTTATAGGTAACTTAAAACAAAAATAACTATGACCTAACAAATATTTTATATATAACTTATCTCAATTTATTTTTTATTTTATTTTTAAAATATATTTTATTAAAAATTATTTAATTATCATTTTAATTAATGCGTGTTGTCCTAATGGCGATATATGCCTTACGCTGTCTTTCAACAAACCGTCCATTCACATAGACCTTAAATCAGAACCGCTGCTAAAGCAAGATGATTTTATCTTATCTTCCACGTGTAAAACGATGATTTGTTAGGTGAATCCTGCTGCATGTGCATGTGAATGGGTTGACTTTCAGGGCCCCACAGATTTCTCAGTCAGTCCCACTGCTTTCCTCCATAATATGGCCACTCGTGAACTGCCAGTCCACATTGCTATTGAAGAAAATAGATGGGAGGGAATAAAACGTTTAAATTACGATTTGATTTAATAAATTAAAATAAAATTATAATAAAATAATTATTTATAAAAGTAAAATAAAATAAAATTTGAATAAAATATTTATACGTAGTAGTTTATTTTAGTAAAATAAAATAATATGAAATTCAAATTTTTTATTAGAAATTTGAATTCTCTAAAATAATTTTTCGTTTCGCTTAAAGTTAAAATAGTTATTTAGTGAGAGATCCTAGAATGATTATTCAGTGATTTTTTAAAATATTACCAGAATAAGTTATTTCATAAAATATCTATTTTATGAACTAATAATTGTATTACTATAGCACGCTGAAATATAATTGTAATAAAATTTCTATTACAGTTAGTGATAAAAATACTTTTTTATAAAAAAAATTTAAGAAAGATAAATTGTTTTTACCAATCCTGTATAGTTTTTACATACATTACTGAGCGAATATATTCTAAAAAAATTATGTTTAATGAAAAAAATATAAATAAAAGAATGAGGAATTTTTTAGAAAAATTAATGAGTTTTTCTAAAAATAAATAAATATTTTTTAAAACATATTCTATAAAATATTAAAAGACATATTTACGTTTATATGATTTTTTATTTTATTTTTCTTTTATATTTTAACCAATTGAGTTGATGTCATTTTAATCATGGCATCACACTCAGTTAGAAACTTTAGTAATAGTATAGATAGATGTTTATCAAATAGTCAACCTAATTGATGAGCTTGGCTCAAACTGATAGACTAGGCATTCCAAATGCAAGTTAATTAGCTTCGTCTAAATTATTATTTAATTAATAAAAATATTTTATTTAAATTTAATTATATAATATACAAAAATAACTTTTAAAATTTTCATATAATTTCAATAATGAAACATATTTTTTGAAATTAAATCGGAGTTGAATAAGCTATCTAGATTGGGCTTAGATAAATCTCCCGTATAAACAACTTTAATTACTTTTTTGTTCATTGGATCACATTAAAATAAAGTTACGAATAGGGTTAGAAATCCAAAATTGCTTATGTATCTTATCAATTGAACTAATTTGCGGTATTTTAGGAATAATAAATTTATTGTTTGCAATGGTTTTTTCTTTGCTAGGTCTTTGGGACTTGATTTCTTCACCACGTTCATGTTCATGTTTCTTTTCCTTGTAATTAGGATAATAAGGAAGAAAATTCTACTTCAAGTGTGACTTCACCAAATCATCACACCTAAATTACAATCTATAAGACCATTTTATAATTACTAGTCAACTAAACTTTGAATATTGAAACTTTTATCATACATGAAAGCCTGGATGAAAGTTGATTTCACATCATATTGATTCAATTAAGTAAATTATTATAAATCAAACAAAATTATTATAAAAATTTTAAAATTAAAGATTTGTACCTCTATTCACCATAAAAAATATTCATTATGTTTACGTGTTATTTAAAAAAATAATTTCTTTTTTTATATATTATTTTTTTCTCATTTATTGAGCATGTCAAATTCTAATGTCAAATTCTACTATATAAGATACAGCAGAGGTAAGTTTAAAACTTGAAATTAAGGGGGAAGAAAAAAACATTGATACATCAAACTACATGGCCTTTCACTTCATGTCTTGTTTGTCTTTTTGTTTTTTCTCCCCTTTTTTCGATGTTTTTTTTTTTCTTTCTTTGATTGTCTTGATGAATTTGCTTGTTGTAAATGGAATTTCTCAATGAAGCACTAAGAAAAGGGGCTAGGAAAAAAAAAGAAAAACTACATAGTTTTAGCTTTATTTATTTATGTTCTAAAATGCATAGAAATTCCTCTGCTTTTTTAAACAAACACCAGCCAATCTTTTTTGGAAAAAAAAATATAAGTAAATTTATGTTTGAGCTTGATGGATGATAAGAAAATCCAAAATATTAATTTTTTTAATTTCTCTTAATCATATATATATATATATATAAATATATATTGAGGAATCATAGAGTAATAAGCATCAAAAGGCATTGCGCATTTATAAGCTGGAAACAAAGAAAACCAATAAAAAGGTGCAAAACATGGGAAACTCACTTTTTTTTTGAATTGTAAGGCTGGCTGCCAATAAATTCTTCGGTTGTTGCCAAATCAAATCAAAATAACTTAAATCTTTTTTAAAGGCTTAAATATATATATATATATATATATAAACTCTTAAAATAAAAATAAAAATTAAATAATATATTATATGATAATTTAATTCTCAAATATCTACTTTTATTTAATTGAATATCGAATAAAAATTAATTAACTATAGTCATAAATTTTTGTTCAGTCGATCGAAATTAAGGCCTTCGCATTATCAACTAATTATTTTTTATTAATAAATATGCAAAACTTCCCTACAATTAAAAGATACGTGCTAGATATATAGCTAAGTATTTAATCTCCATTTATTTCTTCTTGCATTCTTTCTTACCTGCTATGCCTGCCTTTTGAGTCTCTCTCTCTCTCTCTCTCTCTCTCTCTCTCTCTCTCTCTCTCTCTCTCAATATATATATATATATAGTTCCATGTATATGGACCGACTTTAATTTGTTTGCATATGATAATTTAATGTTTAATATAGGTAGCCAGCCCAGCAGCCTCATCTAATTTAGTGTTATCATGTTTACTTACCATTTAAATGCATCTTATATATATATATATATATATATATATGGTAATTAAGAGTTTTTTACTGGTAGCCAGCTGCATCATCTAATGTCATATTATGAACGCATAATCATGTTTATTTACCATTTAAATGCATCTTACATGCACACATATGTAAATGTGGGTACATATGATTTGTATGTGTAAACACATGTATTTCAGGGATCGATGTCCAATGAATTGATTTATTCATGGATCGACTTGAGTTCAGATCCTGTATTAACGAATTTTGTAATTGTCAGATTCGATCCGATTATTTTAGGATATTATTTAGGTTCACACAAGTCTATTCAAATTTGTATATAAAATGATGTAACCCTTTTAAAAATGATCAATCCTAGATTGATCTTAAATAATTATATTACTAGTAGTAAAATAAGTCCAATACCACATATGTAACATACTCACATGAATTAACATACTGCAATATTAGCGGTAGCATTTTCATTATACATTAATATTATATATATGGTATATTTATGTTTATGGCATAAAAAAATTATGAAGTTAATTAGCAATATACATTATTTCATATTATTATATCATCATCAATAACGTAAGCTGAGAAGCCTATCTTCAATTTCATATCTCAAAAAAAAAAAATATTATATAAAAATTACCATGCATAATGCATAATCCATTTACATAAACAGAATGCTAAATCAATTTTTTTTGAACAAAACATATATATAAATTGATGCTAAGTTGCTATCTCTAAAATCGTGTATATAGTCAAATTATTGCCAAATAACACTTTTTCCCCCCAAAGAAAAATCATAGCCGAATATTGGAATTTAATTTTTCCCCAACATTTTCTTGCTGGATATTTGGGTTAGCCAAAGTCTTGCTGGTTTGCATTGAAAAATCTAGGGTCCATTAATTCTATGACAAATGGCAGAAATTAAAAAAAAAAAAGTTCTTAAGGCGCATAAAATATATAAAAAAAGTGGGGATGATTCTCTGTTACTTTTTATTTTCCTTTTATTTTATTTTTATTAACTTTTTTTTTAATTTATCTTTTGAAGCATATTCTAGATATTTTAATGGCAGGGGTGAGCTGGGAGAGCATATTTGAGAGTTGGGTCGAGCAAGATCCCATTTCAAAATCTCAAATCATTGAAGAATAGAACAAGAAAATGACAAAATAAAAATATTTGTTTACGTTTACCCCATCTTTATTTTTTTTTTTTGAAGAAAACAATAATTCAATAATTTATATATGTGTGGCTTGTATTTTATTTTTATATATTAAAATTTTAAATTCGAATGTATTATATATATTAAACGTATTGTGTTAATCGTTGTTATTATATTTAGACATTTTATATTGTGTTATATTAGATTAAATTTATTATTTTTATATATTATATTATGTTTAAAATTATCAAATTAAACAATGATAGACTCGTCGAAAACGTAAACAAAAAGGCAATATAGCTCCATAAAGTATAATTTATTAAAATAGACAAAGTGTCTACGGCAAAGCATTTTCTAATTAGTTTAAATTTCTTAAACTAGTGACTTTTTATTTTTTATTTTTTTTGGTTTAATCTTTTGAGTCACTTTGACTGTTCATGAACTTTAATTAGTATATAGTTTTATATGACTCTCCCTCACATCAATTTCTTCAATTTTGGACAATAATAAGCCATTATTCGCCTAAAAATTCATTAAATTGATCTCCTTCTTTCGCAAAAAAAAAATAATAATAATAATAATTAAACTGATTTTTTTTTTACTTAAATACGCAGATAGATAAAATTGTTCGCTCTCTCATTATGACAAAGATCAATAATTGCTGAGATAAATAAGCTTTTAAGTTTTACCCATCAGTTTTAACACCTTCTGGATAGAGGATTGAAGTCATTGAATCATGCAAATTGTGGGTCCAAAATAGAAAGGAGAAATGAATACTATAATTCACTACTTAGTCAAAAGTGATTTGGATGTATGGTTTGAGTCTTTGTGGGGGTTGATTACGTTGAATCTATTTTTAAATAAAAACTCCAGTTAATATGTAGTATTTCAATTTTTTTTTTAAAAAAAAATTGAACTGAAATTGAATTGAATTTTAAATTATATAATTAAAAAATTAATATTTATATAATTAAAAACTTCATCTAATATGCATCAAAGAGGTTTAGTTCATTGATTTTTTAAATTCTGAAAAAAAAATTATAAATAAAATATTTATATAATTAAAAATTAAACAAAAATAAAAATCAATTCAATTCAAATAATAATAATTTTTAAATTATAAATCAAAATTTTAATTAAATAATTTAATTATAATTCTAACTAAAATCGAATCGAATTTATATTCTATTAAGATAAAAAGGTTAAGTTCATTTAATCTTAAAAATGTGAATGTGTAGACTAGGTACTATTATTAGCGGTCAAATTCCGTTAAAGGCCCAATGCTTTTTCTTTCACTCTGATTTTGACATTGGAGTCAACTATCGCGTGTTTCATATATATCTTTATCTGTTATACATATACATATATATATATATATATTACATTTCCCCCACGTTCGTGGTTGAATGTAAACTATGATCTATAATTACCTTGATTTTTAACAACCTTAACAATGATCACGAATTTTGACTACAGCTTGAACAGTTTAATTACTTGTAATTTTACTAACTCATTATGTTCATTTTAATCATGGTCATCATCCATATAAGTTAAATCAAGTTAGGTAAGCTTAAGAGATAGATCTTAATCTATTATCCATATTATTAATTTAAATTAAATAATGATAAGGCTTAATTAGATCGAGTTATTATGAAACTTGTGAGATTTTCAATACAAATGAGAATTTTTTTTTAAAAAAAAAAACCCATTTTTATTTAGAATGGTATTTTAAGTAAAAAATTTTTATAATGCTTCTGCCTCTAATCATTTTTATTAAAATTTGCTAACATATACTCATTTTAATCAAAATTAAGTTTTATCCAACTATGTTGAATGGTAAAAAGTTACAAATTTCATTTTAAAAACTTAACTTAAGTTTCATTATTATGAAAATTAAAAGTTGATGACCTTTAAATTCTGTTTGCACTTCAAGAAAGTTGAATTCTCAATCCAAGTTTAGGAATTAAGGATAGGGTCTGGTCCACTCATTTGAAAACCTAAGAGGGAGGGTTATTGTACTTAATTACTTATTATTATACTAATGAATTCATGTACCATGCAAATTTGTCAGAGATCTTCACCTTAAGTCTTCATATATAATATAATATAATACAATATAATATAATAGTAGAATAATGGTTAAGTGATATGAAATTAAACATAACAAAGTAGAAAAGAAATGTAAGAAGAAACAGCTTTTAGCATGCTTTTTGGAAAATTTAATCAATGGATCAATCATGTCACTGTAAACTGAGAGCTATCCCATGGTATGAAAAAATAAAATAAAAACTATAAAAATTAACATCTCTTTTCCTTTTTATTTATTAGATATAGTAATTCTAAATACAATATAATTATGTAATATAAATAATAATATAAAAATAATTAAAAATAAAAAATAATATGATTATGATATAAATAAATAGACAAATATTTTAAATTTATATATAAATTGTTAATTTATTAAAATTTAAAATAATACTTTAAATATGATTAAAATATAATATGCAAATTGTTTATGCTCTTTGGTGTATAAAAGATGGACATGGTTGACTGAGGCAAATATATATTTATTTTTCCTCTTCTTTTGCTTCTTTAAGTTCTTAATGAGAGGAGGTGATTAAACAAAGTTTACACTTTTAGTAGTACAAAATTTATGGGGGAAAAAATAACTTTGTGAAGGCAAATAGGCAATTAAAGAAAGAAGATATATATATATATATATATATATTTCCTTGGATGAGAACAGAAGAAAAGACAGAAAGTGCAACGTCAGAGTTAGCCCCAGTAGGGTTCCACCCCGCCCCCTTCTGATTGGGTTCTCATCCACATCTCTCACTGTGTCTGAGTTTCATAAGCCGAGTTTTCTTCTTCGTTCATATTTATGTGGCTCTTGTTGGATTTTTTTTTCTTGGTATTAGCAAGGTTTTATTCAGAAGTGAAAACATGAAGCTCAAAAGTGGATAGTTATATGTATTTGTGTATATATATACATATCTATATGTAGGTATATATATGTATATACTCTCTGTTTTTTTAGTGTTTTTTCTAGAAAACAAAAATTGGCTCTTGGGTTTAGGCCAAGCAAAGAAAAACCATTCAAAGGTCTATGATGAGGATTATGGTATTCATTCATTTAGGTTAAGCCTAGCAACTTGAGTGTCTTTTGGTTTTTGTCTTTGGATTTTTTCTGTAACCTACTTAATTATGTATATGTAAAACCAAGACCCATGGTCCATGATGCAAACTAATTTCATAGTTTTAGAATTGGTTAATGCAAGAGAAAGGTGATGAAAGGTTTGATATTCCAACAACGACAAGAAGTTTTGGAAGAGAACATGTCTAATTTGACTTCTGCATCTGGTGGTGGTGAAGCAAGTGTTTCTTCAAGGAATAGAACTGAAGCTGCCACCAACTACCCTCAACAATATTTTAGCAGCACGCCACCGCCTCAAACTCAAACTCAGCCAGTCAAGAAAAAAAGAAACCTACCAGGCAACCCAGGTTTGGGTTCAATCTTTACATACCGTTACTTTTTATTATTTGTTTTGTTTGTTTCCCTGAGTTGCTTTTACTTTCCTTATCTGAGACTTCTAATGGGTGTTTTGAATCAGACCCAGATGCAGAAGTGATAGCTTTGTCTCCTAAAACATTGATGGCAACTAATAGATTTGTGTGTGAGATCTGCAACAAAGGGTTTCAAAGAGACCAGAACCTTCAGCTTCACAGGAGAGGGCATAATTTGCCATGGAAGTTAAAGCAAAGAACAAGTAAAGAGGTGAGGAAGAAGGTATATGTATGCCCAGAGTCCAGCTGTGTTCATCATGACCCATCCAGGGCACTCGGGGACTTGACGGGGATCAAGAAGCATTTTTTCAGGAAACATGGTGAGAAGAAGTGGAAATGCGATAAGTGCTCGAAGAAGTATGCAGTTCAATCGGATTGGAAAGCTCACTCCAAGACTTGTGGCACTAGAGAATACAGATGTGACTGTGGAACCCTATTCTCAAGGTATTCCCCCTCCCTCCCAAATGATTTTTGGAATTGATGTAATACATGAACACAAAGTTCCATTTAAGCACACAACAGTGAAAATCTTCATTTAGTGAGGAGTATAATTTTGAGATAAAGGGTTTTCTTTTTTTTTTTTTCCCCAAAAACTTCCGCATATTCTTTTTCTTTTATACATTGAAGTATTCATTTGCAAATATACATGTACCTGTTACTACTTTTCACACCCTAGAGAGATAGAGGGATGCCTGCTTGCTGCCTGATAATAGTATATATGGAAATTTTATTTGCAGTGCGACTGCAGCCCCAGTGGACAATCTGTCCTATTGTCTCAGGGTGGAAAAATAATAATAATAATGGGATGCAGGAAGGAGAGAGAGAGTCAAATGTTTCTGGCATTGTCATAGCACCTTATAACTTGTTTGGTTTTTGTTTTCTTGTGTGGATTTTTTTTTTTTTTTTTTTTTTGGTTTTTCAGGAGGGATAGTTTCATTACTCACAGAGCCTTCTGTGATGCTTTAGCAAAGGAGAGCTCGAGAGCAATCACTGGATCAGCTAATCCTCTTCTCACCACGCATCAACCAGGCGCATCGGCATCAGCTTCCCATGTTAATTTACAAGTACCCCAGTTCAATCCCCAAGACATCCAAGCATTTTCACTCAAGAGAGAGCAACAACAAAGTGCCACTGTTCTAAGGCCAGATTTTCCTCCATGGCTCGCTACCCAACCGATGTTAGGGGCTGGTCTGGGTCCACCACAGCCCATAAACTTTTCTTCTTCATCTTCATCGTCGATCTTCTCCGCAAGTTTAGATCATCAAGACTTAACACTTCATGAAAGCCCCAGTCTTCCTCCCTACCATCCAACAACAGTAATTTCCCCACACATGTCAGCTACTGCATTGCTTCAAAAAGCAGCTCAGATGGGTGCAGCCATGAGCAGCAAAACTGGCTCATCACCGGCACCAGCTGCTACTGCCGCTACCGCAGCAGTTGCCTTCTTGATGAGACCCCACCAACAAACTCACGTGTCTGCTGATTCTGCTGACAGTAACAACAATACAACAGCTGGTTTTGGTCTCAACTTGTCTTCACGTGAACTGGCCGTGGGTAGTGGATTTGTCCATGGTTTGGCCCATTTAGGGAACCATAGACCTGGTGCAGCTGCCAATGCATGTGATGATCATCAAGCTGCAGGCTCAGGTGCGCCTCCTCCTTCCCTTTTTCTTCAAGACATGATGAATTCTTTGTCTTCAGCCACTGAATTTGAGGCCACTTCTCCCTTTGATGACATTGCATTTAGTGGGATTTTGAACGCAAAGAAGGGCGGGAATTTCATCAATGAATCATTCTGGAAAACAACCACATCAACAGTACCAGTATCAACCAGAAATGATCATGAAAATGGCACTGGCGGTGGTAGTCAAGGTGAAGGCTTGACAAGATATTTCTAGGGTCTTAGAGCTTTCTCTCATAGCGATTTTCTCAACAATATTGTTGATCTTAGTAACTGCAAGAACGCTTCACATGATCAACAACCCAACCAGCCTCAAAAATCATGGCAAATTTAGGTAATATAGAAACTCTTTTTCTTTTTTTCCCCTCTTTTAAACTTCTTTTCCAATACTATATCTTAAAATTTATATTCTCCTTTTGTTTTATCCAGTTTCTTTCCTTTATCAAATCTTCCTTCTACCCTTGCTGCAATCTTTCCAAAAGGAAAGTTCTCTCCGAATAATCATTTTCCATATATATATATATATATATATATGTATCAGTTCCATCTATTTAGCCCATGTTACAATTATTTGCCTTTTTGTTCAAATTCAATGTTGGTATATTCTTCACACACACACACACACACACATATATATTTATATATATATTATGGTTTTATATATAAAATAAAACCTAACATGCAAAGGAAAACCCTAAGCGCAGATATATAATATTAGTTAATTTTGGGTGATGTTATAATATATGAAATAAAAGCAACTTCTTCATGATGAGTATGACATCCAATCAATGGGTTTAGTCTTGTAATGTAATCATATATTTAATTTGTTAGGTGTTTAATGTTTCAATTCTTAATCACATTTACGTGTAAGTTGAAACTACGAAAAGCAACCCAATGTAAAATAAAGTTAACGATCAGTTAATTTTTGTTTTATTTAATAACTTAGAAGGAGGGCTATCTAAATCCTTTTATTTAATTAATTTTTTTCAATGAATTAGTATATTTCAAATCATTGGTCGCAAAGATATGATTATGATTCATGCACAAGAAAGTCTTAGGGTAAATTTCTAATTAGATAAGTAAATGTTATGTCATCTTGAGTTGGAAAAGGTTTGTATCTATTTCTTTAATTTCTTATCTGTCATCATCGAGTTGAAGATACATTAGAATTAATTATTTAGTATCATTAATACATTCTCTATGCCACTATGATCTTCAACACGTAACGATGGGTTCTTTTTTACATTGCAAAGCAATACATATATATATATATATAGGCTTTTCTTCACCATCTCAGAGATAATATGGGCTACAAAATAATTAAGTCGGGTCTATGACTGCTAGCCAGAGCTGTTCACGAGGCTAGAATTTCTTTTTTTTATTTTTCTTTCCTTATTTTGATTAAAAAATTTATATGTACCGTTTAAAGATATTATTTTTTATATTTTATAATTAAATTTAAAAATATATTTTTTTCATTAAACAAATAATAACTTAATTTAAATCAATCTAAATTATAAAGTATTATGTTCAAATCCAACTTATTCGAGTAAATCTAACTCTTTTGACAAATCTATTACTATCTAGCTTTCTAGTTCACCTTTCCCTTCCATTTAAAAAAGATATATATTTCCACTCTCCATCTCGTTTTCATAAATTAATAAAAGGTCAGTTAATTGAAAAAAAAAAAAAAACAAAAAAGCTCTTCTAGCTATCGATTATTAAGAAAAAAAAAAAAAAACAATATTTCATCCTTCCTCAGCTTCGACTTTGAATTGACATAATATTTAGATTAATTTTGTTCAAAGATTTATGAATTTCTCTCTTTAAGAATATTTTTATACGAACTTGAAGTTTTATTTTATTTTTTCGTGAGTACACTTTGCCACTCGCCCTATATTCGTTTGAGTTTATTTGCCTCTTTACTAAATAATAACATGACAATATTATGTTAAGGCCAGAACTTTCCATTACAAGTAAACTCATGATGCTCCTAAGTTCCACCAATTAGCTAATGTCCATATACACTCATGGTGGCCCCTCAACTCCTTGGATCTCCCTATTCATTATCGTAAACATATTCCACAATTTTCTATATTTTGGTGATTAATCTAATCATGTGAATATCAATTAAAGTTCATATCGATTTTGATAAACGTTTTCCTTTTTAATCCATGAAATTAATTAAACTCGTTCTATATATGTCATAATACTTTTGAGAAAAAAGACATATATAACTCTGAATATGCAAATATAGATGTAAAAATATAAATGAATATACAAGAACAAAAGCATGGGATTCTCAAGGAGTAAAAAACAAACGGTTATTGTAGTGCGAAGAGATGGGCTAGTTAACTTAGATTGGGTTAGATATGTTTTTATTATTTACAAAATATATAAATATATATAAAGAAGAGATATTGTTTGATATTAAACTTTTTTCTTTTTGGGAGTATGGTGGGAGACAGTAACAACCCTTAAAGTTGTTTCAAATGATATTTATTGAAAAAATTCAATTATAAAACGACGGAGAGTGACTGTTACTTGTATAAGATCTCATCTCATCTCCTCCACTATTTTTCTTTGATTTGTAAATTCAAAGGTGATCTCCACTATATCAGTAAGATCCAAAAAGGTTCCATGATGATTGCTTAAAAGTTATATTGTTAGTGCTAAAGAAAGGAAAACTATGGTTGTGTCCTAAATTATTATTCCAAGAATTTTTTTTCTTCTTTTTTCCTTTCCTTTTTGTCCTTGAACACTTATTTATAAGAGAAAGTAGAGAGAGTAGCATTGAGTAAAATTTTATTTTTACTTTTTAGATTTATAATAATTAAGTTTGAAATCGAGTGAGAAAATCGATCTTGTTTTTACTAATTAAACTAATTTAATCATGCGAGTTTGAATAATTCGAGTTTTATTTCAAATCAAATTTCAATATTTAAAAAGAAACACAATTGAATTTAAATTAATTTTAAGTTGTGAGTTTCAAGTTGAATTTAAACTCAAACTTCTTATTATTTAAACTCGGTTTAATTGGATTATATCCTAATTTTCTTTTTCTTTTTCTTTTTTTTTTTCTCTCTCTTTGATCATCTCTCCCTCCCTCTCTCTATTCTTTTTGATTCGTAAATTTAAGGGTGATCTCCACCATGCCAGTCACACCCAAAAAGGTTTCTTAATAATAATTAATTAAAAGTTGTGTACGAAAGGAAAATAATGGCTTTGCATTAAATTATTAAATATTCTAAGAAATCTCTCTCTCTCTCTCTCTCTCTCTCTCTCCCTTCTTCCTTGAAGAGCTCTTTATAAGATAGAGTAGCGTTTGAGTAACGAAATGAGAATTAATGTTATCAAAGTAAGTTATGATTAGCCTATCATTAAGAAGAAAGTAGTTTTATGTGAGAAACTTTTACACAAAAATAAATAAATATTTGATACACTAGCAATAGAGTTTTTTTTTTTTTAATTATTGGTGTATATTTAAATACTAACATGTGTCCTAAATATATATTTAAAAATACGAACATGTGTTCTAAATATATATTTAAAAATATAAAAACTAAATAAATAAGATACATAATAATATTTTAACTCTACTTGTGAAATTAAAAACTCTACGTATACCAAATAATTATTCATAAATAAAACCGTAAGGGAATTCAAGTGTGAGAAAAGATGATTAACCCTAATAAATATTGCTATGTTAGGTAAATTTAAATAGATTGAGCTAACTTTGAAAGTGGCTTTCATTTCATTTTGGTTTAGAGAAAAAAAAAAAAAAAGCTAAGAACTTTTTTCTAAAAAGAAAAAAATTAAAAGAAATTCCTCCCCAAATTTTAAATTTCCCACTTTTCCCCCTTGATTTAATGTTTATATATTCTAAGCCATATTCATCCTCCTTAAAGTTCCAATTCTCTCTCTCTCTCTCTCTCTCTCTCTCTCTCTCTCTCTCTCATGTGTAGTTAAAATTAAAAGAATAAATATTGGAGTTTAACATGTTTGCCAATATATTATATTGGATTTATCTTTTAACATATCCATTAGTTAAAGAGAAAGGCATATCTTTTGTCATTTACAGTTTACACATAAATTTCTCTCTTTTAAGACAATAATATTATAGGAGAAAGGTGACATGGCTACGAGGAGTGTGGGCTAAAGCACAATCTCCTAAATCCCATGTTTTTTTCTTTTTGTTTGAAAAACCCATATTCAATGTTTCACATTTTTGGTAATTTTTATCGAGTGGGAGCTAGGAGGATTTCTTAATTTTTTCTGCAAAATATATATAGAGAGGAAGATCAATTTGTATGCATTCATAGATTATGTCATTCACGAGAAAAATTTAGAAAAGAACCAATTTATATGCAGAGAGGAAGATCAATTTATATAAATTTCTCAATTTATACTAGCATGTATAACCGTGCCAATTTATATAGAATGTTATCACCCATTTAGAAAAGAAACAATAAAAATATTGTAACGTAATCTCTAAGATATCGCATCTTAATTTTTAATATATTTAATTGTATTTATTAAATTAACAATTTTTCATAGGATTCGTATTTTAATAAACTAACAAATAAATTTAGTGTGTATGTAAAATTTTGAATTAATAATATAAATATATATATGTAGTGGTAATAGTAACTCCAAAACGAGCTTGCTAGAGACAATAATGGTGGATTTGTTTGTTGTTTTGGGTGTTCTCGTGGTGTGCCCATCGACTGAGGCATATGCGAGTCGTTAAAAAAATGATGGAATTTTTTTTTTTTTTTTCTGAAAATGTACTAAAGCCTTTGATGTTCTTCTCAAAATTGATTACTGATTTCACTTTCTCCAGTATAAAGAAATAATTTTGCTTGGTTTTTTTTTTTCCCAGGAGAATTTGCTGCTTTTTTTTAATATAAATTTACTATTAATTTTTTTTAATGTAAAAGACAATCTCCTTTAAAAATTGACTAAAATGCGAGTCAATTGGAAGAGAATTAATTACTACCATATGACCATAGCCCATGGGCATTGTTGAGACCAACAAAAAACTTTTCTGGACCATAGGGCCCAATTTTTTAAGTTAAAACGTCAATCTTCACGGTCCTCGAAAATTAAAAGGATAAGGTCATAAATAGCCTTGACCTTTGTCAAAATTTTTAATTTAGTTATCTCTACTTTACAATGTCGATTTAAGTAGTTAAATTATTCTACGGTCTATTGAAATAGTATTCGAGGTTAATTCGTTAGCGTTTTTAAATATTTTTCTAGTAGCCAATTAAAACACGACATATGTCATGTTAATTTATTGAATTTTGAAAAAAAAGAAATTTACCAAACAATTTTTTTTCACAATTTCTTATGATAATATTTTAAATCAAAAGTCATATTTATCCAAAAATTTATTTTACAATTTCTTATATCAACATTAAATCAAAAACCCTTGAGAAATCGCTAAAAGCCTAATTTGTTTCACCAAAGCTTCAGCCAGATTAAGATTTGTTTTGCTGGACAGCTTCTGCACAAGCCATCAAAGCATGGACAAGCCGGATTCCATTTTCTTGCGAGTCAACCGGGACTAAAGGACTAGTTGACTAAGTCAGAATGCCAAAGGAAGCAGCAACAGCAGGAGGAGGGAAGATACTCCAGTGCGACCTAGATGTGGATTTCAAGCGTTTTTCGGATTTAGTGTTGTTGGGAGTGGAAGAAGAATAAAAGATGACGAGTCGTGAGTTTTGAGTTTGACTTTCTTGAGAATATCCCTGCCAGAAATTGCTTGAGATCATAATCCGAACACGAAGCTTCCTTAAAAAAAATTAAATTATTTTATAAATTTAATAAATATTAAACATAATTATTTATAAATTTGATAGTCATTGAAAACTTTAAATCTTACCACTTAGATTGATATTGATCTTCTTATTTTTTATAAAATTTTTTTTATAACATTACATATATAATTGATGAGTATTTGATATAAAAAATTTATTTAATTTTATTTATTTTATATTTAAAAATATTTTTTATATATAAATTAAAAATATTTAAAATTCAGTAAATCTAAAACAATACATCGAAACACACTAATACTTGAATAAAAACAAAATACCCACTAGTACAATATTAGTTACTTTAAGTTTATTATCAAACTACATGCACTAAGACAGCATTTGCTTAATCGTATTATCGATCTCACAAATGGTAATCTTCTTCCGCTGCCCCATCAATCACAATTGATCATATTATATATCAAGTTAAAAAAAAGGGTGAAACGTGACAGAATGTGACGCATGGAGGAGCAGAATATATCTGCCCATCTCGGACCAGCAGCTACATATTTTGATCCTATCTCAGGAAATTTTGCATTTAGTACTGAGTATTGTTTTTCGAAGCATCAAATTGCAATAATAAGGCGCTAAATTCAAATCAATGTTATTTGGTTTCTCTTATTTCAGGTGATTTTAAAAGCTCTGTGATCAAAATTACAACTCAAAACATAGCCATCTGCTCCCAACAAGCTCGAGGGAGAAGCCAAACTATGCTACATACATTACAAAAATGTCTACAAGCTGCTGAAAGAAAAGAAACAACAAAAGGGAAGATCATTTTGAAGGTTGGTTAGATGCATCTTTTGGGTCCTGTTTCGATCCCGTCATAGCTGCAGATGCCGCCACGGTCATGGCAGCTGCGGCTGCACCCAGCTTTGCACCACCAGCAGCCTTCATTGCACCGGCTACTTTTGCAAAAACAGCTATCCCACCAACAAGGAAAGCCCTCAAAGCTACTGTTGGTTTCACTGCCATATTTTATTGAATCTGCAAGTTTCCAGTATCACTCAAATTCAACTTTCTATTCTGGTTCAACTGTTAATAAATTCGGTAAACCTTAAACTATAAAAACTTGATGCTACCTTTCTCATGCATGTAATGATTAATAATGCAAAAAGTTTAGAACCGTAATCCATAAACAGCTATACACCGATCCTGTCCCTCATACTAATCACTGAAATTTAGTTGGATTGTCTTCACCATCAATTCGGATTATAGGTCCATGTAATAGCCAGTAAGATTTGACATAAAAATTTAGACATTCCCACTCCAAATGGCAACTACAGCTAATGCTTAACTAGTTAAAAATCTACAAATTATGCAGTGGTAAGTGAAATAATTAAAAACTTGAATAGACTGAAATGATCAGCCAGACTACCGAGCTCGATGAATGATATCAACAATTCATAGATACTGGCATTCATTGTAGTACAATTTCTGTTCCTATTCGCATCCAAAGCACATCAACTCTTGAGGATCAGGCTATCAGTAATGTCATCGCTGTAGAAACGTTGAACTACAAGACTACAGGACCACTACTTATTGGTAGATAAACTTGGGAAGCCTCCATTTTCTTATACCATGAGAGACCAAAATTATTATTCTCGCTAAGTATTGGAAACGCCAGTATTTAGTTACACAAAGAAGTTCTACGACAGAACATCTTTTATCTATTTATCCAAAGATAATAGTAAGAAACATATAGGAACTAGACCGGGTAGTTTTGGCACAATATGAGTACACAACACAGGAAATATTAAATAAAACATGGACACGACTCAAATACACTTCTGTGTCTAAGTCTATATCACAAAAATTACTAACATGTCAAAATTTTTATAAATATATAATATCTTAAACATGATTATGACGTGAAACTAACAATAAAATGACATGAATACACAAATTGTTAGGTCTAATAAGAACAACTCCTTCACCCACTTCAGATCCCTAGACTAAGCATTTCAACACCCAAAGCATGACAGAATAATCAACTCATATTTCTCTAGGGAGCTTTTTCTTCTAATCCCCTATTTTAACTGATCTCCAACTTCATTCTACAGCTTTAAAAGCATCTCCATGCCTCCAATAACAACACCAACCAGTGTTGAAAATCAAAATCTAGTTGCAAATGCAAGATGATGAACATTTGTTTCTCTGCGGTTTTCTATGAAGCAAGAAAAAGCAATTTTCTCAATTCTATTAAAACAATGTCCAACATTTCCAATTCTCAGAAGCAGGTTCAACAAATTGAAAAGAAAAAAGTCAGTCAATCTAAAACAAAGAAAAAAAATCTTTTAAGCAATGCAAGATCAATTCTACAAGCTCACCTTCATTTAGAAATTAAAAAATTATCCCTTTTCCTAATAATTTCTACAAGAAATGCAAGCCCTTAACTTTAGCTATCATAGTGACCAAAACCTGAAAAAAAATTTGAAGTTTAACCCCAAAAGCAGTCCTAGGTAGGTACCCATTTCCTCAAATCAATTACCCAATGCTCTCATATAACCAACCCAGCAAAAAAATTTCCTTTCCTCCTTACAGTTCTTCATTGCCAAATTCTAGATTAAAGAGCAGTAAATGTATATATTAAAAAAAAAAAAAAAACAGACCCCAAATCATATAAAAGTCAGAGATAGAAGAAATCGAACCTTAAAATTGAAGAGAAAATCTTTTCGATTGAGTCCTTTCCCCAATATTTGGAGAGTAAATAAAAGTAATAATCTCTCGGCGGCAAGAAATGAAACGAGCCCTTGGTGTTTATTTTTTATTTTTGTAAAATAAAAAAATATGACACGTGCCCTTTATTTTTCTACCACGCGTGGCAGAATGTTATTGGATAAAATGGGCGTACAATAACAAGGACCCGCATATATCTGTCTAACTCTGAGCCTGCGAAGGGAAAAAAAAAAAAAAGGGAAGAAGCGAGGGATCAGCTAGCCTGCCATAAGAGGGAAAGACGAAGATGGATCCATACTCTGGAGGAGGAACCTGGACTATGATCCCAAGTGTCCCAACCCACAGTAACGTATCTACACCCTCAAATCAAGACCATCTATACCTTTCTCCTCCACCACCATCACAACAGCAACAACAATTCCAACAACAGCCACAACAGCAGCAACAACAACAACAACAGCAACAGCGTATTTTACAGCAACAACAGCAACCGCAGCAGAATCAGCATCATCAATCACTAGCTTCTCACTTTCACCTTTCACATGTATTCCTTCAAACCAAAGCTTAACAAAGTTTGTATTTCAACCCTTTTTTTTTTATATTGTTTGATTTTTTCAATGGGTTTGTTGTGTTGATGCAGTTGGTGGAGAATTTGGGTTATACAATTGATAATGGAACTCGGGATCAACATTCTGATGCTTTGGTTAGTTTGGGTTTATTTATTTTTTAAAATTGTTTTTTGTGTTTATTTTGAAGATTTTTTGATTTCTCTTATTGGTGGGGTTTTGGAAGATTAATGAGCTTAGTAATCACTTTGAGAAGTGCCAGCAGCTTTTAAACTCGATTGGGGCGTCAATTAATACCAAAGCTATGGTAAATTACTTAAATTCGTCTTGTTTTAGGTTTTTTTTAATTTGTAATTTCTGGTTATATATTATGAGATGTTGATAAAGCTGCATGGTAGGCTTTGATGAATTTATCAAAAATGAAATTCAAAAAGATACACATTTGCAAAATGACTCAATTTTCGGTTTTTCCTATCATTTTTTCGAAAATATATACTTTTTTTTTTTAGTGATATTACACTTTGTTACCAGACTTTTCATTTTTCTTAAGCATCTGTAGCTTACATATTTTGGACATGGGTGTTGGATATGATACTCCGAGTATATGGAAAAACTCTAATAAAATTGAGCATAACAGTATTCGACACTCACTCTCAAGTCTGGGTAACAGAGATGATAGATTCTTAAAATGTGCTAATATACTAGAATTGAGCATAACAGTATTCGACAATCACTCTCAAGTCTGGGTAACATAGATGATAGATTCTTAAAATGTGCTAATATACTAGAATTGGTGTTTCTTTCTATAACTTTGGAATTTTTGGATGTTTTAGACTGTTGAAGGACAAAAGCAAAAGCTAGAGGAAAGTGAACAGTTACTAAATCAAAGAAGGTAAGTAATTGGTCCTGATTTGTGTTTTCTACAACTTAAGGCTTCTACGTATTGAATGTGCGCATTGTTTTTCTACAAATTTTAGGGATCTGATTGCCAAGTATAGAAGCTCTGTTGAAGACCTTGTTAAGACCGAGCCATAGTTGCTTCTCACTCTACTAAACACAGGTAAGAAAATGCTTACAAAACAATTTAAAGTATTGTGATCAATAGTTGCATTTTTCACTGTTTACTGTAACATATAAATTTAAGTTCCGATTTGAGTATGAACTACTCATAAACAATCTTGGATTCAAAGATGCAATTTGCATGAACTAGTTTAAAATGTGTGAAGCTCTGTTGAAGACCTTGTTAAGACCGAGCCATAGTTGCTTCTCACTCTACTAAACACAGGTAAGAAAATGCATACAAAACAATTTAAAATATTTGTGATCAATAGTTGCAGTTTTCACTGTTTACTTTAACATATCAATTTAAGTTCCGATTTGGGTATGAACTGCTAATAAACAATCTTGGATTCAAAGATGCAATTTGCATGAATTAGTTTAAAATGTGTGCGTTGCTTTTTGTAAAATAAGTAAAAGATTGTATAGTCTTATAGATACATTGTTGTAGGGTTTCAGTGAGGGCATATCAGGGTTAAAGCTAGGGCAAGGGAAGTTTTTGTCTGGGAATGGATATAGGGGGGAAAAACACTATGTAAATGCCAGTAGTTATCTTGCACAGGCGCGACTGAAGCAAAATGAATCTTACCATCAAACAAGTTTTTGGGTAATGAACAGCAAAATCGGACCATGGCGAGCGGTGCTTTTCTATCTGAGAACCTACCTATCTATTAGAGAACTTTGATGCTAAAACTGAGTATGTTCTTCTGGAGGATTACATTCCATTATGATGCATTATTCCGGCTGCTTGGAAATTTATTCGCGGATGTTTTAATGATTATTGTTCAAACCTTGCAATGTGGTTCTCTGTCATTTATCTGCAGAGCCTGTCTCCTTTAGAGTTCTATTTGAATCAAAGAGGAAGGATTTAAATCTCCTCCTCGATTTTGAAATAGTTGGCCAAGATTGTACTGCAGGCATACTGGAGAATGCCTGCATCAGAATTTTGTAACCGATTCTATCATCATTGAAAGCTTTTTAGATGATAATTTCAAAGAAAAATGCCGAAGTCGTTCACTGCTGTTCTAGAGCTGTCTGGTATAGATGTTTATATTTTTGCACTTTAACTTAGGATGGAATTGCTTGGTTACGCTGTTCTTATATTTATTGATGTTGCTATAAATGTGCATATTTTGCTTTCTTCTTTGATTCTTTCTTATTGATCATTGTTTTCTTCAATAAATTCAAACCGCAACTTGTAACCATTAATTTGGCTTTGCTGTATTCAGGTCGAGTGCTTTCTGTTTAAGTCTGAAAGATCAGAATGGAACCCAGAGATAGTCATAAAGATTCTTAATATCTTGTCTAGCTTGTTCTTCTATCAAGATTTCTTTTGGAATGGGATCACGTTCAAATGCAATCTTAGCTTCCTTTTTTGTTATTACGGGGCTTTTGACTCTTATCAGTGCTGGGGGCTGGTTTTTCTTTAAGTTTCTAGTGAAAGTTAAAATAAGATTGATTAATCTTGTCCACTGAGTTGACGTCCTTTACTGGATTACTTAGATCATGTAGTTTTGTATTCGAGCTACTCTCTCTCTAAGAGATTTATATTAATAATTATTAAGATTGTTGTAGTACTAAAGAAGTATGGTTCGAGAATAAGAGGAGTTGCGAGATTAGAACTGCAAAGCTATTATGTGCCACCTCTTAAGAATGTTTACATGAACTAACAACATGTGAATGGTTCTTTCATATGGTGTGAAGAAGTCATCTTTCTGGTTCACCTTATCATTCACCAAATCTTTAAGAATGAAAATCCATCAACAAAGGATGTCAAGGTGGAAACAAGACCTATTTTCCCAGGAGAACTGGCCAGATGGCTTTTGTTCTCAAACCTTGGGTGCCAAGCTTTCAGAGTTTGAGTTTGATCTGAAGCTTCAAAACTGCCTTCTGAAATACTATATAATATTTTCTCAGTTAATTAATTATTAGAGTGCCAACAATCTCTTGGTTTAGTGATTTAGGAGTGCGTTAGAGTCTGCATGGAAACTTGGGTTCAATTTTAAGCATCTATTTTCCTTCCCTTATTAATCAAAAAAAAAAAATTATAAAGAGTATTAAAATAAGAAGAGGGTCGTTAGAAATTTCTTGAAAACTGAAAACAAATGTTCTAACTGGCAAGGTTAAGGAGACTTCCTATCTTAGCCAACTATGTATCTTGAAAGTTGAAAAAGCCACTACAGAAGTTTCAAAAGCCCCACAAGAGTTGTGAGGCAGTGAACGATTTTACGTGAATAGTTATTTGATATATTAATGAATTAAAATACTGTCATATATTTTGAATATATTTTTAAATAAATAAAATACGTAACAGTATTTTAATTTCACTTAAAAAGGTTAATAATTTCATTATTAATGTGTCTAATAATAATCTATTTTTAAGTTCCCTGTTTCAAAAAGATATCTCAGAGTCATGGTTTGCCAACTCGCCAAACTTCTAAAGACTCATTAAACGGTCTAAAAATATCAATCGTAACAGAATTTGTTTACTTCCCCCCTCTCCCTCATCTCTTTACCTTTGTATATCAACATGTCAGTCGTTCCTTTCATTTCTCCGTATCTCTCAGTTTTCCTAGGAGAAAACAAAGGAAGAACGAATAGTGCCAGAAATAAACATTTCCTGTAAAGAAAAAAAAACGGCACCATCCCCGGCGGCAACGCATTCGATATCTCATCCCTCCGAACAATAAGAAAAAGAAAATAAAGGAAACAACAATCCCAAAATATGAGCATTTCAAGAAGTGGTAACGGCACAACACAAGCTTGCGCTGCATGTAAATACCAACGCAGGAAGTGCGCTCCTGACTGCATTCTCGCCCCATATTTTCCTCATGATCGTCAAAGACAATTCCAAAATGCGCATAAATTGTTTGGAGTCAACAAAATCACCAAGATCATTAAGAACCTCAACCCTCCCGAGAGAGACATTGCCATGCGTACCATTGTGTTTCAATCCGATGCAAGAGCTAATGATCCTGTTGGTGGTTGTTTTAGGATCATCCAAGAGCTTCAACGTCAGATAGATTATAGCCAGGCTGAGCTTGACCTGGTTTTGCATCAACTAGCCATATGCCGAGCACAGGCCGCCCAACCGCAGCAACAACATACCTTTCATTTGCAAATGCAAGAACCTGGAGGTGATTTAATACTAGCTTGTGATATGATAAATCAAGATCCATTGAACTCTTATAATTCAAGTTATTGTTATGTTCAAGAACCTGGGCTGTTTGCTGTGAATGATAACAACCAACATCATTTGCAAGAAAATTATGATCATTCATGGGGCGTACAAGAATCAACTACAGCTATGTCAACTTTAAACATCATCAAGCAGAGTTCCATCAAAGAATGTGATAGTGATCATGATGATGAAGTTGAGCTCGATTTTGGGATGCCTTATGAAAGACATGAGCGCAAATATGAAACCGGAGACGTAGTCGAAAGGAGGTTTGTTCCATCGACACGATTAGTTATGTCATCTTAGTCATAAATTTTGTTAATCTTATTAATTATGAGATGATGATATATGATATAAGAAAAAATAAATAAATGCATATTGACATGCACAATAAAAATTTTGATAATATTATGGCTGTCTGTTTTGCTTCCAGTGACAATGCAGTGGTCATTTGAAATAATGTTTTTCGATTTTTTTTTTCTCTTTCTGAGATAATTATGATCATCTCTTCTTCAAGCAGACAGGACATGTGCACCTTCTTTAAAATGTTATTCATTACTTGGAATTGTTTTTTGTAAATAGCATCTAATCCTTTGATGGAATATATATATATATATATATATGCCTGTCCTTGGAAATTTTGATACCATAATTATAGTAGTAAAAAAGTTATCTTAACCTTCATTTGGAATAATATAAAGTTATTTTCTCAAATGTCAAAGTCATGAGTTGATGAGTTATCAAAGTCTGTCATGACAGTCTCTTTCATAAGTGCCCTTTATTTATCATTTACGCATGATTTATTAGAAATTTGCATGATAATAAACTCAACTATGTATCCCAATTTCAAAATATTTTAACATTCACCCAAAATTAAACCCAACCCCAATATTTGAATTTGATCAATTGTTTCAATTAAATTAATATAAAAATATGAGAGATTATAAAAAATAAAATTTGAATTTTAAATTTATCTTCTAAAAATAATTACATAAATTAAATGATTCAAAATGATATCATTGACATATATATTATACAAATGGATGTTAAATAATACTCACATGTGGTGGCATCTTTGGACCAACCATTGTCCTTATCAATATATATTTATTTTATATAGAATTTTTTTTATTAGGAGAAAAAGAAAGACTATAGAATTTTTTTAATTTTTATTTTATTTTTTTAATTTTGGTTTACCAAAGGAATTAAAGATCAAGTTAAAAACAAAAAACAAAAAATACCCCTTTTGCTCTTTCTCAATTTTTTTTTTAAAAAAAATCACCAAAATATATTTTTTAATTATTTTTTATGTGATCCAATCATTGTAAATAACATTATTCACATGTCCATTGTTATAAACATGCTAGTAATTAGATCTATTAATGAATTAAATTATTTGTTCAGATTGAAGATATAATTTGAAGTAAGTTGAATATTAAGTTAAAGTCACAATATTTATTTTATTTACAATATTTATTTAATTTTAATACATTTAAAAATATTAAAATAATATAATTTTATAAAAAATTCAAATTCCTTAAATTTAACATATTGAGCTTCGAATTAAATCTAAAACAAAGTTTTTATAATGTTAATTAACCTAATTCAATTTGACTTATAAATATTTTTATTTTTTAAAAGAAAAGAGGAGAAAATACTTTTCCAAGAAATGCTAGCTGGCTTTGAGAATTGAGACACTCACCCACTAGAAACCACCGACAATGGGACCCTATACTTACGAAAACAACACAACAATAATTGTATTCCTTAGGAGTCGCTCGCCGACACACTTTCTATCAATTTTGCACCGAATAGTAAACCCAGTAATTCCTATATGAATGACACGTTTGTATATTTTTATATTTTATAATTATATTTAAAATATTATATATTTTTATAAATTATAATATATAATAATTTATACTATATTAATTTTAATATAATTATATATTTATATTATATTTATATTACATATTTATATTATATTATATTTTAATTATTTTTATATCATATTAAAAATTATAAAATTTATCAAATAAATATTTTATTAATCCTTCATTTAATTAATTAGGAGGAGAAATGAATTAGAAGACTCATTTTTCATATTGGGGAATGACATGGCAACCACTATAAATTAGTTGGAGATAATATGTACGTCTTATTCTGAGTCACGCAATTGAAAATAAATTGGGGGACACCACTGCTTGGAATTTAAGCAATGCCATACATTTTTTCAGTCATAAAACACTAAGTTTTATGCAGAAAACCCTAAACCCCTTTTTCCTACGGTTGAAATCCAGACCTAGCATTTTCCCAATTTCTTTTTTCTTTCTTGAAAACCCTGCCCGTCTAAAGGCAAAAGAGAAACAAAAAAAAATGTCCGTCGTCTAGTTAGCTAATTAATAATTATTTATACTTTTTGCATGTGAAAAAAAATTAAAAAGAAAAGGGAAGTTCATAATTGTTGTATAAAACCCACAAAATAAAATGTATATTGTTAAAAATGGAATAACAAAAATGTAAAAAGGTAGATTAATCCTTGTTTACTATATATAAAACAAGAAAAAGCCTAAAATTTTTATCTATAATTTCTATGATCAACAGGTGCAATATAATGTGATTTTACATTTTAGTAATATATTTGAAATGATTGTTTTATGGAATTTGCTTCAGAATTTAAGTGGTAATACATTGTCGGTGGTGTTAATTGAAACCTAACTTTCAATTGATTAAAAAAAAAACTTATACTTTCATCTTTCTCACATTTATTTTAATATTTTTAAAATTTTTTTGGTAATTTTTTATGAGAATTTTTGTTAATTGACTTGTAACATTAAATTCAATAAAAACATTATATATTAATATTAGCATAGATATAATTTTTTGCATTAAAGTGATAAAATCCACAAATATAAAGTCAAAACACTATACATTAATAGTGGCATAGATATAATTTTCCAGAAATTTTGGGTCATCCCAATTTCTTTTTTTTCTCTGTAGAAATACCTTAACTTAAAGCTCTACTCTAGAAAATAACTATGGGTAAAATGCAAGGATTGAATACAATATATTGTACATTAATCTAAGCAACAGGTATAAACAATCTAGATTATTCTATCAAAACAACATATAATTTTTTTCTTTTGTTATTTAAAGAAAAGACTTGTTATACTATAAATTTGCCCAATGGGAAGAGAAATTGTGACACTAATGAACATGGACTAACAACAAAATAAAAAGCCAAAAAAGTATTGGAAAAAAAATAAAAATATACATTACAATTTTCTATATCCTATTATTTTAATTAATTACCAAATTTACACAACATATAATCACCCAAAGATGAATAAACATAAAATTAAAAAAAAAATGCAAAGACAAAAAAATAAAATAAAATAAAATAAACATCAAACCTTTTTTCTTCTTCATTCTTTCTCTTCTCAGTTCTCATCATCAGAAAGTCCATTTCCAAATCTTGATCCTCAAATCAACCTTACACTTTGCGTTAGAAGTTGAAGCTGTAGTTGCTAATTTCCCCTTGGGAACAGTAGCTTTAATCCCTTCACAAACAACCCTAGTCCCAAGCTTTGGTGTCTTCAGTGCTCCCATCTTTGCTTTCACTTTGGTATCGAGCTTTATCTTTAACGGCAGCCCGTTCTTGCTCTTCAAAGCAGTCTTTAACTTGCCAGCTGAGGCTTCGTCAAGTTCCTGGCTGCTACTAGTTATGGCAGCTTTCAAAAGGGTCGTGTTTTTGGTGCCGTGCACGAAGGAACCGAATGAACCATCCCCTATATCGATGTCGTCGCTTGTGATAAGAGATATGGTGATGGGGTCGTAAATGTAGACGAGTTTTTTGTTTGGGTTTTTGGCTGTGACGTTAAGGTTGATGCTGGTGACGAGCTTGGAAGCCGAGGTTACATTAAGTGTTGAGACTTTGAGGGAGGAAACTGTGAAAGTAGGGCGGTGGGGGCGGTAAAGGACGTATAAGATAGCACCGGCTATGGCGGCTAGGAGGAGGAGGAGGAGGATAGCTACGGTTGTCCAAAGGCAACAAGAACAACAGCATGAGCGGCGGTAACGGTGGCGATTGGGTTGTGGACGGTATAGTGGGCGGGTGGCTCCGTAGAGTTGAGCTTTAGTGGTGGGAAATGAAGGGTTGGCGGCGGCGCTGCCATTTGTGGCTTGTTTGGATGAAGGGTAAACCCTGTCTGACTCTGTCATGGTGGGAGAGAAAGAGTGAAAGAAAGGTCAAGGAAAAAAAGAGAGCTGCTCTGTTAGGCGTTGAAACAGAAAAGAAATGTCTATCGTCCTCGCTTTCTTTATACTTAAATTATGTAAAGTGGAGGCGCGTGTGCTTTGAGGGAGAGAGTGGGATAGAGTAGAGAAGGGAATTGTTTTGAACTTAAGCAAACAAAGGAAAAAGTGTTTGGTGGGGTGTCCTTGAGATAAGGCTATGTTGACCAAAGGGAAGAGAAGCAATGATAAATCTAACAAATTAGGATATTACATGATTATATAGTATAAAATTAATTAAAATATAATATAATAAAAAATATGATATAACATAATAATATAAATAAGATATTATAAAATTATTAATATATTAATTTATATAAATATAAATATAATTATAATATAAAAATATATAAAAACAAAGCAAATGCACAAATTAACAGGGTTTAGGGAAAAAAAAGGGGGGTTTGGGGCAGGTGAGGACGGCTGAATGGGGATTTTAAGTGAGAAAAGGGCAGGGAAGGTGGGATGGCAAAGAGCGAGACAGCAACGTTTCAACCAAAAGCAAACGAAAAGCTACACCGACGGGCTTGTCTACGGAGCGTGGTTGTTGAAACGTAGTAGTTTAGTATTTTTGTGACTTTCCTTTTAATGCGTTGGTTTAGAGACGTTTTCTTTATACACTGTTAAGAAGTTAAAAAAACACGTAATAAGGATTAAAATATATTTGAAAATTTATAGATTTTGTTAATATAATATTTTAATAGCACGTAATAAAAATTAAAGTTTATTGAAAATTTAAAATTATATGATAAACTTTTTCAAATTATTAAAAATTTATATATTTTTAAAAGAATGATATTTAAAACTCCCTTTTTGGTTATCAATTTATTTTTTTTCCCTTTTTCATCATTTTATTGTTTATGCTCACAACATATGCAATTTTTACGAAATTAAAGATTATATACACATAACAGTTACGCTAATTTCATTAGATATGAAACTTTATTTAAAAATTTGAAAGAAAAATGCGGATATTAAAATATAAAAGCACTCCATGTTTTTTTTTCCCACTAGTAAACAGCCGTATTTTTAACATTTAATTGATTTTTGCCTCCATAATATCTCAAATGTTAATTTTATTAATATAAATATATAATATATGAAATATGTTTTGCAAAGTTAGAGCGTAGCTCAGTTATTTTTGAGCTTCTTTTTACATGTTTTAAATTCAAATTTCAACATTGATAATTTTTTTTTTATTTCGGTCTGAAATCTCTTTTATAAATATATACATATATATTTTGCATCTTACACTTAATAATTTGAACAAAATACTACATTGCAGATAATCAGGAATCTTCAATCAAGCTTTGTTTTCATTAGAAAATTGACGGTTCTAAGGAAATTAATGTTGGACCATAAAAATAAAGGAAAAGCACATATATATATATACATATATATATATATTTGGTAAGGGTTGCAATTGTGGGGCATGCAACTTTTCAATTTTAATTTTTATACACTGAAAGGAAAAACTCAAAAATCCAATGAAATTAAGAAGCAGGCAGCAATGTTGAGTTTGACAAAGCACCTAAGATTACACTTTACCAGGAAATAAATTAATGAAGTCATTTTTTTTATACCGAGAAAACACGTATTCGATAAACGAATTAAACGTCTTACTGAGAATCAATTTTTAATTTAAATATACATATATAGCCATATCATTTCTCAACAAACAATAGATGTTTCCACGCTACCTATTCCCAACCCCTTGATCGTTTTTATTAATTTATTTTTTGTTAAACAGATCATTATAAATTTAAATATCATTACTCTCTATAATTAAGGAGGTCGACCCTGAAAATTTGATAATCAAAAGATCAAGGTTTAATTAAGATCGTAAATTATATCATAGGCTTTTGCCAACTCAATTTGAGCTACGTTGTCTCTTATTTTCCTTGGCTTTCCATTTTCTCAATCATTGACATCAACAAAAACACCAAACCCAGCACATTGATTCCTCAACTAATTATGAGTGACGACCATAAACAAAAATTAATATCTATAATTGCCCCCAGATTTTGTTTTCTATAATTTTTTAATTAATTTATTTGTAACACATCCATGTGATTTGTGATTTTTTTTTAAATATTATACAAAAATAATGAGTCCATTTGTTTCTTTGTTACTTATATTAGATATGATTACGACCTTGTAATTGCCATCAATCTTCTTCAACCCCCACCCTAAATAAAATCTCCAGCTTAATTTAGTCTTCCTTTTTATATATTTTTCCAACTTAGGTTTAAGTTAAATGATCGGTGTAAAAATCCTTTTCATTGCATTATTTATATCTATTTTTAATAATTTTTTTTTTTAAATTTAAGTGTGAAATGATAATATGATGTAATAAAAAAAACTTTCACCGATCATTTAAATAAAATATTAATTGCTTTGATTTACCAAATTCTCTTTTTAAGATTATTTTGAAAATAGAAAAAAAAAATGCATTTGATATTCGTAATTCACTTGCAGGTTTAAATATAAATTAATTCAGTTCCCGGTGTTTATGTTTATGAATAAAACTAGTTTTAAGTTCTGTGGAAATTGCACTTCTGATTGTTTTCATGCAGAATTCTGTAGGTAATCTGCGCTCGTTTGTACTTTCAAATAATGCTATGGAAACAAAAGAATAAAATTATTTTCAGAGTTTTCTTTTTTGTCAGTAATCAGCAATGTTCAATCAAACAACAGGATGCCTACAAATTCAACCTCTCTCTCTCTCTCTCTCTCTCTCTCTCTCTCTCTCTCTCTTAATGAGAAAATTTGAAAAAGATGCCATCTGTCGAAAATAATTATTACATGGTATTTTAACCTCAAGCAATTAATATTATCCATTAAACTTATCAATATTAGATGTGATATAATTACATGACAGATATATAATATAAAAAAATAATTAAAATATATATAAAATATGATTTAATACAACATAAATATATTAGTTTTTTAAAATTTATATGATAAAAATTATTAACATATCAAAATATATATAAAATATAATTATGATAAATATATAAATTATTAGATCTATTATCAAATAAATAAAAATTATTAATATATTAAAATATAAAATATATAAACATTATACAAATATATAAATCGTTAAATCTATTGTAAATAGATAAAATTAGTAGAATGTAAATCATAATTACTTTTACGTCTTCATATTAATGGGTATAATGACAGCTACATGTGATTTTTATATATACAAACAATGTATGTACATCTGATTAAATAAATATATACAATTACCTTACATCAATAATTGTAAGAAACAAAATTTATTGTGTATAAAAATATACAGAATTTGCCAGGTAGCTCTTTAATTTAATGAAATGGAATTTTTTTTTAAAATAAATAAAAAATTACTTTAAAAAATAAGAATAATAAGAATGATATTTTTATATAAAAAATTTAAGCAAATAAAAAAAAAATTTGATATTTATTAATAATAATTTACTCATAACGAAAGAATTTCATTTTTGAGGTTATAATACAATTTTATTTCAAAATTAAATCACTATTTTTTAAAAAAAAAAATTGATAGTATAAAATTAAAATATATTTTATATTATAAAAAATAAAAATTAAATTATACAATAAAATAAAAATAAATATTTGAGCATGGTCGTGTACAGAGGCCACCCATTGAGAAAGAAAAATGGGCCAATGGTTCCTCTATCCGGGAATTAAGAGAGGTAGGCCCTAACATTGGCTAACTAACCGACATCGATATATTTTAGCTGACGAACATTCTTGATGTTTTCTTTTCGCCAATAATAAATGGAGAAATTCAGGTTCTCAATTTTTTTTTTTCGAAAGACTAGTTTAAATACTTGTGCGTTGCACATAAAATATATAGTATGTAATTAATAATAATATCAGTGTTATTATTATTATTAAGACTTCAAGTCCAGCAACATCTTGCCGGAATATGATTTCACACCTAAAAGTTTCGGATTTTGGATTGGCTAGAGCAGCTTTGGGTGAAGGGCACAAATACATTTCAACACATGTAATGGGAACATTTGGGCATGAATTACTTCTGTCATCTCAACACACAGCATTGAAACAGTCCTTTTCAATTTTCATACGACCAGTTATCATTTTTCAACATAGCTTATTTGATACTTCCTCATTTTTTCTTTTCAGGTTCTTGGCTCCCGAGTTATGCAATGACCCGTCACCTTCTTATCAAAAGTAATGTTTACAGTTCTGGTGTGGTCCTACTTGAACTCTTAACAGGGAGAGGAAACCTGTGGGCTTGTCCACTCCTTACAGCCAAGGAAGGTTTAGAAATTAGAAACAGTCATTGATCCAACCATAAAATCTGATGATATCTCATTTGATAGCATTTCCAATATAAGCAGCAATTCCGTCAATGTGCGTGCAGCCTGAAGTATGGCATCGTCCTTTTATGGGTGAAGTTTTTCAAGCATTAAAGCTTAGTGTGTAATGAATTTAATGAGAAAATGGAGGCAGAATCAAAAGTTAGCATCCAGGAGGACTTTTCTACCACTATAGATAGTAAGGTTAGTAGACTTTCAAGCGAGCTTATGGAAGCTCCAGCGACATTTCACCCGCTCCCTAGCTATCATTTTAGTCAAGGTAGCAATAAAGCAATGTCTGTACCAGATATTTAAGAGTCCCACTGGGACCGGAGGAGCAGGAGCCTGGTCCTTTAGGAGTCACTCAAGTTCTGGCCCTCTAGGAACAGGAAGGAGAAGGCATTTTTGGCAAAGAATAAGAAGTTTATCAAGAGGCGGCCGAAGTGAGCACGGGTTTCCTGTCAGATTTTCACCAGGGTCTTGATAAAATTTCACGAAACCCCTTGTCATGTAAGTTATGATAATGTTCCACGAAAATTAGAGTTGGTTTTCTTTGCACAAGAACTGGGAAATTCACCGAATGCACACTGATGCTTAAATTCTGTCACCTGCACCACATGAAAAAAAAAAAGATTTGAATTTCTTTTTCCTTGTCTGAGATATGTCACCTGTGGTTTTTATCAATGCTAGCAATACCAATGATAACTGCCACATGATGAAGATTGAAGAATCAAATACGAGTTTAATTCAGAGGCTCATGGCGTGACTTAATTAAATGCCCTGGATCTTGGAAGACAATGCTGTTATTACTCCGTAAGCTATGAGAGAACATTGCTGGCATTTTTAAAACAGCATTTTCATCTGCAACATTGTACTTTTTGCTGACTTATTACAAACATTGACGTGGCTGCCCTCTAGAATATGGAAAGTGTCTATTAGCAGCAAAGCAAGCACCAAATGCTAGGTGCATTGCCGCCAGCATATAAGTAAATCTAAGCAGGTTAAATACTTATAATCAGCTTCCAACCAGTTCGTAAATAGTTGCATTAAATTGCAAGATCTATTTTTATGATGAAGAATACATTTTCATTCAAACCTATCACATGCTCAATTCTTTAATTTAGTTTTTTAGAAACAGATGTGGCTCACTGATAAGGTTCGCTAAACTTGCTGCTGTCATGTTTCTCTCCAAAAAAATATGCCTAGGGAGAGCAGGCTAATCTAAGAAATAGTGGAGAAGGGACTTTCATTTATTTTATTTGGACTTTTTTTTACTTTTATTAAGGAATTCATATTCTAAACCTGCATTGGACATTTATTCGGATGATAAATGGCCTTACTTAAGAAAAAGTGAAACGGTTGAGCAGTTTTTTTTTTTTTTTCCAGTAATTCTGCCTAAATTTTGTTTAATTTATGTAATCTGAGTTTGACTGCTTGAAAAATGTAAGAAAAAGGATAAGAAACAAAATATGGAACCTTAAATCTTTGATTATATGGTACCACAAACATCGAAACCAACACATAGCCAAGCCTAATATTCCAAAAGATTTTCCTATTTTTTTGGGGTTGTCTTCGATCTTGGCACCAGCCATTAGGAGCAAAGTCAAGAAGAGTCCATGATATAAATTAATAGCACAAATCAAACGGAAAAGCTAAATTTCCCTAGGCAAGCTATAGCTATTCTCTACATACTTACGCGCTTGCTAAAAATAACTACTACTACTACAAGCAAACCCCGGTCTTCAAATGCAACCTGCAGTTGGTCTCAAGTTCCTTACACACCAGCAGCTTTTCCTAGTCTTCTTCTCAAAATCTTGACTCCCATATACCTGCAAAAATCAAAATAAACCAGGTTTAACCCAAAAAATGATAATTATTGTGCCCTAAGTTGATGCTTGTAATTGTGTGACTAATCAAATGTGCCGTAAAAACTTACCTGCCCATCATTAAGACAGTGCCCTGAGGATTAGTTCCTGGAGATTCACTAAATGTGGAGCCATCAACGATTCGGAGTCTGTTGGTACCAAGAACTTTGAGGTCAGGATTCACCACCTTCCCAACGTGGCACCCTCCATGGTAATGCCATATTGTGATCACGGTGTCTTTGCAGAACTGCTCCAGGGACTTAGTGTCATTGGTGTGCTTGGGTATGAAGTTAATGTTAGCCTTGACACTCATGTTAAGAAGCCTCTCTACAGTTGGTTTGTCACACTTCGTGAAGTTGGTGAAACGGTCTGATTGTATAACCTTGGCAACCATGCGGATCCCATTAACACAGCGCTGCAAGTCCCGAGGGTGGCCGAAGTAGTTGAAGGTGACGGAAGGGTTGTCATCGATGTTTGTATTGACCAGGTTGAGTTGGCCTGTAGAAATAGGCGTGGCGATTTTTTCTAAAATGAAACCTCCTTGGAATGCCTCACGTGGCAGGTCTCGCTTTCGTTTGATGAACGCTTCAACGGCTTCTGGTGTTCTTTGCTTTGGAGGAATTGTGGCGAGCTGGCCAATCTGGTTCAATATCAAAGGAGACAGAAACCATCAGGATAATAAAACCCTGCGTTTTGATGTCTTGTTAATCAAACTTGGGATGAGTGTTGAATATGGATATGCATCTGACACAAATATACTTAACATTTTTTATGTTTTTTTTTTTTTTCATATACTTAGAAGATCGCACTTCATTCTCATATCCGAATATGTGATGTCTGAATATGTGTCAGATATGGATACATCAAGAAAAATAAAGAATCTAAATAATATAATTTTGATACACCATCCTAGGAAAAAAACAAATTCTAATTTCTGAAATCGACGACTCAACATTGAAGGAAATTTATATTAATCATCCCTTACTGAATTAATCAGTCATCGTGCTTACCTCTGCGGACAATATACCATGATGACAATGAATGCTATCCTTGGACTGTCCAAATCCGCTGCTAGCTTCAATGTAAACTCCCATCTTGGTAATGCCGACAGTTTGTATAAGAGATTGTTCCACTGGCCGAGTAGTAGGGACAAAAACTGAGTTCATTGGATTATCAGCCATGCCTTTGCCAACGAACTCATTCTGCAGCACCATGGAAATGTTCAACTTCTCCAGTTGAGCTTTGGGACCAATACCACTGAGCATCAGCATTTGAGGAGTCGCAATTGCTCCGCATGATAAAATTACTTCGCTCCTCCGATTGTTTGTCAGAAATGCCTGATGCTGGTTCCCATTTTCATCCTTGAAAATCACTCCCATTGCCTTTGGTCGCTTCCCTGTATCGGACATTAATTTTCAGCTCATTAATCACTGTTAGACACAATTGAATCAAGTCCAAGACTTGATCAGCAAAGAAATTCTGAAACTATTACTAAGAAACTACTTGCTATTTGGCATTTTTTACCTGTTTTATCGAACAAGACTTTTTGGACGGTGGCATATACCAGCACAGTTAGCATTTTGGGGTTTGCAGAAGCAAGTAGCTCAGCTGCAGTATGACGACGGCCAAAGCGGTCGAAAATGGTACCTCCAACTTTAGTTCCATAGATATGATCATAGGTGAATCCATTATAAGGCGAGACCCCAACATTTACAAGACTGTCCTTGAAGGCATCCTGCCATTGTGCTAGTTTGGGCTGGTGAACTATTTGATTCTCTACCCATGGATACGACTCGTTCACTAGCCTTGCATCCCAACCCACTCTCTGAATGAAACTGCAGCATCCAACAAATAATTAGCTTAGACATTGATGCTTAATTTCCTGTTGCGGCAACCGGCAATAGGCTAGACTTTTTGAACTGTTTCAACCAATCATTGTTGTCTCTATGCATTTGAATGTGATCAAACTTTTGAATAACCATTTCTTCTTCTTCTTCTTCTTTTATATATATATATATATATATATATATATATATATATATACATGTGTGTGTGATTCGTACAAAATTATAACAAAAAAGAATTTGCTAACACCTGTCATATTTAATATATGGAACAACCTTTTTCATGCTTTATGTTAATGGGGAAAAAATTAAAAGTAGATAAAAAAACAGTTGGGTAGGATAGAAAAGGGTAAGAGTGCAAAGACACATAATTAGTTAAAAAAAATTTAGTCCACTCGCTTCAAGCAATTAAATGTATTTTCCTATTTTTCGACAGCAACCTATGTAAAATAACAAATGCAAAAATGCCGAAAAGAAAAAGAAAGGTGGCCTAATAAGTCGTAATCTTAAGGTAGACAGGATTCGTGGGGTTCCTACTGAAGCCCTAGTAGGTGTCATTACTTTTCATTTCGGATCTGCATTTAGACCTTACCTAATCAAGCCCTCAAGCAAGCAATTTAAGGCGGGAGGACCACTTAAAAGTTCAAACCTAAACATTTAATAGCTAGCGCAAAATAAAGAGGATTACAAAAATTAAAGAAAAAAAAAACTACTTATATTTGAGGAAGAAAAGAGGACTTCATTAAAAAGGAAGATGGAATCATAAATGTTTTTTTGACTCATAAGAAAAACCCTAATTAATTGTTCTAGTAACCGAAACATTTTGGCCCTTGATTCTTTCGTTCAATTTGTTTGGACTTGATCATTTTTTGGCCTTCAAAATTTAATAAAAAAAAAACACAAAGGGATCACCCCAAATTTAAAACTTTGCAATATGGGGGACCCTTAAAACTTAATAAATGCTTTGTTGTGGACTATACTTCTTGATTTTCAGGCTTCACATGACCACCATCTTCATATATATATATATATATATATACACACACACATGTGAACTATTCAGCTAAATCTTAATATTGTTGAACTAAATTCTCTATACATTTAATGACTTTTTTATTTATTTCTTCATTATCGGGAGAATTACATGTTACTTTCAGAATCAGAAGGACTTTGGTTTTTTTTTTTTTTCTTTTTTCTTTTAAATATTCTTTTCAACTTCTTTCTAGACTTAGTTAGAGTTTGGTTTCTCTTCCACCTCAAAGATAGTAATTCTTTTCAAAAATGTCTATGAAGGGTAAAATAAAAACTTATGAGAAATCTTATTCTGCGCCATGAGTTTGGGATGAATGATGACGTCTAAATATAGCCTTGAAATGAAGTACTTTATGAGGACTTCTTCATTTTAAGGTTTTTTTTTTTTTTTTTTTTTTCTGGTATAAAGAAAGGTCATAATGTGATGGTAGGGTGAAGTTGTAAATGGTATGTTTAGAATTCCAGATTTGTTAAATATTGATTATATGAATTAATTAGACTAAAATCTGGATTTAAATGTAAAAGTTTTCAAACCAAATGCTTTGAAAGGACTTCTTTATTTAAGTTTAAACTAGGTTCAAAGTTATATATGATGCTAATAAAAGAAATGAAGCAATCAACCAAGGAATTCATTTTAAAGAAGAAAGATAATGAATAGTAGCAATTAACATACTCTGAGTTAGCTCTAGTGTAAAAGCCAGCATTGATGCAAGTGCCACCCCCCAAAACCCTAGCCCTTGCATTAATGACACCATCTGTGGAAACGAAAGGTTGGGAAGCAGAGCTCGGGGAAGTGTCAGCCAAGGCAATGTGGAAGTTGCGGAGGAAGGAGACATTGGCATTCGAGAAGGGAACTCCACCTCTCTCTAGAAGCAACACGCTGAAGTTTCGAGACAGTGTGGCTGCTAAGGGACACCCGGCTGTGCCACCTCCAGCGATTATGTAGTCATACGAAACTTCAGCAGCATTTGATGATGAGAACGATGACGATGATGAGAATGAACTCGCCCTTTTGATGAATGGGTAACGAAATTCGTAGAAATCCTTCGCACCTGAATTTTGCAGCAATTTTTCATATTGTCAAGTTAGAACGCTGCTCAAACATTCAAATTCGCTGGAAAAGTTGTTTAGTGACACTACAGTTCCGTCGCTAAACATTGTTCGGTTCATTTTTCCGTCTCCAAGACAATCAGTTCTGTAGGAAATACTTCATTATTTTCATCAGAAATATCTTACGGCGTAACTACTTCTCCTCTACCTGGCGAGAACTATTATTATTTAATTGAAACTATTGTATGGTAAATTAATTTCAACTTTACTCAAACAAGAACAGATGCAAAACAAATAAGGTCATTTTCAGATTCTTTTTTTCACCTATAGATTATATATTATTTGAGAGAGAAATACCTTTGACTCTAGGAGAAAAAAAATAAAAAACTACCCAAAAAAACAAAATAAAAAGATCATATATATATATATATATATATAGAGAGAGAGAGAGAGAGAGAGAGAGAGAGAGAGAGAGAGAGAGAGAGAGAGAGAGGCGAAAGATGAGAAAAGAAAAAGAGCAGAGAGAAGAGGCAAAAACCTTGAAGCGAAGAGAGAGTGTTAAGCCAAAGAACCAAACAGAAAAAGACCTTCACTGCCTCAACAAAAGCAGCCATTGAAAGGCTGTGCAGAGAAACAAACTCACAGCCAAAATAAAATAAAAACTGCTAAACAGTTTTGCTTCCAATTCCTATATGTGGCTGTCGCCGGTTGGCCTTGTTTTGTGTGTTTAACAGCTCATATACATATATATATATATATACACACACACACACAACTTTAGCTTCAAGAGAGTCAAGAGCTGATCAATGATGAATATTAACAAAAGGCGGTGGTATTGCACTTAACAAGGAATGCAGCTATGAACAGTATTTAAGATCACTGAAACATGGGGCTAGCTGTTGTAAGTCATTAATGGTGAAATGAATGCCACGGTTGGAGTAGGAGACCCCTTGGCCCTTGGGTTAAAACTCTATATTTTATTCCATCATATCACATCCAAACTTAATTTTTATGTAGCTGGCTCATATACTTGTCTTTTTTTACCCTAACATCTTAAATTAAAAAAAAAAAAAGAAAAAAAGAAACACTAGGCTGATATTGAGATTAATCTTTAAACCTTTTGACATGATGAGATATTGCAAATTCTAATTGTTTCTGTTTTTGTTTCTTTGTAATAAAAATCTTAAATTCTTTTTTTCCCTGCAATTGTTTCAGTCTTAGTCGCTACGTGTGTTTTACGTGATAAATAATCAAAGATTAATTATATACTTTTATTTTGCTTCATCCTACTAACATATATCTTCGAAATATTGTTCAAACACTCTTTTAAGGCTAATTAAATTATTGTTTAAGTAAATATTTTTATATTAAATACAATAGTTTGATGGTTATTTTGATAAATTTCAATAATAATTTAAAGACGATCATTATCAAATTTCATAAATTAATTACTTACGCTCGAAATTTTCGACCATAAAAATTTAAAGGATAATTAACATACACTTGTGGTTGATCGATTCATTAATGTGTGTAGAATTTGGTAAGCAAATTGATTAATAATTTGATTAGAAGTTTATCGTCGTAAGCTTTCATAACAACCAGCTAAACAAAAAAGAACTGTTTACCTTTTAAAACTTTGTACTATTAATCCATGTTGGATTACAAAATTAGAAGACGAAAACGATTGTTAGAATCAGTGCCACTAGCTATTTCCACATCAAGTTTGAAAGTGCTTTCCTTATTTGAGAAAGTTGGGAAAACATTTATGGTAGGATGGGTTTTGATAAAAAATTATTGGTTTTAATATATATGTATATAGATGGTTCACTTAATTGATGCTCATAACCCGTTAATGTCTTTTATATTTTATTTTAATCTTTTTTTTTATATATATATTTGATCGATTGCTTTTACAAAATTAAAAGAAATATTAAAATAATTATAAGAATCTTTTTATTTTTGGTCTGTTAACCAGTGCTTGTAGATACTAACTTACATTTGCCGTATATGCATATATATAATCTACATATATATTGGAATATACTACGTTAGACAATTTAAAGGAGTTTTTTCTAATTTCCACTTAATTAACCGTCAACTTGGAAAAGAAATTAAAACATAATTACGAATTTATTATTATGGATGCATGACCATCTTTTTGTTTATTTACATTAAAGGCGAACCCCCTTCACTGCTCAAAACTTCTATGATTTTTAACATTTTTATTTAAAAAATAAAAATTTATTTTTTATCTTAAAAAAAAAAATTATAATTTGATCTTCTCGCTCCCCGATATAAAATTTTTTATTTCGTCTTGTGTCCCCAATTATTGAATTTTTTTTTTCTCTTATTAAAGATTCAACCAATTTAACTAAATTAGTCCTAAAATGGAAGTCTTTTCAATTTCTCAATTACCCCACAAATTGAATTAGTGACTCCAATTTCTGTTTCAGGAGTTGTAGGAATAGTGAATGAAAATTTATTGCAACCCAAAAATGGAATACTCATTAGCATAAGTTGGTCATCCAAAAGATTATCACATAGGTTGTCATTATTTAAAAAAAAAAAAATGAAACCAGTAGAGCCAATGTTGTTAATTGTTTACCTCCTTTTGGGAGCGAGCACTAATGGTTTGAATCGATTAAATTTAATTAATTTATTTATTTAGTGTTAATTTTAATCAATTATAATAATTTACTCGATTAATTCAATGGAGCTTTGAATTTTAAAATTGATAATCAAATAAGTTAAATTAACCGATCCCTTTAATTATATTTTATATAATATAAATAAAGTATATTTATATAATATATCTTTTATATTATAATATGCTATATATAATATATATAATATAAAATTATTTTTAATAGATAATTTATTTTTATACTTTAAAATTAATTAAATCAACTAAACCAATCAACTTAAATTTTATTTTTTGATCGATTTGATTGATTTTATGAATTTATTTAATTTAATTAATTTTAAAAATTTTAAAATCGAATTGATTGAATTAACATGTATACCTCTTTAGACTTTTCTTTTAATGTAGCTAAACAAACATTGCATGTAGGGCTTACCATCTTTTTTATTAGTAGCATTACGATAAAAAAAAAAAGTCGCAGTGCATAAGTAAATGGAGATGAAACAATATATATATATATATATATATATATATATGTTTCTCTTCATTCGAAAAAAAGAAATCTTTTTGGCATTTAATTTCTCTCCAAACATGGATACGATTAATTAATACTTGATAAAAAAGGGTTGCATGCATTTTCAAGTTTTAATCCTAAAAACTCAGGTAGTTGAATGATGAAACTGAAAGGAAGAAAAACAGCCAGCAGGTTTTATTTTTTATAATAATTTTTATTTGTTTCCCAATGGGAATAAAATAAAATGAGGGAAATAATGGACGGTTATGTTAGTGGATACTGAATAAACAAGAGGTGGTTGAATTATGTACCAGCAAGCACCATTAATTCCATTCATAGAACCAACATCTACTATTGCCTTATTTCACTGAAGCATTTGACAGCTCACTCCCTTACTTATCTGACCTGTCTTAGCTTCAGCCCCCTCGGTGCCGTAAACTATTATGTTATCCAAATTTTTATTTTTATTTTATTTTTAAATATTATTATTTAATAAAATTTAAATATAATATAAAAATATAATTTTTAAATATATAAAAAAATTAATAAATTAAATATATTCATATTAAATATATATTTATTATGATTTTATTCTATATTCATTTTTAAATTTAAGTAACATGATTCATCAAAACATCTGCTCATCCAGCTGTGAAAACAAATCATCCAGCTGTAAAACGTTTGCTGTGCAAATTTAACAATAAATCAAGCAACATGCTTTAAAAATGTCAACCAACTCCCTTTCTTTTTTATTTCTTTGGCTAAACAATAACTTGATTCATGTTTGCAACCAACAAAATGGTTGTTCCCTCCACTTTTTTTGTTGCAAAATCGAGGGTTCAATATGAAATCTCCCGTATTATTTTTTTGTCAGTTTAAGAAGAATCAAACGTTTTACAATAGTTTTGACTTCATTTACCAATTTCATGATTAACCCAAACACAAAAATCGTGAGCTTTGCCGTGAGACAAAAATTTCTAAAAGTATCAAAAAAATTATAATTATTAAAATTTAAATTTAAAATATTATTAAATGATATATATTTTTAAGAATGATTACGTTTAATCAATAAATATAAACCCTATATTTAGAACGGTATGTTTTGTTTATCAACTAGCAAGTTGGGCAATGGGACGAAGATACCATAAATAGTATAGGATTTAGTGATTACGGCGTTACCAATTGATGGGGCGGCAGGAAGGAAGGAATAAGGACCCAAAGGCAAGGCTTTAAAGAAACTTGTGAATAATTAATATTTGAGCTGATGACCGTACGCTGTGTGTAGGGTTGTAAATATTTAACGTTACGTACATGCTAATAATTTCAAAAATCAGTAGCAATTAATGAATTATAGCAACGTATGTGAATTTAAATTTAATTCGATTTTATAATTATTTAAAATATAATATTTATTATATAAATTTATAATTTTAATTTTAATTTTCATAATTTTTTTCATATTTATCGATTAATAATATTTTTTATTTTCCTAGGAAACTAAAACTGAGCAAAACAGCGGAGATAGGTAAGTTCTGCTCTCTCTCTCTCTCTCTCTATATATATATATTTATATAATTGCCACCGATCTTTCAGCATACTCTAATGTAGATTTTCTAGCCTTAGCCTGCAACTGCATTTGCCACTGCGCCAACTCCTTGTGACTCAACCGAATTAACAGACCGAATCAGTTGTTGATGCCCTTCCAGCTTTTATCTAATGTTCTACGATTTCTTCAAAGTTTTTAGCTTTAGCATTAGGTCGGCCGGTCAATTCATTGTTAAACTTTTAAAAATTATATAAATTAATTAAATTCTATACAACAAATTAAAATAATTCAATCGAGATTAATTGTTTCGATCGATTATAATTGATTTAAATTTTGTTTTAAATGTACAAAATTGGGTTCATAAAATAAAGTAATATGATTATAAGTTAAGCAAAATAATTGAATTGGATATAATTAATATAAACAAAAGTATATAATTTATTTATTTTTTTAGTATGTGTCTATTTGTTCAATTTAAAAATAAAAATTCAAAAATCAATCGGATAGATATATTGAAATCGATTTGAAAAATTGGTCAGAAGTACGATTTAGAGCTGGTTTTAAGTGATTTTTTTTTTTTATGTATTCACCAAAGATCAGACTTTGAGAAAAATATTGAACATGGAAAAGCTATTATTTTCCAAAACAAATTATATTTTGCTCTTTTAATAAATGATTTGTTTTTGGGGTCTTAGACAAAATACATGATACCGATGAAAGAAATAAAATATATATATATATATGTATATATACAATCATGTATTTTTTATTAAGAGATGTAATTTGGTCCACAAATTTATTTTTTCTGAATTATTTGATTAACTTATTGATGTTGCAGTTTGAAGACTACTCCAATTATTTGATTAACTTATTAATCCTACTCCAATTATGGAATGATTATGAGTTTGAAGAGTCGACCAACAGCTTGTAAACCCTGGTTGTTAGCTCTGAGAGAGTACATAGTTGAGCCAAACGTTGATACGATGCGTGTTATATTTGTGCATTTTTACGTATTATAAGTATATTTTGCATATTATATATTTATATAAATTTTAATCCGTTAATAATAGCATTATATAGATTTTTAATATATTCTTTTTATTTTTCATGTCTTGTTTTGTCATATTTTAATTTTTTTCAAATCATTTTTCTATCATATATTCGTATTATATCCAAAGTTATCAAATCTATCCATTTTTACTTATCCAAAATAAATAAATTACATTGTCAATATTAAATTGAAAAAAATAATATGCATCAATTAAGTCAAGAGCACATTTAGCAAAGCTGGAGTTGAAACACTATCTTGGAACTTGAATGGTAAGTTGTAAACGTTCAAAAGCCTCGCTTTTAGCTATTTTGAAAGATTTCCAATTTTAGCTTTCAAAGATCACTAGAAGCTGGACCGATTAGGCTTAGGTTCAATTAAAACATCTTTAATTATATTGTTATCTTTTGCTAGTGTTGATGTAGATAACAGCACTATAAATAATAGGTTTAGAAAAAAAAATTAATTTTTTTTTTAGATAAAAGTGAATTTTGTTGGTATATTATAAATTAATATTAATCTTTATTGAATTATATTATTGTACTTTTCGATTTTATTAAAATTTGGCATTGTATTTTTACTTTCATTGATTACTGGGAAAAAAAAATCAAAATCAAAATCAAGATATTTAACAGAATACTTTTCGAAACCAAGCAGTAAATTTCGTCATTATACTTTCAATATATATTGGATATTGAGAAAGAATGATAAAATTTAAATATTTCACATAACACTTTAATAATGAAAATGGTAAACTTTCATATTTTATTTTTTTATCATTTCATGTTCTAAAAATCAACAAAATAAAAATATATTAAAAATATTCAATGAAATTAAAATTATAATAATGAAATTTAATATTAAATGACAAAATTTAATGTCAACTCATTATACTATAACAAGATTTGCCTTTATCGCATTTTTTTTTTTTAATTTTACATTCTCTACTCCCTTGAAAAGCACAAATATACATTAATTTTGCTCCTATCTGTCACCTCTATTTTTAGAAGCTTATATCTTTCTGCTTCATCTTCCATAAATATGTTCTCAAAAAGCTTTTTAAGAACTTGGTTTGATACACATTTTTTGTATAAAAAAAGAAAAGAAAAGGTAAAAACAGCAGAAAACGAAACATTAACAAAAAAGAAAAGAAAAAACATTTTAGATATTGAGGATTTTAAAGAAAAAGGCCAAGTGGTAAGGTAAGTTTTCTCTAATCTGATAATTATGTATCATATTCATTGTTATGTTTTATTTATTTATATTACTATGTTTAAAGTTGTCAAATTTAAATTTTTTTTTTCTTTGTTAGTAATTGATGAAAGAGAAGGAAATAAATGAAAATAGGAGAGAGAAGAGAGAAGAGAACCATGGCCTAATATCAAGTTATTGCTACGAAGCGACGGCATTATCAACTCTCTCTAGAGCTGTACCCCAAAAAAAAAAAAAAATTCAAGCCTCTCAAGACTCGAAGCCATACTGCCCCTGCAATGAAAGAAACTTCACATCATATTCATTTCCCTGCCGGCCTCTGCGCCTTATTAACCATTCGCATTCAAAAGGAAAAATACAAAATAAAATATAACCAGTCGTCGGCTGAAATAAAAGTAACCCAAATTTCTTTTTTTTACAATGAAGTGGCAATCTAAAATCCAATTAAGAATAACAAATATTATTATTTAAATTTTAAATTTATTAAATATTATTTTTTTGAATAATTATATAAATTAAATGAATTAAAATTCTGAATTTAAGTAATTCAATCCTTGATAGAATTATTTTATCCTCGAAAAGACGAGGAAAAATGTGGTGAAATGTAGAAAGGACATTAATTTTCTTAAAAATAGGCCTTGTAACTAACTGCTCGGATCTCATAAAGCTTTGTTTAGCGCTGAAAGAGGATAAGAAACTCTTAGCTAACCAAAGCAACCAATATAAGGAGGAAAGGGATGTCAAATAAACCAGCTTCAAGAGGCCTTAAAACCAAATATCAGTTGCATGCAAATACAAATGCAAATACAAATACGATTACAATAATAATAATAATAAAAGACACAACAAATACCCACATGAACAAAACTGGGTAAAATAAAAGCATAACCAAACCCCTCGAGGTAAATATAAAATGAGGCCTTATAACTTTGACCAACGAACAGTAAAAAATAAAAACCTAGACTGAAGAATAAAGTGAATAAATAAATAAATAAATAAATACCTATTTAATGCGGCTCTGCAGAGCGGGGCCTCGTTGTATGCGGCACTTGCGCAAACACCCCACCATAAAAGCGGGCGAGCACAGAAGTGGCATCTTCAAAACACACAGAACGTGTTCGATTCTAATGAGTTACTTATTCTTCTTTGGTGGGGCTGAAGTAGTAGGTACTGTTTCCTGACACAGTTACTCCGGATGAAGCGCTTGACGACACGTTGCTGCCATGGGTGCTTTCGTTGTGGAAGCTCTTAGATGCTATGGCTGGGTTTCTACGAGTATCGTTGGTTGCCGGTTTTTGCCCTTCCTCGGCTAACTTTCTGAGAAGGTTCATTATGGTTGGAAGGATCTTCATAGATAATGAAAGAAGCCCAGGAAGCTGCAAGCATACGAAGTCGTAAATTAGATGTTCAATCAAACAGAATACAGTGAAACAGATTAATGACGACGAAAATAGAAATAATTTGAGGGAATAAGGCAGTTTTGTATTTCTTAATGGTCTCAGAGCGTGCAAGAAGTTTTTTACTAAATAATTGCATTTGCTTAGAAAACTATAGAATGCCATGCATGATACGAAGAGTTTCTTTTCGAGATTCCATCCTAACGTCATTGGTAATACTAATGAGCTGCAAAATTAAATGCCAATGGAATATTTTAGAAAATAGATAAAGACAAAAATCTCACCACTATGTATAAACCGAAGCAAACCTTTTCCAGCAATTTGCTTTTGAATTTCAAGTTTACATACCCAAAATTTCTTAAATGCTTTTAAGGTAAATTGTTTCAACGCGTCGTACTGCTAAGATTCATTGGATAACTAAATATTTTAAGCATGCTAAACAAATAAACAGGGACCTAAAAAAATTTAAGTTCCACACTTACTGCACCATTGCGGAATTCACCCGAAATGTCGAGCTGCACCCATAGAGCCTTCATCATTAGGAAACCCACAAAGATGACACCCAGATACAAAGGATTTCTGCAATGAGGATATTTGCAAGTAAGCACAAGCAACAATACAGACCAAAACTAATTCAAAGCTACAAGTGCAGCAAGCACCTTATAAGAGTCATAAGCTCATTAAATCCTAAGATCAACAAGGCAACAATTGCCCATGGAGGTGGCAACCAGTTGTTGCTACGCTTGTTAGCTTCCTGAAAATAGAAGAAAACTAATCAAGCATCAGTAAACTCGGGGAAAAAAGGCTATCATTAACAATAACATGTCTACCAAGACCGAAATATTAATTCTGAATTCCAGTGAATGAACTTAATATTAATAATTTATATGCTAAACAGGCAGTAACGCAACAGAATTTCTGGGGCAACATTTGATTGAAGCAACAGTAAGTAATGCAATTATCTAAAGCCAGTTTAAGTGAATAGAAACTGTAGTCAACTTATTTCTCTACCACTTCTTAAGACACTGACCATTACCAATGCAGCATTGGAATTTAATTTGATGTTTAACATTTTAGTTAACATAATGCAATGACAATTCAAATCGTTATTGGATAGGGATGGGGAGAAAATGATATCTTCAAGATAATTAGAATTTCAAAATTCATGCCTGAGCAGAAATGGCCTGAGTGACACTGTACTCTGTCTCGGCCCTGAATTGCCGCCACAAAGACTTACACTGAACAGGCGTGATCAAAGTCTTGGCAGGTGGAACCTATACAAAAAGTACCAGTCATAAGATAAATCACACATGATACATGGAGGAAAAGACAGGGTTCAAATGATGAAGATAACAGCGTGAGAGAGAGAAAAATGTATCAAGACCCTAGGGTTGCTTCAGCATTATACATATTAGTAGGTGAATACAACACAAAGTTAAAATTTTTTGTAAAATTCATCGTCAGACGAACCCAGAAAACTGTGACTTTCGATCTCTAATCCATGTGAGGCATAGAAATGTCAATAAATAATATGAGTAGTCAAGCAGTTTGAATTGTTCAACTACATTTCATCAAGATGCTCAGCAAGAAAAAGACTTCACCTGCTCCCAAGTGCTTGAGGCTAGTGGATCAAATATTGTAATGCTCCTATCAGTCACAGCAGCATTATTTTTGGTATTCACCAAGGCAGAAATTAGTGTACTCTCGATATTATCAACATTATCATCCAACCGGATAGCAGCCATAACAGATAGCAACTTTAAGGACTGGCAACAGATAGTAAACAAGTTTAGAAGAGAATAGAATGTAGCATAATTCTTAAAGCCCAACAAATGATACATACTGCAGAGCGAGCTGTTTTAGTGATGGCTCGAATATCTTCTTTCCCAGTCCAAACCCGTGGCATTGAATCAGAATCATGACTAAACAACGTTGAAAACCTGTATACATTTGTACGGTCAATTTCGATAATATATAATATCTAGCAAATCAAACAATTTAACTCAAACACTGAAATGTGTTATTACCTGTCCTTCATACGAATCAATACCCTTCCAGCTTCTTCTCTTGTTTTTGCTTCAACCACACCTCTTGCATAATCCTGCAGACTTATTAGCATCTTCTCCTTGGTTTTTTCGTCAATCTCAAAACCAGAGAGGTCCCTGGAGAGTCCAGCGACAGCCGATTCAGTTTCACGCTGCAGAAGTTTCTTTATTGAGGGCCAGGTCTCGTTATTAGCTTCATCTAAAAGTGCGTCAACAGGTCCTGATAATGCCTCGTTCAGCTTTGCCTGCAAATGCACCATAATGATCAGTACGATTCCATGTGGTGATCTAACCAGTAATAAACATGTGCCATGGATGTCACCATGACAAAATTTTCAAAGGTTATGGAAGTCCACAACTATATACAACACTGAAATCAAACACACAAGATAAGAGTATTTACATCGATGCCAACACTATGATAGGTAATTTGTAGTTTAACATATATAGTATAAAAGAAGAAAAAGAAAACACCAAATGGCCAAAATTCATGGTCTTCAAAAGAATTGAACGACAAAATTCTAGGCCTTTCTTATTCGGACCTAGATTGCACGCCCATATAGTAAAGTTTTAATGATCCAACTGTTCAATATGCATCTTAGTTTATTGCGGTGTTGCATGTAGCAATGTTAAAATTCAACAACTAGCAACAAAGTAAAGTTTTAACAAACCAACACTTCAATATGGTGACATCTTAATTAATTGGCCAAAAACTATTTTTAAAGCAATGCACATTATTTGCAATAAATTGAAATTTTCAACAACCGGTGAGACCAAGAGAACAGAAGTCGTATCACAGTAGCCTTGCCTCCTTGCAACCCAGCTCAAACAACTTGACAGTGATGCACAAACTGCAACTTTAAAATTTTGTTAGGTTAAATTATCCTCAACTTCTCATAATATTGCTTCATTGGTTAGGATCACTAAGAATCAAGTAATATAGAAATTATAAGATTGTCGATAATCATGATAATTGCTTAAATCAAGCAAATGGTTGGAGAGGATAGAGAGATAAGTTTTCATACCTCATATGATGAAGTCAGCTCTGAAAGTTTGGCATCTCGGACAGAAGCAACATGAGCATCAATATCACGATGTAGCTTATCCCTGACTTTAGAGGAATCCCAGTTTGCTAGTTCAACTACAGCATCTGCAAAAATGATGTCAAACTACACATGTACTCATTCTACCTTATCGAGCAAAAACAAACACCCTCATTGGCAAACAACTACAGTACCAAACCTATTAAATGCATCCAACATATGAAGGCTTATCATTTAAAGTATGGATTCAAAGTAATGGTTCAAGAATTTAATTTTCCTTATATGAATAATTAAAGGCCCAACAAACCTTTTTGAAGAAATTTTTTTTTTTCGATCCCATAGCTCTTTAACTTGTATTTTTGTAGCTTTTATCTCTGTGATAGTTTACAGCTAAGAGAATGGTTCATGAATTTCAACCATACCTGCATATCCTTCATCAAACAAAGCCATGTAAGATTCAATGCATTTGCGAGCAGCCACAGAAAACCCCTCCCCTCCATTCAAAGCCTTCTCAAATGCTTCCTTAAATTTTTCAAGAGTTCCAGACCTTAAATGTCCTAGAATGGATTGGTGGGCTGGTTGGACAAGCTAAACAAGAAGACAAGAAGCAAATAAGTTGAGAAAATTTTAAATAACAACAAATATTAGACAAGAATATAGTGCTATTACTTGTAGCAATTTTTCTTCAAGTTGCTTTCGCTTTGCAGATCTGACACCTTCATCAAAATAGGCGGCTTCAGCATCATACCTAAAATCAGAACAAAATGAACAAAGAACTCAATCTCACTGATATGGTAGTAAACCACGGAAAATAAGTACGGAAAAAACACCAATCTTGAATTCGGTCATCGGAAATGCCTCTTATTTGGCCAAGGTATGCCTCAAGATAATTTTCCCCACCCATTCAGCTAGCAGTACATCATTATCACCACCATGACTCACAAGTCACCAGGTTGCCGATTACTTATCATGACATTCCCATTTATCCTTTAGCATCATAGTTCTGTACAACCACTTTGATAGAATGAATCACTTCTATAACTTCTTTAACATTCAGATGATCTTTGTCAGTTTGCCTAAGCTCAGCTCTACCTAATGCTTGTATAGGTAGTACTCTATTTGTAACTTAGACACTGAAAAACTTATCTTAAAATCTCATTAAAGTAGTCTTACTCTGATAGACAAGTGTTGAGAATTGAATTCAGCTTCTTCCCAAAGCCAGCAACTGGGCCAGACTTTACAGCTTCTTCTAGAAGACACCAGTTCTGTCATATGAGGTAATAGTTTGGTTTGAGTTTCTAAAAAATAGCTATCTCCCAAAAATATTCATCCGTGTGTATGCATGTATGAATATAAACACATATTTACAAGTCCACGTACCTCATTTGCAGTGAAATCAGCGTACTTTTCATTGGTAATTTCTTCGCACCGTACCGTAGCCACCATGACCTAGAGGCAAATGAAATATAGATAATGGAAACAAATTTCCATTCAAGTTAGAGCAAAAATAATATCCAAAAGGTTACCTTATGAGCTGGAAGGTCAAGGTCCTTATTCTCCTTGATGACTTTCCAGATCTGTTGTGCACTAAAAGAGAACCCTGAAGCAGGCACCACTCCCCTCCGATCTCCAGCAAGCCCCCCCGGTGCAATGGAGTGGAAGAACCGTTGTCTCAAATTAGCAACCTTCATTCGAAATAATGGAATCAGGCAAACCGTCCATTTACGTGCCATTAGTCAGAGATTTCAGCACCATCATCCAACGTTCAGGTAAAACAAGAGCGTAGTTAGAGATCTTATATCTTAGCCATCTCCAGAAAAAGTAAATTACACAGTACAACCAGGACAAGTGAGAAAAAAGGAAATGCAACAACATGAATAAGAAGAAGAAGGAAGTCATTAAACAATCAATAGGGTGACGTCAAAAGTCTACAAATAGATATTCAACTTCTTTCTTTCCATTTAAACAAACTTCTACACAGCCAATAGTGTGAAAGTTTGTTTGCATGCAATGAATACTGAGCGTCCTTAAGCAATAATCCAACCATGGTACCTGCTCTTTAAATTGCTCTTCCTTTTCTTCATAACTAGAAAGTGCAACAACCTCAACCTGACAATTATCAGCAATAATATTAAATCATCAGAAGCAATACTCATTAAAGAAGGTATAGATGGACATTACACATTTAAATTTACGTTGCGTTAATTCACAACCCAACATCATACATTGAAAAATTCACTTAACGGAGTTTCCTTATGGGCCTGTGGCTTAGGAACTGAGTCCCATATCTGCAATTCAAGAAAAACAGGTCAGAATAAAGCATTACTTAAGTTAATCGGAAAAGCAAGGAAGCACAGGCACCAGATACATGTACCTTCTGAATATCTTCTCTCAGAACAGGTTCTAAATTTTCCAGTGGTGTCTGTGAACAAGAAATACTTAAGTAACCTCAAATAAACGGCAATTGAAATTAGAAAAACCCTAGTGAGATATAATAACAATATAACAATTAGATACTAAAAGATCTTAAGGAAAAAGGTGAACAAAAATATTAGCTCTCCAAGCACAACATGTTCCCTAATAGAAGAAAGGTACCCACCCTTGTTTTATCACGGATGACAAACATCAATGTCGTTTTGCGGGGACTAAACAATCTCATCATTACCTGCAACCAAATACAACCAAATAAAGAAAAGAACCGCTAGAAATTTAGGGAACTGCTTTAGAAAGGGCAGCGAGATTTGAAAACCTGGAATACAGTCTTCAGAAGAGGCTTGTTTGCAGCTTGCTCACGACCAATATCATGACACCACCTAAACGAAAGTTGCTCAAGAATATTACTTGCACATACTACCGCCGGCAACAAACTTAAACTGAATCTTCAAAACTATACCAAGCACCATATAGGTGCCAAACCTTACATGTTTATGAGTACTATATCCGAAACCGCAAGAGCAAAAAGTGCACTTTGTTTCTCGAATGCTGTGTCATCCTGGAATGAGGCAAAAGAATAAATAAATAAAAATATATAAAAGAGAAAGAATATTTCTTCCTCCTATTTTTCATAAAACATAGGAAGATCAGATAAAACAGAACAAACAAAAATACACGTAGATAATCCACTTCATATTCAACATTTATAATCATAACTCCAACTATTGATTTGGTTCAGCTTTATCTGTCACTCTAGCTTTCACATTATTAAAGCAGTAAGACCTCTATCAAAAATCAACAAGTCTTCTTTTAACTAAAACGCCCAGTTTAGATTGCCAAATTTTATTCTCTGATCATGATCAATTTGATTTCCTGATTTTCACATATATCTACTAATCCATATCCCTGAATATCATGCTACTGAATAAATATCACTATGGTAGAACTTTTTTTGTAGAAAAAAAATGTAGCATTCAGAATTAAAAGCTTGACATACACCCCCCCACCACATATATATATATATATATATATATAAACTGATGAATGACCTTTAATTTGATTCCCTTGGGTCAAACAAAAATTCATTCAATATTACAACTATTTCCATCAATTACAAAATCATTACTGAAATTTTATAAGCATTATTTAGAGGATGTGGTTGATAAACTGCTATCAAAACAGGTTCCTACAGAAATACATGCTTGATTAATTAATCAAAATGTACAATCGTACATCCATAAATACTCTTATCTTTTCCCTTGGAGGCAGAGAAGGAGGGATATCCTGAATCCTATCTCTTGCAAAAACAGGCAAAAGGATCTTTAAGCTATTAAGAGAAAAAGAATGCAAACAACAGAGCAAGCACAAGCAGTTATTGGCATATAGTTTCAAATTTTGGACAACATATGTTAAAGATAGAATGAAAGGCAGCAACAGCACCTCCCCGCGTTCTCTTCCATCAGTACCCTCCAAATCCATCACTAGAGTGCAAGGCTCTATACCAGCACATTTTGCCAACCAAATACCTTTTGTGGTTTGTGACCTGATATGAAGCACAATTCCTTAGTTGTTTGGGCCAATTGAAACTGATGCAACGTGCTATTACAGAAACATAAGTTACCTTCCCTTAAATGCATCCATTTCCCAGAAATTGGTATAAAACAAATTATTTAACAGTGTGCTTTTACCTGTCATGATCATGGAAAACAAAGTGAAACTTTAAGTGGCATAAGCAGAACTTACATAGCTACCATAAAAAGATAAAACACCAAAAAAATAAAATCACTCTTGGCGTGAGTTAGAATCAAAATAGTGATACAACAAGATATAAAACTAAATACAGAAGTAATCCAACAACATCATGCAGAAAAAATTTTGTATCAAAGTAAGATATGAAAAATATGCCTTTGCCGAAGCTGAAGTGACCAGATTTCCAACTAATCATACTCACTTGTATTCCACGTCTCTAATTCAATATCATTAAACAAAATGCACTACTAATAAATGAAGCAGCTTAGGCGGAAGAGACACCTTGGGAACAAGGAAAGCATAATTATAAAGAAGGGTTTACTGAAGATATCAAAGTATACCGCTGCTTTGTGGTCCCATAATGGAAACCACAGCGTACGATAGCCCGCATTCACCAAATTTTACTTCCTTGATAAAGCGTTCGATTCCAGTAACATTGAATGAACCATCTCCGTCAACAAGTTGAGTTGAACAACATTCCTCACTCTTCACTGAGATGCAAAATGTTCACAGCATGTGTAAGTAAAGAGAAGAAAAGTTTCCATAATACACAGCAGTGAACTGCCCGGTTCATTTTTTCCTTGTCAATTTAAAATTAAATTCCCCATATCAATTCCTCAATGAAAAGATATTTAATAATGTCACAACCAAAACAAATACTGGTATATTCATTGATTTTGATAGAGCAATTTAGCAAACTAAATAGCTCAAGAGCTGATAATTCAAAATCCGTTTTTTTTCTTTTTTAATTTTCCTAAGCTTTCTCTGCAACCAAACATGCAATAAACGTAATATTCAGCTCCGGTCCGGATCCAAACATCACGACAAATTTCAGATTTACACTACATAAAAGAAGCTCTTAAAAACATAAAAATAAAATTGAAATCCAAATTTTCACGTAAAACAAATAGCATCGCCGGCATGCAATAATAATAATAAAAGACTATATTACGGCGGCGTTGCATGCTCAACCGCTCTCTTTAGTCCTTACCGTTACATACTCGCATTACAGAAATTAAAAAAAGAAACCGCAAAATTCATGAATTAATGAAAGGAACAAACGGATCATCGAAAACAAAGCCACAAGAAAAGAAGGGAAAACAAAATTAAGATGAGATGATGAGAGATTGTACCCATTGAATCTGCTTCAAATTGATAGCTAAACAATGAGGAGATCGACTTCAACGAGGGACATATAGAAAGAGAGAGAGAGAGAGAGAGAGAGAGAGAGAAAAATCGAAAGAGAATGAGAGATTTGAACGATCTCAGAGGCGCATTTTTTGAAGCTCCTCTACTTTTTTTTTTTTATTTTCTTCTTTTTTAAATTTAGAGATCGGCAAATTAGATTAATATTTTTAGTTGTTTCTTTTTTCTTTTTTTTTAATTTGCCTATGCATGAATTAAATTTCAAGAATTATTTCAGAATAAAATGAGTAATTGAATTCTAATTTACGTGGAGCAGCACATATTTCTGCTGTCACACCTGAAAAGTGTGGACACAACATTAGACACAGATAAATTACACCGTACAAATATAGCATAAAAATTTTAAACATGAAATAAAATATAATATAATATAAAAAATAATATAAATATATAAATATTTTAAATATATATATTATTAATATATTAAAATTTATATAAATTATTTTTAATATTATTTAAAAATATAATATAAAAATACAAATTACTGCAGAGAAACATTGAATCTTAATTTACGAAAAAACCAAAACAAAGAGAAAATGTCTTTCCAACGGGAATTTTCATCATTTTTCCAGTCACTGAAGCAAAGAGACGTACGGAATTAATTTCGTCAGCAATTTTTTATTTCAACCTTTTGGAATTTGAATTAAGCCTTTTATGGGCCACGTATTCAGTTATAAATATTTTCCAGGTCGACCATTGGCTGGCCTGGCCCCAACGAAAAAAGTACCTCCTTTTTTCTAACTGCTTTGAAGACCATGGTACAAAATGACCACCCAATGGAATGAGGTACTTTGGCATCCAAAAGGAGAACGTTGCCATTTGCCGACCACCCTAATTAGAATATGATTCGAATATTAATATAACGTTATAATTATATTTAAAATATTATATATTTTTAAAAATTTTAATAAAATTAATAATATATAATATATATTTTAATAAATATATATATTTATAATAAATTTATATTATTTTTTTGAATGTAGCATAATGCCATTGCCGCTGCCCCTTACTGTTTTCTCAAAAGCTCTTCCAGCAAAAAAGGCAGGAACATGACGGATCGACACCTTGTTCAGTGCTATCAATTTCCAGTTGTTTTGCAATTATGACCTGTCTCAATCTTAGTCAAGGTCATTCGCTTTACGTGTTACATGTCATCATATTTTTTATTAATTATATAAAAGATAATTATCTATTATATTAATAATAAAATTTTTTATATATTTTTTATTTTTACATATATAATAATTATTAATATTTTAATTTTATTTATAAAATTAAAAGATTTTATCACGGATATATCTAATAATAATCTTTATATAAATTATTGAATATATTAAAATATAAAATATAAATATAATATACATATTAAATATATCATATTAATAATATTTAAATATATTATCCCATATTTATTATTTTAATTTTATATTTAAACATGTGGTATTTTTTTAATTATCATGTTCTTTTTGGGCGTTTTACAGCATGACTTGTCTGAACTTCAGAAAATTGTTATTTGCTTGTCCAGGATTCAAGAACTTGTTATTCTAATCAAATAGAAAAATACACTTAAAATTTGTTTTAGCAGTAAAAATTAATGAAGAAAATACAATGATGTCAATTTAACTTTTAAGCTAATCAATTAATTTTATTTTATATAGTAAGTATAACTTCCCAAAAATCTAACTTTTCGCTTTCACTTTTTTATTTTTGGAGAAATAAATATTTGTTTTTAATTTTTAATGATTCATTTTGATGAATGATAAGATTAGTTTGGCAAGATTAAAAATAAAAAGTAATAATAATTGTAACAATTGTAAAATTAATTATTATAATAATAATATTAAAATCAATAATGGATATTTGTTTAAATAGCAAACTAGCGATGGAAGCAAGTGAAAATAAAAAATGACTTTTAAAAATATTAATCTAAAATTTTATTCAAAAATTTTTTATAATTTTTAAATTTTAAACATACATTATTTTATGTATTTATTTAAATTTGTTAATTAATTAACTAATTGTTAACTAATTAATATAAATTAATTTATATTAAATAATTAATTTGAAAATATTTAAATAAAAAAACTTAGCTAACAAAATAAAAATAAATAATAAGAAATTTAATGGTAATAGATAATTTTAAAATTATTAACAAAAAAGTGTTTAAAAGAAGGGCTTTCACCGTAGATTTCACTGTAGCAATACTTTGGTTAACCGCTGACGTGTTTTCTTTTGGGGGATGGGGGAGTGGACCGGGGCGAAACGGATGAAGGGAGGGAAAAGAACGAGAAGAAGAAAAGAAACAGGAAGAAAGAAAAGGCTGGGAAGATTACATAAATAAATAATGATACTTAAATAATTCCAATTCGTGGAGACTGACGTGATTTGATTTAGTACGTAAATAATGTTTTCTTAACATAATTGAGTATCACCATGGGCTGAGTTGTCAAATTACTTACACGTTAATTACTTTAATTATTAAAGAAAACCATTGTGCGTTTTTAAGGTTTTATTTGGTAAGGTAAGAAGAAATTTAAAAAGATAAAAATTAAAAAAAATAAAAAGTTAAAAAATAGATTTTTTATTTTATTATTATATTTAATAGAAAAGATAAAAAATAAAAAATAATTTTTTTATTATCTAGTATGATTGAAGAATGAAAGAAAAAAATAATAAGTATATTATTTTACTATTATATTTATTAAAAGTTAAAATAAAAAATAAAATTTAAAAAATATATATAATTTTATAAATATACACACTTTATACATACTATTTTCATTTTCTTATCTTTTTTCTTTTCAATTAAAAATGATTTATTTTTATTAATAAATATAAAAATAATAATCTTTCTATTTTTTATTTTTTAATCAAATATACTCAAAATTTATTTTTTTATTATTTTATCTTCTTTTATTTATCTTTTTACTTTTCTACCTAAGTATATTCTAAATTCTTTAAAGGGAGTAAGTAACATTTACTGTTTGACCCTTGCGTTTTTAATTTCGTGATGACGAATTTTCCAACTTTAGAAGTCCTGCAACAACTTTTTATTTATCTATTTATTTATTGATCACAATCAAATATTTCATAATTAATACTATTTTTTCTTATTCTTAAAAGAAACAAAGAGTCTTTTTTTAAAAAAAATATAATTAATTACATGCATGAAGTCAATTGAAGAAAATTTATATAATATATCAGAAAAGGTCAAATAGTTGGTTGCGACTTGCAACTTACACTTAATGCGAATTCAAACTCTTTTATTTTTTTAAAAGAATTTTGATACTAATTTGATATATATATATATATTTAAATATCAATATAAAAATATATTTATATTTAATATTTATTTTAAATTCATATAATATAGCTTGCAAGTTGTAACTTAATTTTAATTAAGCCAGATGAAACGACAGAATTTCTTGTTTAATAAAACCTACCGCTTATATTAATTTTTTAAAGAAAATAAAATGGGGAACATCAACGTGGTTTCTATCACTGAGAAAAAAGGGTTAACCTAACTAAGCTTTAAATAATAATTGTAGCTAAAGTTAAAGCAGATCCTTCCACGTAAAAAGCTGATCAGCGATCGCCTTCTCCCCTTTCATGATAAGACTTTATAATTTATATATCTTCTTTCTTTTCTATCAACTGTCCCATCTATTCCCAATTCTAAATTCCATTATTTTAGTTACGTTATAAAACATTTTATATATTATTAATATGATATATTTAATATTTATATTTATAATTTTAATATATTTAATACATTGGTTATAAAAAGTTTATTATATATTTTTATTTTAATTAAATTTTTTATTCTATTTACAAGTATGTATCATTCTATTTTATTTTTTTATTTTTAAAATCTAAAAGCTTTTTTGATAATAAATAAAATAATTTTTTATTTAATAATTTATATTGTATTTATAATATTTGTATAACTAATATTTAAAAAAATACGAAACACGGCGTATTTATACTAATTATAAATCTAGATGATCCCTTGTTTCATAACATACACCATTGGAGGAGGATTGGGTTAGCAACTAAACTGTGTTATTGCTAACTAATTGGAAATTTCGAAGACAATATTGGTCAAACTAATTGATAAAAAGCAGCTGTAATTATTGATAATTGGTAATGTGTGTGTATATATATATATATATATATATATATATATATATATTGCTATCTTAAAATTTTGATTGGTTTTATTTTTTTAGCACGTTTAAGTTTATTTTTCAAGTTAATCTAGTGCATTCATAAATTTATCTTCAAATGCTCCACAAATTAACCAAAAAAATCACCTAACCAATTGAACTAATTTACATGAACACACACATATATATATATATATATATATATACGAATCAAATGCTTTAAAAAAAAAAAAGAAAAGGAATCCACGATGAAGAAAAATTTAAGTATCATATGAAAAAAAAAAATTTCTTTCACTCAAAACCCCATTTTTTCCTTTAGTAGAAAATGATTCAAATTATTTTTGAATTTTTTTATGAGTACTAATTAATAATTACAAAATGGCAGAGATAAAAAAAATGACAACAAATATATTATATTATATTATATTATATTATTGGGCAAAATTCAATATCTGGTGCACCAACTAATTTCTACTTACATTAATATAGCATTAATTAATTAGTGGTGGAAAAGGGGAGCAACATAGAAATGATGCTTGCCCTCTTACGATATTGCAGGAAAGTGGAAAAATGGGAATGGGATTTGTTGGAGACTTTTGCTCCGTTTAAATGTTCAATTTAACACTTAGACATAACTAACAAGGATTGATTTTGAAATACAACCAACACTCTAATAATGACTCGATACCAAGGATGCATATTTATTTATTTATTTATTGTGTTTTGCGCTGGCCTTTTTTGGGTGATGTAAAATAAATGAAGAAAAAATGTTTTTTGAAAATTTCAGGAACTTGCTTAAGGGTATTTTATATGATTTTTTTAAAGAAAAGCTTATTAACAACAGCTTTAAAGATATTTTTTTAAATTATAATATATGATAATATTTTTATTAAATACATTAAAGATAATGAATAAAAATAATTTTTCATTATTATATTTAATGAAATATTATGATGAATATTATATTAATTAATTTGAAAGAGTATTTTATGGACACTCTTTGAGAAAACCTATGCTAAAAAACAATATAAGTAAGACATTATTTTTTAAAAATTTAATAAAAATAATATATTAGATATAAAAAGAAATGTAAGTGCTACATGTTTAAGTTTGTCTTGTCTAATCATATTTAATTTTTTTTTTCATCTTAAATCCTTAATTCACAACAGATTACAATGATAAAATTTTATTTTTTTTATCAGTTCTGTCAGATAACGGATTTTTTTTTTCTTTTTCAGAACTAAACGTAAAGCCGGAAGGCTCGTCTCTTTCTAACGTGTGTCCCGCCTTTAAATAACATATATATATATTTATATTATATTTATATATTTTATTATATTATAATTAAATTTAAAATATTTATATTAATTATTATATATTAATAATTTATATTATAAAAATTTTAAAAAATATATTTACGTCTAAATTTTATTATTTTATATATATTATATTTACGAACGTGGAAGGAAACGTGAAGAGTGCAACCCCACGTCTAATTTTTGGGGTCAAGAAAGTGACTGCCACGCCTTCCCAGCTGCCAACGCCGATTAAGGCTATAATAAATCCATAAAAAGCGGTTCCATTATTTTGCTTATATTTTTCATAAAAACCTTTTTCTTCTAATGTATAGTAGAAAGCAGGAAGTGAGGTATATAGAGGTCATAAATTAAACAATTTATTTAGGTAGTGTTATATATGGTTCAATAGTACAAGCACTACACGACATATGCTTCCTTTAATCTTTGTTTTAAATATGAAAATCCAAGGATTTATTTTTTAATAGTTTTGATACGATTATAATTAAATTTCTCAGAGTAGCGTATAAAAGTCAAAGGCCGATGCTAATGCCAATGCCAAGTAGCATGGCTCTTACTTCATACCAAATACTGACAGCCAAGGAACGGATCATGAGGTAACCTTGAAAATCAATCAAGGTACCACCCCAAAAAAAAATATACATATATATATGATCACATTTAATTTACAAAAACAATAACTTCATTTTTTATACATTGAGAGTAAATTTTTTATTTTTATAAATATAATTAAAAAAATTAATATGTTTTATTTTTTAAAAAAATATATAAAATGTAAACTTGACTTTGTTAACTTTATTTGTAGAATCTAAAAACTTTATTAATTATGAATGCTATATTTCTCAACAAACAATAATATTAATATATATATTAATTGAGGATAATTTTTTTAATGTTATATATATATATGTATTTTAGTTCAGCTCAAAATTACGTACATTTTATATACATTTATCTTTGTATTTTGCAAAATATTTTGTGCTCCAAAAATAATTGTACTATTTTTTGGGGGGGGGGGCTGTAAAATTTAAAGTTGTTAAAGCGAAGAATTATTCAATAAAAAATGATTTTTTTTCCATAAAATTTCAGTAGCAAAATATGAAGTTGGCCCATAAAAAGATACAACTAAAAGTCACTATTTTATTGCACATAAATATGGCCTTTTTTAGTAACATTTAGAAGTATATCTAATATTTTCATATAATATAAATATATATACACACTTTAAGAGTTTATTTCTACCCACAAATAGTAATGATGAGATTATAAAATTGTTACATATTTTATTTATTTTTAATATTTTTAAAAGATATATATCACTTAATTAATTTTAATTTAAAAATTTAAAAATTTCACTTACAATTAATAAAATAGTAATTGAAGAATTCGATAAAGAGAGTATCCAATAATAGCTGAGCGCGTGTATGTTCCTACTTAATTGGTTAGTATACTTCAACTTTAAAATCTATAATGAGAACTCGTTCAAAATTTTTAAATTTAACGTGTCGTGGATTTTCTTTTAAATCAAGTATTTCATAGTAGTTAGTAGTACGAAAATACATTTAAATTAAGACTTTTTTTTGCACAATTACATTTCTTTATGTATCATCAGAACATTTTGGTAAATTTTTTCCATTGAACATTTAGGGATTTCAAGACCAACAATTTTATATTAAATTGTAAATAAAATAAACTTACGAGTTTTAATTAAGGGAAAATTATTTTATATATCAATAATAAAAAAATAACACATATTAATAAAATATATTTAAAAATAAATATTAAATAAATAAAATATTACTCCACGAATTTGATTTATAAAGTTTTCTCATTCCACGCTAATGCATCGGAATATTATTCTGAATTAAAACATGACATGATTTAGTACCATGAAGTTTTTTTAAGACCAATCTTGAACCATTTGCAAAGTTAAATTAAAGTAGGAGAAATTAAGGCTCCGTTTACAGTCATAAAAGGGGGTTAAAGAACCATTTTGGCCATTAAAATAAACCATAAAAAAGACCGCATCCTTCGGCTTAGACAAACACTGTTCCTTCTTCCCCCACCCCTCTTAATTATTATTGTTTCTTTATCTCAATCGTAAAAGCTTATTGTTTTCTCTCTCTTTCTCAGTCTCCCGTTAGACCCGTTCTATCCATCTATATCTCTGTTATCTATTTCTCTTATTTATCTAAGCCATTCCATCTCCTTTTTTAAGCAAATCTTCCTTTTTCTTTTTCTCCGTTTATTGTAATCTCTTCTTCTTTAGGGTTTTGATTCAATCATTGTTAATTGAAAAAAGAAAAAAGAAAAAAGAAATGACGACTACTTCCGCGAAGAAAAACATGTTACCTCCTGGTTTGGTTAACAATCTCCAAGAGGCTCTTCTTAGCAGAAAAGGAGGAAACACCGACAACAACAAGAAGGACGAGCAAGAGAAGGATGATGCTGTCGGTGATTCTACTGAGCCATCCACTTCTGCTTGTAATGAAAACGCTGCTGATGAAAGCGACAACTCCAAGCCTGTCATTTTGGTTACCAATGGGGAAGGGATTGATTCCCTTGGCCTTGTTTATCTCGTTCAAGAACTGGTCCGTTCAGGCCTCTACAATGTCCATGTTTGCGCCCCTCAATCGTGGGTTATTTCTTTCCCTTTCCCCCCCCCCCTTGAAATTCTCAAATTATCTGATTTCTGGTATGGTTTGGCCTATTTTTTGCAATTTCTCGGCTGGGTCCTCTCCAATTTTTGATTTTTTGGTCTGCTTCTCATTGCTTATTTGCCAGAATATCTGGGTCCTTTTTTTTTTTTTTTTGGTGTTGTTATTGTTTGTCAAAGTTGGTTTTGTTCTTTTTTGGTTGTCTTCGTTACCATAATAGGCAACTAAGCAAATGTTCTTTCATTTATAATAACTCTTCTGTTATGTGAACCTCTTAATTCATATTTAGAAACGTCGGTTACATCAAGTTTTACTTGTTTTGCTAGTTTTTTTTTTATGAATTTGGATAGATAGTCTATAAATATTTACTTTCTAATTTTCGTCTATTGAATTTGGTAATTTGCTGTGATTTATTAGTTTCAAATGGATTGCTTTAGGGACGAAGCTGTTTCGGGTCATTCTGTGACTGTCCGAGAAACAATTACTGTTATTCCAGCAGATATCAATGGTGCCACAGCTTACGAAGTTTCAGGTGTGATTGGATTTTGCATTTATGTTATTCAATTTTCCAGCCAAATTTTAAGTATTTTGAGTTTTCTTGAATTGGGATACGAAACCATATTATTGTAATAATTCAAGTATAGTGTGTCATAACCATCGTTTATATGATGAGATTTGGCTTTAAAAAACAACATTTCTGACTGTAACTTGTTACTCTTTTTTCATGTATGTCAATATATGTCTGCAAACTTCTGAAATTTGCAAGGTATTTGACTTAACTTTGATAATAATCAGCTTCAATGATGGTTCTCTGCTTTCAGGGACTCCTGTAGATTGTGTATCCTTAGCATTGTCTGGGGCGTTGTTCTCATGGTCAAAGCCTCTGCTGGTAAGGCTTTCATCATTTTATCAATGAATCAAAATGTCAATTTTGTGACTAACATTTTCAATGTGATATATCCAGGTAATCAGTGGAATTAACCGGGGATCAAGCTGCGGTCATCACATGTAAGTCTTTGAACATGCTTGCACGATAATTACTATTTGATTTGATTTTAACAGGTGGGACTAGTACCCACTTGATTGATTATTATAAAACAATACTCTTCAAGTTTCCCTTTCGATTTTCATGTCCTAATTGCAAGGCTTTGCATGGCTTCCTGCGTGTGTTATTACAGTTTTTTGCCTGTTAGTTTACCATTAATCCCTTTTTGCTCTTCTTTGGTGCTAAGTGTATTTATGTTGTGTAATATACCAGGTTTTACTCAGGTGTTGTGGCTGGAGCTAGAGAAGCTTTGCTTTGCGGTGTACCATCTTTGTCAATATCACTGAACTGGTGGCGTATAATCCTGTTTATGCGGATTTTTGTTTCTACTGTTTTCTTCTCACTTCATGATGGAATGTTCTTCCAAATATTGGGTGCTCTTGCAGGAAGAGGGAAGAAAGCCAAGAAAGTGATTTTAAGGATGCAGTTGCTGTTTGTTTACCTTTAATAACTGCAGCCATCAGAGATATTGAAAAGGGTGTTTTCCCTAAAAGTTGCTTTCTAAGTATAGAAATTCCTACATCTCCTTCAGCGAACAAGGTTTGTATTCCTAATTTTAGGGACATAAATAAAATATGATTGTCATAACAATGATGCGATGTATACTGATGTCTATATCATGTTTAAAATGAGATATAATCGTGGTTTTGTTCTTTAAATTATGGTAATAATCTAAGTTGAGTATGTGGGTATCATTGTTTTCTTGACATGCCCTCGTGAAATCTTGTTTATATACTTTTTTTTTTTGAGTTGAATTGCATTATATTAGATGGAGGATTGTAGTAGACAGTGATAATAATTTTCTTCAGGTGGGTGTTGAGAGTTCCTTACTTTCAACTGTCTGTTGTCCTTCTAATGTTAGGAGAGGCAAAATTTTAGGGTTGCTATCATTGTAAAAAACAATCTTTTGTTAGAGCTAATGATGAAGATCATTCCTTATATCTTAGAGGAATAGATCTGTTTCATCTATTCATATTCATTTGTTTGTTTATCGGTCATAGCATGACTTCGTGTTGGAACTCTTATACAGTACTGCTTATATTGGGACAATCTTGGAATTGTTTATTAATGTCCCTTTCGGAAGCTCTCCATCTCTTCCTTAATTCTCTTAGATTTAAAGATTTGGGTGAGATTGATGAAGTTTCATTCCTTTTGGCTCATGTCAAAGTGCTGGATGTTCCTAAAAGCAGCATTATTGGAGGTTATTATACAGAGGCCATTGCCTTATCTTTTTAAGAGAGTTGAAATTCTTAGAAAGCATTATGGTAGTATATAATCATATTCTTTACTAATGAATTTGAAGTTTCCCTGTTGCCATTTCCCTTTCAAAAGATCTGCCGCCAGCTGATCGGCTGAAATTTTTTTGGAAAATCACATATATGAAGCTTCAAATAGAAAACATTCCAAGTTGTGAATAGAAGCTTCATTGAACAGGGAAAGCTTTAAGTGGCCCCTGGGAGGATGGTTCCTCATGCTAGTTGCATGTTCTATAGAAAAGTACATTTGGACAACCAAGTTCGAAAACTGAACTATGCTGATTTGGTTTTGGATTCAGTAATGCTAAACCATCCAGATATTTAAGCCCGAATTATGTCCGATTAGGCATATGGCCTTTGATAGAGTTACAAACTATCTCATTGTGTCTCGTTGACACAATTCAGACTAAAATTTTCGGTCTGTTTAACATTACTGTGCCGCTTTGTTTCTTTTTAATAAATTATGCTGGATGGAACTTGTGCCTAGTCGACTTGATAAACTATTCTGGATGGCCAATGCTTTATACACAATTGATCTTCTCTATGGCCTTAATTTAAGAACTTACGTTCTTTTTATTGCTAAAATTTACCTGCTTCTTTTTGTTCTAGTCTGATTACTCTGTCCAAGGACTGCATCACAATTCTTTCCTTTTCCTCCCAAATTTAGCATTTGTTTGAAGAGCTTATCTAGTTAACAGCCTTTTCGTTTGATGCAGTATCTTATTTATCAGATTTTTGGATCAAATCCGTTCAGTTTGATATTCCTGCGATTGCTTCAAGCACAATCAATGATTTTCTTACATCAGCTGCATGCTGCCCTCTCCCCCCCCCCCACATTTACGTGTCATTATTCTTTCATTGTTGCTTTATACTATACTTTGCATAAAAAGTGAGGCAATGCTGCTATCCTCCTTGAATACTTAAGTTTTGGATCTCTTGATATTAGGAAACAATATGTACCTATTTATTTATTTCTTTTTGGTTTGTGATTTTGTCTAGTTTCATCCTTGATATGTTCTTGCTTATTCATTCATATGTTGCAGGGTTTTAAACTGACCAAGCAAAGTATGTGGAGATCTGCTCCAAGTTGGCTGGCTGTTTCATCTAATCGGCATCCTTCTGCTGCGCATTACATGTCTAATCAACAAAGCCTCGGGCTCCAACTTGCACAGCTTAGCCGAGACGCATCTGCTGCCGTAAGCTCTTCTTTTTTCCCCTTATAGAAATGAATTGCATCATTTACTCCCCCTTCCTCAACCCCTCTTTTGAAGTCAGCATTTCTTTATACTAATCTCTTTTGGATGTTCATTATCTTTGTTACAATTCGTTCTTGCTATTGCATGCATATTTTCTTTAGGGTGCTGCTCGCCGCATGATCACACAAAGGCAGAATGTGGAGGTAGAGTCTGTTGGGGCTGTTAAATCTGATACAAATAAAGTGAAAAAATTCTTTCGACTGGAGGTATGTAAAATTCCAACTAAGACATCTAAAAGTTCTTAATGGCCATAATACCAAATTTATTGCTCTTGTAGTTGCGAAGCTGAGAATTAGAAATCCTTTTATCTTCTTTTAAATTTCAGTAATATATTTGAACATTTCCATAGAATCACGGTTTGCCTACTTGGAATTCTCCTAAAAGTAAAAGTCAGTTATTTCAAACAGGTAGCATATGCATCTAAAAAGTTTAAAAAGCTACGCTTTTGTTTTTACTAATTTTTGCTTGCTCTTTCATCAATCCTTTTCCTTGTCCATGAATGCTTATTTCCGATGTTGTTCTGACTCTTATATTTCTTTTGAAGTACATGTTTCTATACTTGTTTAGACGCATACATGTGTATGGGATATGACTCTCCAAGACCATCCAAATTTATGGAAAAACTTAGAAATAAAAATAGAACATACCCGTATTGGATACATATCTGTATCAATCATTCACACCTGAGATTGAGTAACATAGCTTATTTTTTATTATGATATGGTTGACAAAAGCATATATATTTTGCAGCTTGTAGATAAAGAACAGGAAGGTACTGATGAGGATTTGGATTTCAGGGCACTTGACAATGGATTTGTAAGTTAACACCATATTGTTTTTACCCAAACTGCTATCATTCAATCATGCAGTAGTTGAAGAATTGATTTTCATGATGGTCATGAATTCAACCTATATAGTATGAGATAATTCCTTCATGTTTATCAGTGGTTGATTTGGTTCTTTCTTTTTTTTTTTTTGGTTGAAATTATAAAATCATAGATTGCAGTAACTCCTCTATCGATTTATCCACAAATCGAGTCGGACATTCAAACCGCTGCATCAGATTGGATCTCCGGTGCGCTTCATGGGGAGCAATAGGAACCCTGGGAAGACCCATCCCAAAATCTTAATCAGTCAATTTCTATACAACTGCAGGAGGCATAACATTTAGTCATCAATTGATTTGTGCTTTATTGTTTTTCCTTTCATGGTTCTTGTTTTGTATTTTCCCTGTTATTTTTTTTAAGGGTTCTATATATATAATTAACTTGGGTGTCTGTCTTGCTTTGTTCTAGCTGTTGATACAAGGAAATGGCGTGGTATAAATTATATGACCTAGTGCTTTCTGAAAATTCTTGTCGCTGTCGGTTTTTTTTTTTTTCAATTTGTATGTAATATCATCTTTGATTTCTTGGATGGTGTTGAATTGTTCAAAATTATGTTAATTTTTCTAGGCCTAAAGGAATATTGTTGTTTCCTCTAATAGACGTATGTTAAGACTTTTAGATTGTCATTTTTTATATATAAATACTTGCAAGAATTAATTTTTACTTAGCAAGTTATGAAAAATGCTTTTGTAGCTGTTAGCTTAGAAGGCAGTTGCATTTCGATTTTGATCCTTGTCTTGCTGTTTGGAGGAATCCAAATTGTTGAGTCTGATTCAGATGTCAAAGATTGTGTTTGCACGGGCAAATGACCGCTTTGTGTTCGCACTGGCAAAGTAATAGTTAACCCTTGGAAGAAGTTTGAACCTGGAGTCACCCATAAGAAGGCAGTATTTAGAAAAGTCTGTTCGATTTCCAGCATTCTCTCTAGATAAAGTTCTTATTTCTTAGGTATTCATTGTCACGATCTAATACAAGGTTCAGAATTCGGATGGGTGATATCAAAAAGCTGAAAATGTTCAAAATTTTATAGCTTAAAGGATGAACAGCTCGGAATTTCTTGCCAAATCTTAGCAGTCATCTGGAGAAAAGTATTCCTGTGGTACAATACGAAGTGGTTGCCTGATCTGAGTTTGAACTAGAACTAAGGCTGCTGCTTCGCTATCCATTTGATAAAATCTTTTCCCCAGTATAAAGCTGTTTTCCAGCCATTCGATCTTTATTCCTTCTCCCTCAAAATAATTCTCCACTTCGTATGAATGGAAACACTGAGTTATAAATAAACAAGAACACGGTAGGCACCCAAGATTGAAGCGCTTCTTTGTTCCCAGCCCAAGCAAGTCCTCGTATATTATATAGTAATTCACTGCCCTTCGAGAAGTTTTCCAGGCTGGAGATGGTAATAAATAATAAAAAAGGTTAGATATTTAATATTATTGGATTTATATTTTTAGATTCGAGTAATTTAACTATTTGAATATTAAATTTACTCTCCGTAACATATTCGGATAAAATCTTTGAATATTAGCTATTCAAATCTACTTTAATTTTGATTCAAGTTTCGTTATTTGAATATGATTAATTTCAACTGATAAAGGATTTAGATATTTAAATCTAATAATTAATTACCTATTTTGTTATTATTTTATTTTAATTTAAAAATTTTATTATAAACGGATTTAGATATATGATAATATTACTTTTTAAACTTAATACAAGTTTAAATATTAATTTTAATTTTATATAAATCAAACGAATTCATAACCAAATATTTAAAAAAAATAAATATATCTGATTTACTCTCGTCTTAATCGGTTTGGTAGTATCGTTGTGGAGCCAAACGCCCCTTTTACGAAGAAAATGGAGTCCTTCGGTGATGCAAGCAAAGGGAAAGCTGCTTGGCGCTTCTGCTTTATTAATTTATTTTATTTTTTACTGCCATAAAATTAGGCTGCAGTTAAATCCTTAAAGGCCTTATCCTCTGGGCCCTACCGACCAGCCGTGCCGAATTTCCAGTTTACTACCTGTGCTACTGCCGAGCATCGATGACATCAAGTATCAGTCGCCACATTGGGCCGCTCTTGCTTTGTCATCCTCCTTTTATGTTATTTATTATTTACTTTTTGCAAATTGGCAATAAAAGAGATAAAAAAGTTAGGAGATTTGAAGCTCGGACCTATCAATTTGCAACGGATGTCTTTTTCGTTGGAACCAAACAGACTTTATAATCATTGAATATTGACCCATTTGGCTGCATAACCATTATACCCAACCCAACCACAAATTATGCCGATGAAATTCACAACGATGGACGTACCTTCATTATATCTGGGATACAGAAAGTTGAAACTCAGCCTTTCTTTTTTAAAGAATATATATATATATATATATATAGATAGATATATATTGTATTGTTTTAAATCAGAATAAAACAAACATTGATACTCGTGTGTGGTGTGTGTCTATATATAAAGCTACGTTGTATTTTTTTGGGACGTGAAATTCATGATGAGTAACTTAAAATTAACTTTGTATTTAATCCTTTGTGCTCTCCCTATCTGTTCCAAAAGCGCATTTACGAAAATTAAAAAAAGAGGCCTAGGAAACTTGGAATATAATCAACCTTAAGTTCATATACTTACTAGTTACTATATATGTTAGTGAGCTGCACATTGATCTTCAGTATTGTTACCAATTCCTGAAACTTATGTTTTTTGATCTACCAAACAAAAATGTATAAATATGAAATATTTTCCCATTGTTTTAATGTCCCTTCCACCTACAAATGGGAGAGAAAGAGAAAGAAAGCTAATACTGTTTATACTATAAAGGAAATGATGAACATATATCGAGTTCTACGAGTAAAATATATAAACTGGTATATACAAATATATTTTGGAGGAATAATATGTGAAATTAAGAACGTGCATTTATTTATAGACTATCATCAAGATATATATATATATATATATAGCATTATATCCTTACTGAATATCTGAATTAGTAACACTTAGATTTTGATTCTCTCTCTTATATTGAATCCTGCACTTAATACATATATATACATATATTATGCATATATATTTCAAGAAAATAATTGCTTTTGTAGATAACATACCTAGCCAAATCCAATCCCAATTATAATATAAGATGTGATGAATCCGCCATGCCTAAGGGTCCCAGCTGCTTGAAGGAAGATTAGGGTTTGTGATATATTGGCCACTGGATAATGCTGATAGGGATGATGATGATGAAGATGACGGCATTGATGAGATGATCGTATCAATGTACTCCATCTGGCTAGTTGGCACGTGCATGTCATGTGCATAGGATGAACCAGCTGATACTGGAAAACACGAGGAGAGCCTGGAATCTACTGGGTCGATGTTTTCTAACGAAACAGATGATTGTGGCATGTTGCAGATCATGTCTCCTTCAAGGATTTCACAGAGTTTGGGCACCGTTGGAGGAGCCATTAACGGATGGTCATAAGGTGTTACCCCGTTGGTTGGAATTGGATTGATAAGCTTGTCACTAAGAACATTTTGAACCACTTCATTGCTGAAAATTTGGACTTGATAATCTTCTTGATTTTGATGATGATCATCAAGATCATGTTGAGGTCCAAAGGGCAATGGCCATGAAGGGTCGAAGGAAGATGTATTTGAAGAGAGTGGTGGTGGGAGCATTGGGGTCAACGGGAAATGATTATGAACCAAATCAATGTTGTAATTGTTTGGGTTTGGGTTTGGCTTGAAATCTGCTTGATGATGAGCAAAACTTTGTAGCACTGGTGCTGCCGCTGGGGAAAGATAGAGCTGGTCTTGTTGACCACTAAGGATCAAATTAGGGTTTGCATTTAGGGAGATGAAACCAGCAGCTTCATCCGAAGGTGTAGTAGAATTGTGAACGTCAGCGAAAGAAGCTAAAGCCGGCACATGATCATGAGAGATAAGCTTCTTCTTGATACTTGAATTCCAAAAGTTCTTCACCTCATTATCTGTTCTCCCTGGTAGATGCTTTGCTATCTGTGCCCATCTGTTCAATGTTTAATTGATTTTTTTTTCTTAAAAAAAAAAAAAAGACATTGATGATTACTATGATGATGGATTTTGTATATAATAGTTGAAGTACCTGTTGCCTAGAATACTATGGAGTTCAATGATAAGTGCTGCCTCTTGTGGAGAGAAACTCCCACGTTTTAAATCAGGTCTAAGGTAATTTATCCATCTTAATCTGCAACTCTTTCCACACCTTTGCAGGCCTGTATTATGAAACAGACCCAAAGAAAAAAAAAAAAGAACATCCACAACAAAAGAAAATAAACAAGGAATCAAATGTAGTAGGTATTTGCAGTTATTGTCTGCAAAAATTAAAGAAAGGGTTAGAAAAACTAGTGCAATTTAGATGGCAAGAGAAATTTTTTTTTTTTTTTTAAAATGATGGTTTATGGTTATGAATCAAGAAACCATTAAACAGTAGATGAAAAACCTGCAAGTTTAGGGACTGAGCTCCAGCAGCCATGGCCATAGGTTGTAATGTAGTTGATGAGTTTCTCATCTTCTTCTGGTGACCATAACCCTCTTTTCACCTTCTGCTTGTTGCAACAAGAGTGGTGCCCCATCTCTCTCTCTCTCTCAGAGTATTGCAGGCAATGGCAGGCCAGAATCAGGGCTGAGAATTGATTATCTTAAAACTGAAAAAAGAAAAGCAGACAAAGAAAGGGTGAGACAGATTCTATATGATGAAGATCATCAGAGAGAGCTAAGCCCTAGAAGTTGTTTTACAAGAAAACATGTGAAAGAAAAAAAAAAAAAAACTTTGAATCTGAGAGGGTGATTTTGAGAAAAACTGATGAGAGTACACAGAGGGCCGTGAATTTAATGTAGGGACTGTACCATGGTGACCCTAGCTAGGGTTTGTGGGCAAAAGGTCAAAATCTGCAGTGTAAACCTGTAAGAGCTGTATGGCTTATAATGGGGGATCCCCCTTCCTCTCAGAGATGGGGCTACCCTGTACACGTGGCACACATGCAGTCTAATGGGACCCCATATTTTGACAGGTCCCACTTTGGATTTATCGACTTCATGTAGGATCAAACTTACTGAAATATAAATATATATATATATATATATATATATATGTATATCTCAGAAAATTTTCTGACTTCTTTTGACCTTTCAATCCCACAGTTGCAAACTTGCACTGCAATGGTTTTCAAAAATTTTACTCGTCACTTGGGAGGTTAATTTCCTGAGGAAAAATAATACTAAGAATGAGGTCAGCTGATCTGACGGTTGTGATTGTATGAAAGTTTTGATGTGATCCTTTGTGGGTCACGATTCGATTGCAGACTGAAAATATTATATATGCTCATTCTTTTGCAGATTGACAGCAAAGGTTTATATAAAACTGTCCCACCATAGATGCTTTGTTGTTCTCTGCTGAAAAAAAGTAGATTTTAAACTGTTGAAAAAAAAATGCAGTATCATTTCACATTCAAGTTGTTATTATTACCATAGACCTTTTCTTTGTTCTAGAGCAACCATTACTTGTTTGAAATTCTGTGCCAGCTGAAACTTCGCATGTAATCAAGTATATAAAGTAAAAGGCCCTTTCCAGGTTCAAAGTCATGCAATATGAGAAAAGATTATTATTATTGTTATTATTATTATTATTATTATTAGTATTTGTTGAAATAGAGTCCTGAAATTTGAGTTCTAAATTAATCACTAGGTTGAAATGTTAATTATGTTTTAGTATATAATAATATAATGTAAAGAACCGTTTTATTAAGTTCAAAAATTTAATATCTAACTGAAATCCCAATCATATCAACAGTACTTCTTTTAATTTTTACTTATTGTGTTTAATTTTTTTTTACCATCTTAATACGTTATTTATCGTAGTTAATATGATCTGCAATATTTTTTTTTGCATCATACTTTAATATGCATAAAAAAGAAGCGGTTAGTATATTAATAATGGACGATTAAATGATTAATTAGTGTCTATAGGTGTGAGTTAATAATTATTTAATTGTTATTTTATAATTTTTTATATTTAATGCATTTTTTAAATTTTTAAAAAATAATACAAAAATTGTGTGTTTTTTTTTCTAAAATATCATATTAATCAATGTTATTAAACACTAACTACCATTTTTTATTAATGAATTATTATATGATGCGCTGATAGTAGAATTTTTAAACTTTATAAGTGAAGTTAAAATACTGTCATGTGTCATATTTATTAGGTTTTTATTTTTTAAAATATATATTAAGAATATATGGCAGTGATTGAACCCTGCTTGTAAAGTTAAAAAAACTTTACTATCAATTTATCAAATAAATTTTCTTTATTAATTACTTATATATCATATATATCTCTCTAAATGTAATCGAAATCATTGATTGGCATCTAAGCAATGGAAGACAGCCAAAACTAGATGAATTAGTAATTATTTCTATGGACCACATTATATATAATTTGAGCAGAAATTTCAGATATCTCTTTCATTTTATTGAAACAATATAATTAATTAATATCTAGAGCTTCAATACTGTTGAACTGAAAAATTCAATGCAAATTCTGTCTTTGTTTTTCCCACTTTTCTTGGATTGGACTCGATTGGATGACCAATATTATCTCATACATCTTTGGACAAGAGTGGCCACCCTAACATGAAAATGTAAACATATATTAAAGCAGAGATGCTTAAATCAATTTACTTTTGAGCTAGATTGTTAATTTTCATTAGTGGGTCATAAGAATTATAGTATATTTTATCCAAAGATAGGTCAGAAAATATTTATTTAGCTAATTAAAGAGATAATATATTTTAAGCACCGATCATCAAAGAACGATCAATTGTGATCTAGTTATAAAAATATTCAAAGATTAATTCAGTTAGTTAAGGATTTTTTTTCTTTATTAATCATGGTTGGTTCTTGTTGGGGGAAGTATAAAATAAAATATTAAATACGTAAGATAATATGAAGAATGTGTCCTTAAAATTTCTAGATCTTCGAAAAAGGGATTAAATTCGGAAAAAACCTAAAATACCTTTGATAATTATGTATATAACATATCATCATCGTCATCATCATCAATGGAAGTGTCAAAAGGATTTTTAATCAAAGGATTTAATACGACTGAACTGGGATCACCTAGTACAAATGCAAGCTGATCTTTCCAAATTAAGTAGACTTTTTCTTTTGTTAGGTATCATGAAAGAGGGGGGGGGGAGATGAAAGGCCTGTCCTTATCTTTTTCCCACTGATCTATATACTATAGGTTATAGGATATTGGGAATACTAATTAATGAGCATCAAAACAAAGGCTAAATGATACTGGCAACAACAAAATTGATTACAGAGAACCTTTTGCAAGTAAAATCCAAGTTCTTGCAAACATTCCATAAAAATATGAATGTTACTTGAATATAGCTAGGCTATTTGGATTAAGTATAATATATCTAATTAGATATGTGTAATTCTAGGTATTTTTCTTTTAAGTTCTTACTCTAGTAGCTTGTCAAGCTAAATTCGTAGAAATCAATTTTATCGAAACTAAGTTGGGGACATATATTAAAAAAAAAAAAAAAAACCTTGATTCTTTGTTTGTTATAGTCAAAAGGTAATTAATTGATTTGGATGAATATGGAGAATTAGCATGCTTCATGTTCTGATAATTATTGTACTAAGCATTGCTTGCGAATGTGATGTTGAAAGAAGTCAATGATTACGATAATCCTATTCCAGGTGTTAGTTCAGAGGAAAAATTTTTGGAAGAAAAAATTGATTTTTTTCAACTAAATTTTATTTTTTTTCAACTAAAATATTTTTGTTAATAGTTTTTTTTAAAAAAACGCTTAAAATTTTGACAGATTTTTATTTATTATTATTATTATTATTATTATTATTCATAAAAATTCAATCTTTGTTTATTTGATTTGGCAATTTTCGTGCTAGAGATGAACTTTGTTTTGTCTTTCTACCTTAGTCAAGTTCATCATGAAAAGAAAACCGCATGAAAAAAAAATTATAGTATGATTTATTATACTTTTTTTTTTCTTAATCTCCAAATATATAGGTAATCATGTATAGTAAATCATCAAAATTTTTTGGTCTTTAAGTTGAGTATCCGAATTTAATTTCATTATTGTCTGATTTTTCAAAGTTCAAAAGCAAAAAAAAAAAAAAAGAAAAAAAAAGGAAAGATGAAATTAATTTTTTTTTTCCAAAATTGATGTCTTGAAATAAAAAGATTTATTAAATAGAGGATGACGTGAAAAAAAAGTATGAATGTATTGTATTTTTGTTTAAGATAAAAACAATCGATTTCATGCTAAATATATACTATGATTAATTCATAATTATCGTTCCTCCTAGAGGAAAGTCCCAACCACATCTCACAACCTTTCTTGGGCAAAAGTTTCTTTCTTTCATCAAGTAATATTTCTCCAATGTCTCTTCTTGCAATGCAAGTAATACGTATATGGGAAAGAAGATACGCCCTTTCCATCCTTTCTCAAAGGAAAATTATGATCAGTTATATATATATATATATATATATATATAGCTAGATTAGTTGGCAAATTCATAACTATTTTCCAATGAAATATAAAAAACCTCCATCTTCATCAAATTTCTTCAAGTAGTATCAAATCTAGACTACTTTTAGCGAAACTAAAAATATGAGTTAATTTACACTGCAATATTTGAAAGAGAATCTGAACTTTTTTGACAAAGCACTTTCTTTGCATATATATTTATTTATATAGAAGCCCTAATTAAGTTGACGTTACAAATTAGTAATTACAACTCGGTCAATAAAATTACATAAAATTCAAATTAAAAATTTAGATATGAAATGAAATTCAAGGACTTTAAGTCTGCCAATCTTGAAAATAACTACCCAAAATGATCACATTTTTTTATTCAATTAAAAATATTACTCACTTAAAAAACTCCCACTTTTATTTTTTAAATAAAATATCTTTTAACTCGTAAAATGAGTGTGATAAACTCCAGCATATATAATTTAGATTTGTTTTATTGAAAACACTTCGGAAAAATGAAAAAAAAAATGAAAACAAGGGACTTTTCAAATGTTATTTATACGAAAACAAAATGTGGATTTGTTTTAGAAAACTATTTTTAACTTAAAACAGAATAATTAGGGGTTTATATTTTTTTTCCTCCTTTTGATCATTGAGGTTAGAAATTAGCTAAATGGGAACTTAAGCTAAATTGCTCTCCTTTTGACCAAAACTTATTTCTTTGAATATATTAGCTCAGCCACTAGATAATGATGGAGGTATAATTATACTAAATTTGTTGGCATCATTGAAATCATTAACTCAATCAAACTTTATTACGAATTTGGCTACAAATTAAAAGCTGAGGATACTACGGCGACAATCTTAATTATAAGACTTGGTTCTTTTAGTTCATAATTACTGATCATTAAATTTATCACGATTTTTTTAGTATTTATTAAATTTTTTATTATATAGTATAAGCTGAGATGTCAACATTGGAAAGTTGGTTAATTATAAATAATTATAGTGAAAGTTACGGCTTATCTGACATTAAATTAATTAGGATGAGTCTAAACATGTTTCACAAGGAGGAATAGACAAAGCAGTTCATGGAGAAGCAGGGATTGATACAAAAAGGGGTGAGTCCTAGGTTATGGTTTAGTTAGCGTTACGGATGGAATGAAGGTTGCAATCTAAGAACAGAGGAAGAGGCTGTAGATACTAAAAATTTGAATCTCAAGTTTGTTGAATATTACTTGTTAAAAGTGGCTATAAAAACTAATTAATTGAGCTAAGTTTCGGGTTTTATAAATAGCTAGACTTTTGGTTTTCACTATCGACTCTTCTCTTTCGCTATGTCTGATAAGAAGGAAAATGAAGGAAAAAGAAAAGGGAAAGGAAAGGAAAGAAAAAAAAATAGTAGATTAGGAAGGAAAGTTATGTTTCTTTCGTTATGTTTAATACAAAAGATGAAAAATAAATTAAAAAAGGAAAATGTTAGTAATAAAGTTCGTAAATAGAATTGTTAGTTTAAATAGAATGAGCGTGAAAGGTATTTAGAAAGATTAAATTTGGAACAAAAAGAAATGTACAAGTCCACTCATTTTTCTTTTTCTTTTTTATTTTTTTCTTGCCAAATGAAAGAAAGTATGAAAGAAATAGTTTTTCCTTCCATCTTCTTTCTCTCTAACCAAGCAAAAGTCTTCTAAATATGAACTAATATATCTAACTCAATGAATATTTATATTTAATATGTAACGTTTTCACAATCTGAAATGATATAATAATGTAATTGCATTATCGTTATAAATCTTTTCCGACTTATTTTACAATTCGCTTTCTCTATTGTTAGTTTGATAAATTTATTATTTTATTGTTAGAATGTTCTCGCAAAAATGAAATCATAATTGATAAGAAAAAAAACTCCTTACTAAATAAAAAGAAATTCATAGTGCTAGAAATATACAAAAATTACAATATTTCCCTTGCAAATGTAACTACAAATATAAGATCAATTACTTTATTACGGTAAAATCAATGTAATCGGTATAGTATTAGTTATCGATTCATATGCATCGATTTTATGTTAAACTAAAATAATATTAATATGATGTATTTTTTTTATCAATCTGTATCATTCATACGAATCTGTATCAATCGATACTTATTAAATATCAATTGGTACAAATTTTATGATTTTCTTTTATAGTACATTTTAGTATTTGCTTATGAAAGGAAAAAGTGAAAAAAGATTGGAATGCTTGTGATGGAAGAAATAGGACCAAAGAAGATTCTTTGATTTTATTGTTGGCACATGCAACAATTAATAGCCTTAGCCTCATTTGCTTTATTTGTTGAGCCATCAGAGGACAGAAGCTGGGCAACAATTTTGTTTTTTTATCGCCCCCAACTCACTGAGCCTTCAAAACAAAAGTACACCATGGTAGAATGACTAAGCTAATTCTCTGTCCTCTCTTGGAAAGAGAATTGGTTTTGGTATGGGTCTTTTTCAATTCATTCAATTTTTTTTATGAAATAAAATAAGGGTTCGGTTAATAGATGTCTATCGATACTAGTTAAAGAATATTTAATTATCATTTTAATAAATATTTTCTACATTTAATATGTTATTTTATTGAATTCACAAAAAAATAATGTATTAATTAATTATATATATTTTTAAAAAATATCAACTTAATCAGTATTTAATGGCATTAATTAATATTTTTTGTAAAATAATAAAGTAAATATAGGGAGAAAAAACTTTGTTTTTCCACATCATGGGAATCTTAGAGAGGCACTATCCTTTTCCATACTAAAAATGCCCCAAAACCTAACGAAAAGGAGTGTAGATTTTTAAAGTAAATCATGAACTTCTCAACTAAATTTAACTCTTCCTCTTTGTTCTATTCTTTTTTTTCCTCAAAATATTTCTTTTTTCACTCATAAAACTAACTGATCTTCAAATGGCCTATGATTACTATATTTAAGAAACATAAATAGATAGAAGAGTATTATTAAGAGAAAAAAAAGCTCCTTTTTTCCCCCTTATGGCTTCCTTTTAATTTTATTTCTCTTTAACTATGGCAAGATGAAGAAATTAATTATAACTTTGTTAACTTGTTCATAAAGAACAACTTGATGAGTCCCATAAAAGCCAGAAAAGATGAAAGGTAGGGCATGCACTTGAAACTCCAATGGAGTTCGCAAATGTCAAAAAGATAATTTCACTTTTATAGCTATCTAAAAGGTTACAAAATTAATACATGAAAATCATGAAAACTAGGCAAATCATAAAATTTGGCCCACCCCCAAGTAACATATATATATATATATATATATATATGAGATATAAATAAGCATTTATATTATTTGGTTAAAATGGGTTATATACATATATATATATAGATATATATATATAATTAAACTTCCAAGCTTCATGTCATCTAAGAACAATTAAATCACTCCCTCAATTCCTACCAAACTTGACAAAGTTTTGATCCAATCAAACTTATTGGCATAGAAAATTGAAAAAGTCAAGTAACGTTAAAATATTTAACTAATTAAACATGATCATAACACGAAAAAAAATAACGCAAACGTAATACAAATGCATGAATTACCAAATCTAGTAGTGTCAAATTTGAAATCATAATAGGAATCAACCTTACCTTCAGCAAACTATATATGTGAGTGTAAATATTTATTTGATATCATTTAGCATTCCACTTTATAAAAAGTAGATGCAGTGAAGAGGATTAAAAAAAAAAAAACTTTACAGACCAAAAAAAGTAATAAAAACAAACTATACAATGTGCCAAATTATACAAGAAAAATATGGCGGACTATTAATGTCCCACTAGCCCCCACACTGTCTTCCTTCTCTTCATGGCAACCCCCCCCCTCCCCCATGAAAGATAGTCCATACTTGTTTACTCAAAATTGAAGAAAGTTAATTTCCCCTACTTTTTTCTGGCTTTCCCCTGGAATCTTTTATCAGTTGACATTCAGGAAGTTAATTTTTATTTTACAGCTTTTGGTAGCCTATATCCTGATTTCTTGCCTTCGTTAATGCACATCGTTCCCCCACATGAGGATGCTTAGGTAATGCTACTAAATTGATCTGAGTGTTCCTTTCTAGGGCATGGTCTCATACAAATTTATGAAGAAATCATAAACTCAAAATTTAAATTAATTGATTTATGCAATCATTATTAAAAAAATAACATTCATCAGGTTTTAAGTTTGAGTTCGAAGTCAAGCTTTAACGAATTAGATGTTTAAAACTTTTCGAAAAAACGTAATCAATCACTTTCGAAGATGACCCATTAACAATCTCATTGTGTGGTCCTATTTGAAATCCCATATTCAGTTTTTTTTTTTTAATATTTGTTTTTATATAAGAAACCAGTAATTTAATAGATTTTAGGTATACTGCTTATTGTTAAGTTGTTATCTTAATTTTGATCAACTGTTGCTAACTGGTGTTATTAAGTTGGAACCAAAGCTTAATATGTGAGATAGTACAGATCAATTATACTTGATTATTTTATCATATACAAAGATTCGACATTATTATATAAAAATCTGAAGAGAATATGACCCCTTGTCTACCAAGTAGAATTGGGTTAACCAATATGAATTTTTTTATTAAAAAAAATCACAGACTAAATATAAAGCAAATAATTACACATATTAAAATTAAAATTTTAAATATTTTAAATGTAACTCTTTAATTTAATAATACGGATCTAATTTTTGACAATTTGGGTTGATTTTCTAATATCTTTATAATATTGCTTAAAAAATGGAGGAGCCGGCGATTCGTGGTAGTGAGGGAAAGGGAGAGATGGTGGGGATGTGTGTATGTGGTCCTTTTTGAAAATGAGCGTGAATAACGGACCATGGTTTTCACATTTATATTAACCATATGATTATTAATTGTTTTTACTGATACTCGGACTTAAATAATCATTGAGGTTTGCTTCCATGATGACATGTGTCATCAACTTTATTATTGCTGATCACATGATTTACAGAAGTTTTACGGTAAATTATTGTTCTTGTTATCGAAGTTATACTTGTTTTCGAATTAAAATTTATCTTAATTTATTTATACAATTATTTTTAAAAAATGGTATTCAATGATTTTAATATTCGAGTCTCGTTACATGTGACATCTTTTTTTATTCTCTTTTTGTAAAATTATCAAATAAAGATTCCTTAATGATATCTGTTGATCAATATTAAGTATAAAATTTTGTGAGTATCAAGGTTTTTCATTGATGGTTTTCAGGAGAGTCACATTTCCTCAAATAATGGGCTAATTTTTCCATTAAAAGGCGATTAGATTAAACTTTGAATGTATCATTCCTTGCAAGTTAAATTCCAATCTCATTCAATCAAAACTTGCTTTTTCATTCAATAAAGTTGTTTGCCTTTGTTCATTGTTTACATCGAGAATCAATTTTGTTTCATTGAAATTTTCTTTTAAATCAGTTGCGACAAAAGAGAGCCATACGAGAAAAGAAGAGAAAGAAACTCCTCTTACCTTTTGAAGTTGTCTGAAGTTTCCAACATTCTACGGAGTTATTGGAATTCTGTGCTAGAAAATAGTGTTGGTTTCGGCATGCTCCGACCGAAAATCCGACATTTAAGGCTTTTGTACGAAGCCAAACACACCAAAAAAAAAAAAGAAAAAAAAACGCTATAATGAGATGCTAATTTGTACTTGAGTGGGGGCAAAATCAAACTTTTCTCAAAACTAGTTTCAGTCACATGAGAATATTACTACAAAAGGTCCATCGTAGGATCTCATGTCGTAGGATAGATATAATACATGTAGTCACATAAAAGAATTCCCTTGTCGTCTACCTTGAGGCCACTGAATCGACGACGTGTCTACGCATATCATATCTGAAGAAAACCTCAAAGTGTTTTGTTTAGCTTCAATAGACTCCATAGGATACATTTCGTTTGGTTTTGAGTATGATTATCTTCAGATGTGCCCGTGAGGAGAGTGTTGCTAGACAACGTAGTTGAAAATGCGGATGCAGTTGCTGATGAAGTTAATGTTGATCAGCTCTTGCCATAGACAGGTTCCGAACTTGGGGCAGACAAAAAAAAAACCAGAGGTTTGAATGGATATAGGAGGTCTTGCAAGAATTTCACTTTGCCGAGAAAATGTGGTCATCATCTCTGATGATTCTCTAATCTCTTCCATCATCCTGATTTCTTCAGACTTGGTTGGTTGCCATCTAACGTTCAAACCAATTCCAATCTGGGTTTATACCTATTTAGCCTTTGATGGTCGCAAGAGAGTGGCTGGTTGTTTGCGCTCAAATTTGGCCGGACGTATTAATATGATCTTGACTGCTGAAAAGAAGAATTAAACAAATTCAAGTCAAACAGCAACGATAAATTAATTAAACTAATAAACAGTAATTGTATTTTCACCATTCACCATGACTGCAATATCCACTTTCATTTTCTAGCTAACAGGACCAATATCAAGGTTTTCAAGCTCTAAGACTTGTTTAGCGGCAGAGTATGCTATTGCTCTTCTCCCTCTTTATAGCACCTTCTTGCCTAATTTGTTCTTTCAAAGTTCCCCGACTCAAAAATTGATAAGATAAGTATATGGTACTATCATTTTGTTAAAGTCCTAGAGTTTACAGTAAAATCATACATAAACTACATATTTATGACAGATAAAAATACAAAAACCTTTCGGAAAAAGTAGACTACCTAACCTCACCTTCTGAAGATATAACACACTGTGCTCTTCCTTGAGCCTGGACCCTTTCATGAGCTTGCATGTGCCTTAATGTCACAGCAGCTTGCTTTTGGACCTGACAACGACGTAAATATCGCTTGAATCCTTACTGCTGCTTTTCAAGGCCCTTTCAGCTCATCTTGCCTAATAACATTTCATTACCTTATAAAACGAATCATAATTTCCCCCGAAAAAGAAGGCATTTAAAAGCAGACACAAAAAAATTACCAAAAATGCACTCAAGTCTCCATTGAATTGAACATTTGAGCATTGATAAGCAAGACAACTCAAACTCGAGATGAGTGTTGGATACAAGTGTACGTCCGACACGAGTATATTAAATTTTTTTCATAACTTTTTCCATCTATATGAGGGATCGTACTCCATACCCATATCAGAATATGACAGACATGAAATTTTAGGAAGAACAAAAAATCTGAGTAATATAACTGGTGCATGAGATTGGTCCAGGGACAGGCTGCTTAAAATGAGATGAAATGACAGGGAAACATAATTATGGCCAATAACCAAAAGATTAAATCCTCCTAAAGGACCAAGTGTACTCAATTTACATGCTTTTGCAAAATAGCAATCTAATACCAAGCGTCCAAGTTTCCCATTTTCATTTTCTTGTATCAACATCAAATCGGAAATTAGCTGTGCAAGTTTATATCAAACCAAGTTACATCCATATCTCACAGGACATATCCTTCTAAAATTTAAACTAAGTTGAATTAGTTCCATTCTCCATAAAATATTAACACAATGCAGAGAAACATGGATTGGAGAAATGAAAAAAAAGACAAGAAAAGTAGTAATTAAGTCCTTCAACTCCTTCAAAAGTTTATCCCCTTCCGTATATAATTAATTGCCAATTTCTCTGACCTTTTATCTCATTCTTTTTTCCTAAGTCGATGGAAATTTTATTAGAAACCGAGTATAAGAACGAGAAATCATTCCCACAGAAACATGTTAAAAGCATTGAAGATGCCATATAGACCCTGAAAAACAAAAACAAAAACAATCCTGAAACAAGAAAAATAATCACCATGTTAAAGAACACCAAATTATGACAATGAAATAGCCAACTCAATTGCATCCATATATATGATTTCAAAAGCGTAAACACCAAAATCTGAAAACAACAAAATATTCTCATCAAAAACCAAAAGTTCCAAGGCTGGTGACCAATCTTCATGATTTACCTCACATCCACCAGTTTTTTATAAGTACAGTGACTGAATTATTTATAGTCAAATGTTTAACTTGGTACCTAAAAATTAAAAATGCTAATACTTAAAATATAGATTTAAAGTCAAATATTTGATTTGGCACCTAAAAATTAAAAATAAGCAATTCAGGAATTTGTTTTATGTATTAGTTCGCATATAAGAATGAGCAATTAGAAATGTATCCAAAAACAATCAATTAGCACATGCTTGTGTGGTGACTGAGTTAATAAGAATCAGCTATTAGAGACACAAGCTGTCTTCAGAAGGACTCTGGGGTAACCAATGCATTGATGATCTAAAGGGCACTCCAATGACATATGGACCTTAAAGATCTATTTATCTCACCAACTGGACACATATTTTCATTTTGGTCCAATAGCGTAGCAAATTATCATTTAAAAGAGATCACAAGAAGCAATTGGATCAACAAGCATTCAATTGCATATGAATCCCAAGAACTCAAGTTTAATTTGGACAGTCGATGGAAATTCTCCCCAACACATCATCCCATCATTTTATCATTGAATGATGAATCATTCAATAACAAAACGACAAGATGACATAGTGAGAGAGGTTTTCACCGGCCATCCAAAGGAAGTCTCAATAATGTCACCACTTTATATCCGAAAGATTTTAATCTTGTAGTTTCCTTTTTTCAATGTTTTGCCCTTAACTATAGTGCAAGAACAAAAATATGCTTGTATAACTATAAATTTTTAGTGTATCTCCCATCATTCCTTTTCTTTTCCTACTTTCGTCCGAATAAAATTGTCAAATTTTGATTTTTGTTGGTAAATTTTTTTCTAAACTTTGACCTCCTATCATTTTTTACATCTATTATTGATAAAAATTTTAAAAACATATATTTTAAAAACTATGAATGAAATAGTTTCCAAATATATGTTTTTTTAAATTTTAATTAATTAAAATATTTAAAATAATAGAGGTCAAAGTTAAAACATTTGACCTAAAAAGAAAATTTCAATTGTGAGAATTCAACTAGGGCAGAAGGAGTAATGTTTTTTTTCTTAATCCACCTGTTTTTTTAAAAGAAAAATGACTTATTTTTATAATAATATTTTTCTTTATTTTATTTAATTATTGTTTTAAATCAATAAAGCCATATTTATACATATATAAAAATTATCTCTATGTAGAGATCATTGGTAAACACATAGTTCAAGGTGGCATCATGTATGTCAATTGTAACCAATACCTCCCACAGAAGGATAATTTTCATACATGTATAAAAAAAACTGTTTTTTTATTTATTGTGGTAATATACCCTAATGGGATTTTTGCTCGTCACGTGTCAGGCATCTCTCCCGACACATGGCAAGTTTTTTTTTTTTTTAAGGTTTTTAGTTTTAATTTAATTTGTTTATTTTTGAAGATGTATTTTAAGCCACTACTACAATAAAAAAAATCCCTTGAAAATTACTTCGTTAAGATTCTAAATACATTATTATCAATTTTTAAAAAAATTATTTGATATATTACTATCTTTTTTTATTAATTTAATTATTTATTAACAAGATTATCATTTACATAAAAGTAATTTTTACCAATTTTCAATTATTTATTAATATCCATAAATGCCAAATAATCTAAACCTTATATTATATACAAACTTTAATATAATGTTCTTAATTGTCATTTTGTTTCTCATTACACTTCACTTCAAAGACACCAGTGTTTTTGTTACTAAAGCACATATACCACTATGAACAATTAATTTTAATTTCAACGCCACTATAACTAATCTCGCCATGCATCCAAAATGAATCTATGCCTCAAAGTTTGGCCATTCATGAGGAAATATTAAAAATGTAGAGTTGCTAAAATTAATCGTTTAATGAAAATTATTAGTGCTATCCTAAACTCTAAAGAGAGAGAAACCAATTTACCATCAATTCTCGAAGACGCAATATGGATTCAAATCGCCGCCCATTCTCGCTTGTCACTTCAAAGCTCTTCGATCTTTGGGTTGAGCAGGAAAGAACAGTCGGAGGCTAGTGAATGATCCGTGGATGATGAAGATCCGAACCCTTCCGATGAGCTCCTCCATAGCCTTCGTTTCTTCTTGTCCTTATCTCCCATTTTCTCCTACAAATCAACCGAAAAATAAAAAAACTGAAACCCTAAAAGCAGAAAAGAGGAAACAAAAGATAGCTAGAAAACGGTATTCCCAGTTTTGGGTAGAGCGAAGTTACTTGATTGCTGGGATTTTGAAGTGGTTTGAAAGTTATACAAAGTGAATTACACCATTTTCCTGAGGCATCCGTTTCGGGAATTGGAAGAAAGCTTCAATTTGCCAGAAGCAGCGATGATATCGATCGGAAGTGAAAGAAAGGTGATTTCGGCTTTGGGTTTAGGAATTAGGAACCATTGGGCGCAGTTGAGGCCTTGGGCTTTCAGAAGTCAATTTGGGCTTTGATTTTATTGGAAAAAGATCAAGTTTAAGTGTTTAACCTTCCTGAAATTCGAAAAAGAAATATTACAATAAATTATCATGACGGATACATTGACTTTAGCTTTTGGATGTGGCCCGAACGGTGCCTGTTACAGCGTTAGAAGGTTGTCTACAATCATATTATTTGTCCATTAAGACTACAACTTTGAAAATAAAAATTTAGGATAAATTATAAATTTATTAATATTTTTAATGATTTAAATTTATCATTAATCTTTTAATTAATTTTTATTTTTTCTTTTATAAAAAGTTCATGTTCTTAAAATAATATAATGGGAAGCAACCCCGTATGAATCAAACTTAAGAACTTTTGACATCACTTCAAAGTTGGAGTTATAAATATTAATTCTCGTAAGATATTTTGACATCACATTATTTAATATAAAAAAAAAATTAATGACATAAAATGAACTATAATATTATAGTTTCAAAGATATAACAATTAATCATCGCAAAGCTAAATGTAACCAAGCTTTGGTCACTCAATTTATAATGTGATTAGAATAAACACTATGTGGTATTACATTTTTTTTTAATTGCTTGAGTTGATTTATCTTTATTAATATAAAATGAGTGACTGAGTTTGGTGTTACAAGTCAACTCAGTTATTCTTTTTATCAAAACACCCAAAATATAATTAAAAAGAAATAAAAAAGAAATAAATATAATATCAATGGTGCTTTGATACATTTTAATTTTTATACTTTTTAAAATTCAAAAACTACATATCTTTAAAAGAAAACTAGTGATAACTTTTTCAAAAAAAATTGCTTATATTAATAAAAAATTTATTTATTATTTATTTTTTAAACACTTACGCAATAAATTTAACCAATTTTAATAATTTATAAATAAATTTGGATTTGAGTGTTAAAGACTATAAAAACTAAAAGAGAATTGGGCGCTTAATCCCTGCTTAAGCAAGTAACAATCCTAGTTGGCTAGACTATTGCTAAAACAAAAAACTTTTCAGGATAATTTCAATATTTTTTTTTCTAGGACATGCTATTAAATATTTTAAACAAAATTTTCAAAGTATTTTATGAAACATAAGGTAGATTGCATTTTATTGGGCCCTTTTTTTTTCAAATATATTTTTTTGGTAATTTCTTTTGATATAAAAGATATTGTATTTTGAAGATCGAAGATGTTAAATTCAAATCTTAAATTTATTAGATATTATCTTTTAAAAATAAGTATATGAGTTATCAACTTAAATTTCGAATTCTTTTTAAATATTTGATATAGATAATTTTTTTAATACAAAAGAAGAAAGTAATCCTTTTATTAGTTTATGTACGAATGGGAGAGGCTTTTTAAACTGATAATTTGCATTAAAAGTTGAATAGTAATCGAATTATGAGTACAAGTCAATTGAAATACAAAATGACCTACGCTGGATTAAGGTCAAAAAAAGAAAGAAAAAGTGAAGTATATGAAAGAACAATAAATTTTGAGTTATTCCCTGTAAAAAACCAAAGGCCTATTTAGTGAATTTTTCTTTTTTTGGTTTGGGGGGTAGTGGGTAATTTACAACTACTTGCTAGCCGAAACCCCGACCCTTGGGCTAACAAGTCCTAGATAGGCAAGCCTAGGAGATAAGTGCACGTTACGACTTGGTCTCGGAGAAGGAATTGGGCAACAGGTCAACGAATTAGCAAGTCCTGGCTTGACCCTTGGTGATAAATTAACCTGTTCCAGCGCCTTGAATTGTAGTTGAGCTGGGTAGTCTCTGACACAACCAATGCGAGGACCCAACCCTGTACTCCATTTGTATTTCACGGTCTTCCCCAAATCATACGCCGCACCTTTGTCAACTAGCTTGTTTCTGTCACAATTTCCTTCATTAATTTTGTCATTATCTTTTCCAATGGAATTCCCCTTGACATGAATTGGCTTGGTGTTAGTATATGAAACATTTCCAGTCGTTTCTTTGACAGATTCTGGTTTTTGTTCCTGTTGAATTAGCGTAACTTTTCCGGGGATGTCATCATCTATTGGATATTTCTGCCAAGGAAAAGTAAAAATAAATAAATAAATAAATAACACTCACTCAACACAAAAATAAAAATAAAAAAAAAAGTCCTGAAATAACGGTGAAGCTGAAGAACTACCAAGTTACCTTAACATTTGTCAAGTCGACATGGTGTTTCTCCAAGAAACTGCATAATTCCATGAAATTCTCTTCTGTTGGGCGATAATGACCACTGTAGGCCCAGACAGCCTGAAAAAGAAAAAAAGTATGCATGATTATTGTATTATTGTGCACGCCAGCAAGTATTATATAAGCGTTGATGACCAGAATAAATTAAGCTAGCAACATATATAGTTTACATGAAGAGTTCCATGACGAACAACCAATCTGCCAGATGCAATGGTGGCTCCCCCGGCCAGGAAACTCGAGTGCTGAAACAGCCCTTTCTCTTTCTGGGCAACGTACAAGATTCTTGTTGTGCTGAGAACAAATATCCACTTGGTTCCTTCGATGGTGTTAACTGCCACTTTGCTTTGTTTGTAAATCAGCTTCCCTCTCTCCAAAATAATTTCGTACGCTTCCCTTTCCTTCTGTAAAATAAAAAAAAATAATTAAAAAATAAAAAACACAAGCAGTTTGTATCTAAGCACTGAAAAGTGAAAACACAATTCCCCGGAAGTATTTATCAGTTGATCTTCATGTAAAAAATAAAGAAAAAAATTATTTTCCAACGTAAAGCTAACAATTATATGCAAATCAGTGTCATTGTCATGAAGGAGAAAAGTCCTTTATTGCCTTGAATGAAGGGAAACAACTCCCTGCAGGTTCTTTAAATTCGAATGGGCTGCCAATGAAGGCGAGTGCCACAGGCAAGTTACCGGATAGCTATCGACTGAATTCAAAATTTAATTCAGTTGATTTATATAATTATTTTTATAAAATAATTTCATTAAATTTTAATTTTAAAATTTAAAATATATAACTTTTTTATATAACAAAATTACTAAATAAATATTAAATTGATCTTACCGGTCCAAGATATTTGATGCATTCACGTTGTAGATTGACCCTCGGGCATTGGTCAAGATTAACTTCTTTTCCATCTCCAACATCCAACCTTAATTCATTTTTATGGAAATGTACATTATAAATCAAGAAATGTGATTAAAAAAAAAATAAAAAGATTTTAAATTCTAGATGAAACCTTTAGCAAAATTTTATGATTTTTTTTTTTTCTAGTTACCAGTAGAAGAAGGGTTGAGAACTCCCGCTCTCAAACCAGACAGCATAATACAAATGTAGGTTGTGACCGTAACGATGGCGTGGATCAATCTGCTCAACAAAATCAAAAAGTTGAAAACAGGAAGTAGCATTGATTTGTTTGTACCATATTATGAATTTGATGGTCATAAGTAATTAGTTAATTACACAGGCCATTTAATGTGTTAAGTAACTAATTTTAAGGTAAGAATTTGATTTTTGCAGCTATATCAAAAACAGATTTCCTTGAACACGGACTTTAATCTCATCGATGTATGTAGTAATTTAAAAAAAAATGATATGTAAGAATTCGAAATTGAGATTCGAACTTCTTCTTCTATTTCAAGTTGTTGAAAAGTTGACTTACAGCTTCAAGCCAGTGTCTTAGAGCCAACTGCTGACCTTTCACGTCCTTTGACAAGCCTTTCCCAACCTACACGATTTAATTATCAGTTGGCGGCAACAGCATTGTTGGTATAGTATAGAGTCCTCGACCTGGTCTAGGAAATGAAAATAGGATTTGATTTGGTCTGAAAGTTGAAACGTGTGTGCATGATGGCGAAATTAAGACATTACTAAAACAACATCTTCAGAACGCTTCCATAAAAAATTTTTGGCCGAACATTTTCAGAAAATCCTAGTCAAAAGTTAAATAACAAATTAACTCAGGACATTAATAAAACGAAGAAAACAAAAACGACATACCTTGGCTGCTCTTGTCCGAGCTCGTGCCCATCGGGAAACCGGTGTTTCTGATTTGTTAGAATTAAAGAATGATATAGAACTCCGTCTAAGAGCTGCAAATTCTAATGCCTTCCACCTGAAGAAAAAAAAAGTGGGGCGATTTTGAATCATGAACAAGAGATGACAAAATTTTCAGGTGGCAACATTAATTAATCCAGAAATGATGGTCAAGAGATCAAACCAGAGTTCCTCAACAACAACAGCACAATCTGCAAGATTTCTTCGGGTCCTGTAACTCTTGTAAAATTTTTGGAGCTTAGTAGCAGCTGCATGAAGCTCAATAGCAGGTCTGGAAGACAGAAACTTTGCTTGTTCTGGTGGAGGAAATGTAATAGAATCTACTAATTCGTTACCCAATGCATCATTTCCACCATACGGATCAGAAATGCTCCGGTTGATCGTGAAGATTTCCGGTGCTGAAACAGTCGGTTGCAGCTCCAGCTTCCCGGGTTTCTTTTTCTTGAAGCTCATCATGGTCTTTCCAACAGGGACATTTTCTTGCTCATTTTCTGATCCATGAGAGTCCTGCTGCAAATCCCTTTTCTTGAAACTGCTTGTCCTCAATGTCGCCCTTCCTTTCCTCTCATCGAAGTCGACGGATGTCATCAAAACCATCGCAGCCTCTTCTACATAAACGAATTGACCATATTAAAAAAAAATCTCAATAATGAAATTAATGCCTGAAAAAGAAAGGAAGAATCTCACTGAATCAATCTTATTACCTGATAAAACTAAAAAAACCAGAATCTAAAAACACGGTACTAATGGATTAGTATTGATATGTGGAGGTCAGTGTTCTTAACATGACTGAGACCTCCTTTATATATATATATATATTGCAAAACATGTTAGTTTAAGGAGACTGGAAAATCAATGAAGTACATAAGAAACACAGCCAGAAAGATAAGATAGAAAAATGAGAGCCGCTTTTGAAAATCTTTGTCCCCATCAAACCTGGTGCATGTTTTGAATAGGAGAAAAAAATTATACATAAAAACGAGTTGTTTTGAAGATGAAGACTTCAAACTTTCCGAAACATTTTCATCACCCAATTGTACTTTTCTTTGGAAATCAAACACAAAAATAGTAAATTTTGTGGACCTTCCTATTGCTGTTCTGAAAATTAAGATGTTTCCATTTTTTTTTCCTTTGATTTTTCTATGTGAAAGAAAAAAAGAATTAGTCAAATAACCAGCAGCTTGATCTTTTCCAATGTAGACGAGTGTGCGGTTTTTTCGCTTGTCCAAAAAGTAAAGAGACTAAACCTAATTTGGTCGGATTTCGTATATCCTTTCTTATTAACTAATTTATAAATCAAATTTCATTACTTTAATAAAACTTGACTGTTCATCGATGAAATTATTTGAATCATAAACACCAATTTACATGAAAAAAAAATGTACATTTTGCTATGCAAATTTAACAATATATTACAAATTTACCTTTTTTTTTCGTTTTCGATTATAAAATAGGCCTATTCATGAACGAGCTTAACCTAGTTCGGGTCAGACTCATGCAAGAGTATTAACACATTATAGGCTTATCCATACTTAGCTATGAGTAGTTTTTTTTGTTCAAGTCCTTCGATATTTGTAAATAGATAACTTAAGCTTATTTAAACACGTCCATATTATAATTTTATATTTTTAAAATATTTTTAATTTAATTTTTAATAACTAAATATATTTTTTAGTAAGTTCTTTATTAATATCTTTTAAATAAAAATGTACGATACGATTTTTATCATAAAAATATTTCAACAAGTTGACAACTAATAAAATAAAATTATAACTATTATTATAAAATAAAAATTTTGTAATTAAAAAGCTCAACCTATTTTTTAAACGGGCTTTATTTTTTTGCTTAAGTTTATTTTTCGAGTTTAATATCTTTATTTAAATCATCTTATATATCGAATAGAACTTCAAATTTAGACGAATTCTCAACCTTAAACAAGTCCATTATAAAATAAGCATTTAACTTTTAGAAAAGAAATATATATATATGGAAGAGAAAAGGGAGACCCAAGAATATAACAAATTGAAAAGGGAAACTACCGACCAACGACCATACTTTTCGCACGTCAAACACTGCAAAGAAGAATTTGTTGGGGTAGACGTCGTAGTCAAACATAAATTTAGTCATTGTTCATGCATGTGGGACATGCCATAGTCCTTACTTAGGGTTAAAAAAATGCTTATCATGACTACGGGGCATTTTAATTTCTTTCCCTTCAAATTTCTATTTATGTGTGTATATATATATATATATATATATATGTGCTATTATTATTTAATAATTTATATATATAGGTTTGCATGCAAAGAGAGAAGAAATGTGAATTCGAATTTAATTTGATTTACTCGTGTGGATATCTTTAAAAAGTATTATTTAATAAATTTGATATTCAAATTTTAATATTTTTATTTTTTATATTCTTTAATTATGACATTTTTTAATGAAAAAAATCGAAAGAAAAAGAAATGTCATTTCCTTCTTGAACAAGACTCATCTACCAGCACCAAGGAAAAGGTTAATGTGTGTGATTCACGAAAGCTGTCTCTCAGAAAGCTTGAAACATCACTGGCCAAAACTAGCTGAAAATGGAAAACAATTGCTCAAATATTACAAATTTATAATAAGTTCATGTCCCAAACTATTTTTTTCTCGAATTCTTTGCCTTTCTTTTAGTATTATTAGTTTCACATTTTTAGCATTGTTTAAACTATCTATAAATGTAAGAAATCATGGGTTTGAAATATGATAGCGATAAAGTACACAAACTTAACTATAAAAAAAAGGTATGCTCCCTTAAGCTTTGATAATATTGTTAATCAATTTCATAATGAATATTGTTTTATCTACTTTGATTCTCTCAAACAGGCTGATTTTTTTCTCCATGACGACGCGAAAAGTTAAAAATGTTTCTTAGAATGCTAACATCATTTTTTTTTTTTTTTTGCAATTATCTATTTTTAATTTATCTAAGTTAAATTACAAAGAAACTTCAGGTCGGTTTGAAAGTTGAAACTGAGAAAAGGATTTGGTTTTTCACGAGTTTTGATTTAAGACACTAAACACGATATTGAAGAGAATTAAGATTGGACCATCACCAAGTTTATAAATCATTCCTTCAGACTTCGTCGACCCCATTCTCTGGGTCATCGTAATTTTTTCTTTACTTATGTCGGAGAATAGGAGAAAACCGGGAGATGCATGCGAAGCCATTGACAGGGATCTCCGACCAAACAACATTCCTAGAAAAAAAAATAAAAATAAAAACCCTAGAATTTATAAAATATTTTTAAATTAAAAATATTTTAAAAATTGATAATTTTTTAATAAATAATTATTTTTAAAAAATAAAATGCCTCATTATTGTTAATTTTATTTCAATTTTTATATAATTTATTTAATTGAGTTCATCTCACTAAATTTATAAAAACGAAACTCGATCACAAAATATAAATATTATTCGTATCGTGTCATCATTTTTATTACTTTGGATTTTTTTTTATGTGACATTAATTTATTGATTTAATTATAATATTTTATTTATAAATTTGATAAATTTTATTTTTGAATTTATTTAATAATTATATGCAACAAATATTTAAGATAAAGTTGATGGGACATGAACTAACATAACTCTTTCGTAAAATTGATATGAAGTTTGGCGCTAGAGTCAAAAATACTTGTGGATTTTGTGTTCTTGCTCCTAATTACGAAGTAGCTCATCTACGTCACTACATCTCTTTTATTCAAATTATATAGATATTTAGAAAAAAATCATTTATACATTTATTATAAAAATTGTTAATGAATTATTAGAATAAATATTTATCATTTAATTACTACAATATAATTTATAACAAATAATTAATTTTAAAAAAAAAAGCCTAATCATGTAATATAATTTAAAAAAAAAAAAACGTTGATGTGGAATAATTGTTTCCTACGTTCCTTTCTATTAGAAAAGATATTCAGATATTTCTTTGCATTTTCATTGCCATCATTGTACAATTTTGCTTTATGTTCTTACCATTTTGATCGAGGCATACTTTTATAGAATAATAAGGTTTAATAATAATTTATTTAGTTAAAAAACAAACGAAAAATTATTTCATTTATTGTTTGTATTGTTTTTAAATTTCATAAGCAATATATTTATAAATATATATATATATATATATCTTAAAGCTATATTTAAAAGTAAAAAATTAATTTTAAAAAATAAAATATATGGTAATCTCTTAATTCTAACTGTGAAGTTAAAATATTTACTTGTCAATATATTGAAAATAAACTCATTAAAAAAGAAAACTTATTTCATCAAGTCGATGAAGTTTTAAACTTTACAAGATTAGCAAGATGATAAATACCCCTCAAGGTACATCGAAGTTTTAAATGCTTCGCTATTAGTAATCAAAGACTAATTTAGTTAAAATTATGTTTGAAGAATATTTTGTTCATTTTAATTAAAAAGGCTTTAATTTTCAAAAAAAAAAAATCCAAATTTGCAAATTAAAGTAAAAAAAAAAAATTATATTTGATGCATTAATTTTATATAAATCTAAACATTGTCAATGAATTAAATGATATCACTTCATTATAGATAAATTTATTTGTATTTATTCTCAAAAACGTTCTAAAAGGTAACATTATCTAATTCACTAATGTATATAGATATATATATATATATTATCGATATATCAAATATAAATCCAACGTTAAAAGATTAATGTTTTTCTGCATTGACACGTAAAACCTACGTCTTAATCTAAAAATTAGTGAGTCGTTATAACTTTGAATTACAAGAAGCAACGAAAGTCCATTCATTTTGACAAATCTTCTTGCTTCGTAGGCAAAGAAACAATTAATTATGAAAATATGTATTTCCTTCTGAGTCCAAAATGTTTGGTCCTCAATCAACCATTTTACAACTACTTTTCTAGTTTTTAATTATCTATATTTTATCTTTTTTCCCATTAGAAGACATTTTGTAAGCGTAGAATTTAAATCTTTAAAATCTACAACTTATTATTTTATATTGAAATGTCAAATTTATAAGTATAGAATTTAAATTATAAAAATATAATTAATTTATTTTTTAAAATTCAATAAAATAGTATATTAAATATTAAAAAATACTCTAAATTAAAATTAAATATCTTTAATTAATACTTAAAAACACTCTGAACTTTAAAATTTTGGAGACAAAAAACCTTTTAAACGACACCAGCATTATTTTTTTATGCGAAACAAAAGTCAAGATTTGATTTACTTAACATTTTTAATTTAAATTAAAAAAATATCATATAAAATAATTACATCACATTAATTAATTATTTTTATTCCAAATTTGCTAGCTATACACCATTACTATCATATTATTATTTTCTTTGAGATTGCTAATTTAATTTTTAACTCTTATTCTTATTTAATTAACTTATTCAAAAAAAATATTAAATATTAAATATTATAAAACTTGCAATGGTCAGCAGTCTTTTTAAGATCATATGTACTTTCTGAATTGTACTCAGCTTGACATAGCTGTTTTATTGTATCTAAAAGAAAAAAAGGGGTTTACTTTAGAGGAAATCAGATCATCAAAGAAATAAAATTGTACGAACTGTAATTCTATGCGGCCCATAAAATTCAATAAAAATAAAACTGGTGAGGTCTTTGTCCAGTTATGGAAATTGGGAAAACTACGTACAAGAGAAGAAAAACTGATTTTTGAATTAAGGTATTTAAAAGATAAATATTAAATAATTTTAAATTCCAACAGCTTCGTTTACAGAAATTTGGCGATGCTTACTTCAAATTAGACAAATGTTAACAAAACAGATTAAAACAAAGCAGATGAAACTAATTAACTATTCAGAAACCCAATTTTTCTTTCGGGTTTTCATCAAATACCTTCTATACTTTGGTGGTTTTCATAGTTATTCTCTACCCCAAAACTTGACATAGGACATGTTCAAATTACAGAAATATATTTAATTAAAATTACAAATCTATCAACTCAATTAAACTTGAAAAAATTAAAAAAAAAAAACATTAATAATGAAGAAAGCTCAACTGAAGTGAACAAATAAGAAACTCAGATGAAGTGAACAAATAAGTGAAATGTAAAAACTATAATGGAAAAATGGAAGTGGTGATCTATGAAGTGCAAAAAGGTTATTTATACGTGGGAGAAATGTAACTGCAAAAAAAAAGAAATTAAAACCATTAGAAGCATTAATGAATTTCTATGCGATCAAATGAGGAAAAAAAAAGAAAGAAGAAAATAAAAAAAAAAATTATAGAAGTGGAAGAGAGAAATGCCTAAACAAAATTAAATAAATAAATAAGTAATAACTATATTATAATTAAATATGTAATTAAGTAGTAATAATTATGGCTTATTAGGCATGGATATGGTTAGAAATATTTCATTAGAAACCAAGGATTGCATTTATTTACTCAAAATAAGAAGTTGAAATATCTAAATTGCCCCTATTTACTTAAGAATGAAGCTGAAAATATATTATATATTGATATTTTGATTGAATATTGAATATATATAATATAATATAATATAATAAAACATTAAAAAAATTTAAGTCATTAAAAATGTATCTGATAAAAAATAAAAGATAATTAGTAAGATGTAAATAAAAATAATTTAATTGATTATGAAAGCAACATTTAAAGCACAATTAATTAAAACGTAATAATAAAATTAAAAAAGTTAAAATAACTTATTTTAAAATACCAAAATCAACCCTATTTACTCCCAGGACAGTTGAAAATATATTTCAATGAAGTATATGTCTACCTTTTCACTTCTCAGACTTATTAAACCTCAACAAATAAAAAATGACAAATTGTAATTCACAGCTATCTATAATTTATATGCGTTAAATATAAAAATTATTATTTCATACAATGAAATTAATTTTATACTTTACAAGTATTTATTTATTATATTAATTTGACTTTAACAACTCCATCATTTTTCGTCATTTCTAGCAAAAAAAATTTTAAATACAGTAAAACTTCAATAAATAAATGTTTGATAAATTAATAGTCTCTGTTAATTAATAAAATAGTGCAATCTTGAATCAAGACAGTGTATTAAAGTAATAACCTCAGCTAAATGCACAAGATAATAAATTTTTTATATTTTTTTAAAGTTTGAAAAATATAAAATAATAATTTCTATTAAGAATACATAAAAATTCATATAATACTATAAGAAATTTCTCACTTTGACAACTTATACCTTCTCATTTAAGCTGTTTTCAAAATATGCATCCCAAAGTTTTATATATACATATATATAAATCAAATTGAACCTCATCTTTAATTTTTTTTTTTGGAAATGCACACAGCACATTCAGTACATTGATGTATCATAGTAAAAGAAAATAATTATATATATAAAGGAGTAAAGCATAATTTTATTTATAAGTTGATAAATATTAAATTATCAATAAATAAATAAAATTAATAATTTATCAATAATTAAATAGCATCTTTAAAATAATATTTTTTTTCTCGGACTCAAAGATAGAAATATCAATTGGGCTTTTTTTACTTTACCTCGAGCCTAATGCCAGGCACTCATTGGGCCACGCAGCCCAGTTAAAATGACCCAGGTCAGTGTTTCAGTTTAGAATCTGATCGTTCCACGTCATCCGTATGTTGGGGGCCCCACGTAAATCTAGAGCCTCAAAGATGCATTTGCATGCGTGCATTCAGTTAGGAGAGGAAGATCGATCTTTTAAGTTTATGACAATAAGTTCCTAAACTACTCTCAAACTCAAGCTCAGTTAAGATTTCCTGTTGGAAATATTGTTAGATCCAATGTCTGAACCAAAACAACATCCAACAGACCCTCTCTCAGGTACTATTGATTTGGTCTCAGTTTCTTCTTCTCTTCTTCCCTGTTTCTTGTTTTTTTTTTCCCCTTTTAAATGAACTTATTGTGCCTGATTGTTGGACTTTGCCCAAATTTGTGTAAATATATATACTTTGATTTGTGAATATTCATCCTTTTGTAGAAAAAATTGGGGTTTTTATAGTGAAAACCTTAGCTTTCTGGGCTATTCTAATAATCTGTAACTATAATTCTTTCTCTGGGATCTACTATTTCTTTTTGTTCATTAACTTTCTTTTTGGCCAAACATTAATTTTCTTTTACTGGGTGGAAAAGAGGGTACTGATATTTTTAAGAAATGATGAACTTTTTGCTGGTACTAATTTCCATTAAAACAAATGGAGCCTCAATGTGTTTCATCCATGATTTAGGGTTTGGAGGTAAATTAACTGATAATTTAATGGGTTTTTCCTTTTTTTTTTTTTTATATGGAATCCAAAGATGTTAAAGCACCTAATATAATTGAGAGAGGTAAGGAAGAAGTTGAGGCACTAGTCCACCGCCACACTGATAAAAAACCACACCATCACAAAGAAACACATGGAAGGAGTGATGATATCGACGAGGACACCCCTGTCGATGATGTTAAAGGCCCGAATGTGTTTGAAAGAGTGAAGGAAGAAGTGGAGGCCATTGTTGGAGCAATCCATCCTAAGAAAGAATCTAAAGGATCATCATGACTGATCTTCATGGTAAAGAGATGGGTTGAGACTTGAGACTTCTATTATGAGAAAGATATTGTTGAATTTCCTTTCAATGAGGATCGTATCATAGAAGCTAAATTTATATTTTTCATGATGTTTAATTGCTTTGATTTGATTATTCAGCTGAGTTTATTTGAATTGTTCCTTGTTTGCATTTTAGAATTTTATTCTTAGCAACTTGTGTTTGTCCAATTTTATTTTCCTCCCTTCTTCCCCTTTAAGTTAAGAATTCCTTATCTTGATGTTGCCCGATTGTTCTTTGACAGAGTCCATGCAATTCAATTTCCTATACTAATCGTCAGCATCTAACTTATTATCTGAGTAAAAGATTGTATATGACGTAGTTGAAACCTTAACCGATGTCTCAAACTCCCAATCTTAAATAGGGCATGAACTTGTAAAAGTCATATAACATAAGAGCTGATTTTACCGGCGATAAAACATGTTAACATAATTGTGGCAATCTTTTCGCTAGAACTTTTAATAAAATGAATATATTACTCACATATGGAAGATTGGAAATAGAAGATCGGTGATGTGATAGCCTTTTTTCCCCCGCTTCAGTTAGATGGGGCATATTAATCAAGTTGTGGTTACTAACCCTTAGTTATGCATGTCGTAAACTGTCAACTGCATCTTCCTGTTCGATTTGCACTGCAGTTGCAACTCAAAATCTTTCAGATTCCATAAACATGAGTTTATTGATCTTCAATCATTAAGTCAATCCTTTGTTTGGTTATTGTTGCGTATACATGCACTTGAGGACTTATATTCAGTATTAATAAGCTGCAATGTTGAAAATACTGATGTAATTATATAATGGTGACCAACATTTTAGCTCAAATGTTTTGTAGTTATGTGCATTTAGTTTGATACTATTTAATTTCTTTGGTTACGGTCATTTCCAGTGAACTTTTATGCCATGGATTGATATTTCTGCCTTCAAAATGCTCGAGTTAAGACATAAGGCAATATCGCTGGCATTTAGAAATTATCTGTCATCTTGTTTCCATTGATGGATTTGTAGAACACCTGGAATGGTTAAGTGTCTTATAAACAGTTAGGGATGTGATTATTGTCTTTTTGGGTAGTATATTTGTAGTTTTATCGGATCCTTGATTTCTTTGGGAAATTTAACAGTTTTGTACTCTTTGTTGGGAGTTTAGGCCCCCGTCCTAAAGTAAGCATTTTTTTTTTTTTAACAACCGGTAACAAAATGCAGTTAATAGTGCAAACTGGTTAAGAACATCCTCTGCTTCTTTCAACTCGGTAATTAGCAGATCCACTGGATTTTAGTATCGCCTTTTACTAAACAGATCCAGCAAACAACTTATTTATTTGTGTTTGTGTGTGTGTGTGTGCGTGCGTGTGTCTTTAGGTGAAGTTTGCAAATTTATGTTCAAATTGGATTTGGAGCACACCCAGATCAGTTCTTCGTATCAGATGTCTATGGAAAAGCTCATATTTGGAAACACTCACCAGTAATGGTGAAATACAAATTAAAACACTCAGACTATCAACAAAAGAATGATTAAGCTCAGCCTTTCATACCAGTAATGTCAGCTCACTAGCAGCTAATCCAGATTTATCTTTAAGATGGGGGTGAATGAACATATTTTAGAGACTGTATTGTTGTAGAAATAGAATGCATGTTTTTTTTAAATATTCTGAATATGGATGGAATGATGATTGATATCAAAGCCTTTTAATCTTAATTTCCATTCGCTTGGCTTTCGAAATCTGCAAAATGCAAGGTACCATTAGAAACTGCATGGCTTACTTAAAAGCCAAGTATGCTTTCGAGTGTTCTTGGTGAAAATGAATAATAAAGAATTAAGGATTACTCTGAGCTCTGAGCATGGTTATTTTTTTTTCGAACAACTAGAAGTAGATAAAAATAACGATAAACATTTCCTTAACATAATTCCAATCGTTTTGGCGCTTTCGAATTCCATGGACAAGTGGTGTTTAATGCAGGAGGATCTGCAAGAAGCCAAGATGTTTATGAGCCTCTCTCTATACTCTAGTGATATAACTGACAAATCAGCAGTATTCTCTCTCTCAATTTTCTGTAGACCCAAGAATTCATATCATTTTGATACATTTTTATATTTATATCTTATTTATATAATTTTTTGCATCGGATCTAAAATTAATGGGTCTACTTTCTTGCGTATGTGTGTGTATATATATATGTAAAGATAGAGTACGTTAAGAAATCATACCACTGGAGTCAAACAAAAATACACAGAGAACGTAGACGAAAAAATATTTTTGTTCGCCATTGGCAGTGCCTAATTTTATTGATAATAATTTGACGTATTTGTTGAAAGTACCCGGCCCCCCAGGCCGCAGCCTATCATTGTGAGAAAATTTTTTGCCTCGAGCTATAGAAAAAATGGCCTGCATCAGCAGAGCCTATTGCCCCAGAGTATCAGCTAAAGAGTTAGAAAGGTAAACCGAGCAGTGCAATCGAGATTTCCTTATTTTGGAGCTTTGCTTTCCCTGGCTCAGTTTCACAGCTATCACCTCAAAGTTTTTAAGTATTTCGATATAACATTTGAATGAATGTCATCGTCCTTTAAAGATATTTGCATGCTTAGAATGTGCAACATCTGGATATCTAAAAAAAAAGGTATCAGGGACGAACAAAATTTTTAATTGCCATCTTGGCTGATTGTCCAAATGGAATATGAAGATTTGATCAATGGGTACATTAGCCTGTGTGCCTCCCCGCTAACCAACCTGTGAAAAGTTGAACACCCCCCCCCCCACCCGGAGTAGTAATTTTTTAACCAACTCGTTTAAAAATTGCTGCAGTCCTGAATGTCTGAGTCTCAGACATTGACGCTTTTCTTTACATAAATGGGACTCTGCCATGGATTTTCCTACCTTTTAATAGGAATGAAACTATCAAGAGGTAAAAAGGCACTGCAGTAGATAATATGATTTAAATTACAATCATAAATGTATTCTCAATCACATTGCTTAATTCTATTGCAGTTAACATTGCCGTATAGCGACTTTACATTGCAATTTGATCGCAAAGCTATGATTTCTTCTGATTTATAGGTCTCCAAGACCCAAAACATGCAGCTGGTTATCCAGGGCTAATACACCAACTCAAAGAGTTCTGCATTAGTAGATTGATTTGATTTGAAGGGATCGGAGAAAGAGAGAGGTTAGTTTGTGCGGAGAAGCAAAACTGCAAAGAGATCAAGAGGCTAGAAAAGGGGAAAGAGATTGAAACAAATTAATCAAAAAAGGGCTTTCTTGAAGTTGAGTTGTCAAATGAGTAGTGGGAATTGCTGGCGCTTTTAAACGATATGACAGAATCACTTGCTTGCGAAGCAGTGTCTCTCCATGCCAAGAAATACCACAAGTTTTAGCTGTGCTTCTTTTGCTTTGGGAAATGAGAACTTTATCTGCTTGCCAGGCTTTTCTTACCACCTTATCTTCCAACAGTCATGCATGGCCTCTTAAAGTTCTGCAGGTGCTTAATCTCTCCTCTTTCTCTACACACACACATTGCCATCATAATTAGTCAATCAACATCACCCATTTTGAGGTTTGAAGAAATGGAGGGAAGGTTATTTCGTTTTCTGCTAGCTCTTCAAATAGTAAGCTGGTATTCTGCAACAACCAGGCCTTTAACACCAAATGATGGTATTTATGTTCATCAACCAGGTTAGCTAAGCAACTTTTGCCTGCCTTTGGTATCTTATCCGTCATCACCAAAAAGATAATCCACCTTAATTTTTGATTAATGACAGGCCAGAGTTCACAGTCTTTACATGTTGCGGGGTTCAAGCTCAAAAGAAATCTCTTTGCGGGTTTATAAAAGCAAGGAAAGAACGGCTGCCATAAGCAAAGAAGCACATGCTGAAGTGGAGATCAGCAAACCAGGCATATGGTTAGGGTCAAGTCCTCCAAGCTGTGACCGGCAATGTTATGGCTGCACCCCTTGTGAAGCCATTCAAGTGCGTGCTACGGGCAAGAACAGCCATGTGGGTCTGCAGGACGCAAGTTGTGAGCCTGAGAGTTGGAATTGCAAGTGTGGTCCATCCTTTTACACCCCATGAGTTGCCCTGATACAAGCTGCTCATTGATCACTGCTCGGAGTTCACTATATTCTCTTTTTCACTTCGATTAAGTTGAGTTTCTAGCCATTTGTACAAAAACGTTGCAATGCCCTGGTTACTGTATGAACAATTATTTTTAGCTACAGAAATGTGTTTTACTACTTGTGGTTAAACTGTTATAACAGCCTTTGATCTGTTTGAAACAAAACACACTTCTGTTAAGCTGTTTGAAATGTGTGAAGTTTTAGACTATGGTACGGACGACGGGTTGTGAATAATGGTCTAGGGGTTATAGAAAACATTATAAATTATATGTTCTGAACCAAATGATGTACAGACTAGAATGTTTCCAGACTTTGAAACAAATAAGCAAGTCCAACAGGAAGCAAATTGTCGAGGTATTTGTGGGTGAGCAGGTCCCCTAGGTCCTTTGGGATGTAACATAGGAGCTGAGGTCTGCAAGGACGGAACAGGGTCAGAGGGTACCAAAGATGGGTCTTTGACCTCGTTTCGATGCTCAGGTCAATGCTTGGAGGAGTAGCAAAGTTGAGAAACTACCAAGAGAGTAGAGGAGGCCCACCTCGAGCACTCTGGTCTGTCTTCGTATGCCCATTCAGAAGCTCCCTTAGCTCTTACATTACACCCCGAAAGGCCTAGACCACCTGCTCATTCAAACGAACCTCAACATCAATAACTTTTTATTGCTTGATCTATTCAACTGCTCTACTTAAAAACAGATCGCAGCCGAGCTAACAAGGACTGAATTATTAACAGGGAGTGACAGACAATTTAAGGATTCAAATTGCAGTTGCAGACACGATTATCTCTCGGAAAAAAAAAAGGGAAGACCTTTTTCTGTTGCAAATACTGATGAAAACTGCTAGGATGGGAAATGAAAGCAACAGCATCTAACAATATCGAATGCTGTGAGACCAATGGCTACTGAAGGAACAACCTGCAACAGATTGAACTGCAGATTGTGAAAGGTTGCTACACTATTAATTCATCTTCATAGATTAAAAAACATGGGTGATCAAGAATGCTTTGAGATTTAACAATGATAATATTCAAATAATGATTCATCGAATATATACATATATATATATATATACACATTAATTAACAGAGAAATCACATGTTTTACCTGCAAAAGTATCCTGATTTTCTCTACTTGTGTAACCATAGTCTTTTGCCGAGAAGCGGGGATCAACTCCATGACGTAAACAGGAAAAACAATGAATAATTTGAACTTTTCTCATTCTCGTAAGAGTCATTCTCATTGGAAGAACAGATATTAGAACTTTCATTATACATTAATAATTTCTTTCAAGACTATAACGAGTTTAATCACTGTAGATAGACAGCTAACCATTCCACTTTCAATTACTGTAAATATCGGCACTGAAAAAGACTAAAAACCGCAAAAATGCTACCATAACGTCAGAGCAACCTTTAGTTGAATCTTTGATAGTTAATGTAAGGCTTTTTATATTTTTTATTTCTGATAATATTGAAGAACATAACTCAAGCATTGGCTACAGTTCGTGCAAACATGAAGAACGCTTCTAAAATGATTCCCAGAGCCTTCTTCAGATTGATTTAAATCTTTTTTTTGTCCTTTTCAATTATTCAATGTGTAATTCCCCTTTGTTTTTCTCTGAGCTTTGACAGATGACTGCCTCAAAGTGCTATGGGGCGCTTTCTACATGTTCAATCAATCAAGTAAATGACGGAAATCGCAATTTTGGCCCGTTCTTCGCTCAATTATTTGATTTAGGGTTAATTTAAAGTGCCAATTGTTTTGAACTATTGTGCACGAAATGGGAGAGATAAATCTTATCTAATCCCATTTGCCATAATTGACGCTAATGCAAATTAGAGAACAAGTTGATTGCTATAAGTTGGATTGATATAAAAATATATAACTATAAATATTTTTTTAAACAGTAAAATAAGTTTATAAATCAAATCACCTTAAACTTGATTGAAAGGATAAAAATTTGAATCATGAGTTACTCTGATCCATGAACATATTTAAGATCCTCGTTTAATATGTAATTTGCCATAATTATATCATTTCTATTGTATTGATACTTAGAGAATAAAATTTTTCGATTAGTATATCTGTCAAGCAATCTATTGTAATAAACAAACTCCATTAAGAATATTCTAACATTATTTTATTTACCAATAATAAATTATCATGTATCAATAGAATGTCAAATTTATTTTTAAAATTAAAAAATAAAATTTAATTTTAAATTTTTTTAAAAAATTTTTATTTCAAAAAATAAAGTTAAAAAAATCTTTCTCGTATTAATGTGGCACTTATATGTTATATTATTTGACTTTCCCTCCACATGTGACATAAAATCAAGTAAGCTCTTTTTCTTTCTTTTTTTCTCATTGATATTCGAAAGGTAAATTATTTGACGAAATAAAAATTTAAATATACATATTTATAATTTTTTTTATTTTTTTAAATATAAATATGGGAAAAATGATATAATTGTAGAATCAAAGTATTCATCGGTCCTCTTTTTATTTAGGATGCCACCTTCGCGCGGTTGTTTCAGCAAAATTAATACCGAGATTTAGTCAGACAGGGTGTAATATGCTATACTATAGCTATTCATAAAGTCCTGTTGGGTCAATGAAGCATTCAATTGGCAGTAGCATCTTGCCTTGTCTTGTTTTGGTCGTCTCGATAATTTTAAATAAAATATAAAAAATAATTAAAATTTAATGTAAAATATAAAATAATATAAAAAATTATTATAAATACAGTATAAATATACAATTATAATAAAATTTATATATAAAATAAATAATTTATTTATTAAAATTTAAATAAATATATATTATATTTTAAATATAATATAATACGTAAAATTTAATAAATACGATTCTAAAATGCTTTTTTTATTTGTATCTATGTATAACTATAAGTTATTGCATTCATAAATCATTGTCTGTATAAAAGCCTTTCTTTCTTTTACAATTAATCTTATATTTTTTATTCAGTATATCAAATGCCCAAATGAACTAAAATGAAACGACATATCCATCCCTAAGAAAAATATAAAAAAATAATAATCAAATCCAAAATTTAATTAATTTATATTATTATCTTTAAAAAATAATTTATTCCAAAATTCCAACTTACTTTATACTAAACTAAAAATCAAAGCTACGCGGTGTGGTGCATTTGCGTCAATTTCCACGAAAGTCTATTGGCAGATCCGAAGACCTTTTAATTTCAGGAAAATCGTTAAAGAAAGTGAACGAAGGATGTTGCATGGAAATTACTCTCCATTGGACCAACAACAAAATGATATAATAAGAATAAACGAATATAAGCATTCACCACTTTAAAATAAATAAATAAATATTCCAGGTTTAAACTTTCTCCTGTGCCTTAAATTTTTAAAAAGTATATTTAAATATTAATGTAAATTCAATATCAAATTAACATGCAACCAAAATTTACGAGTTGATTAATAGGTCTTTATAATTAAATAACTCCTTATATATATATATATATATATATATAAAAGTTACAACTAGACTTGTTGACTAAAGTTTATTTTTTTTTTAAATATAGTTTTGTAATTTAGATCAACTTGATATAGTTAGAATTATTTTCTAATAAATAAAAAATATTTTATTTAAATTTATTATAAAATATATAAATATTAATAAAAAATAATTTTTTTAATTTGTCTAATAATTCTGAATATTAAAACAGAATTTAACTTGGATTGACTAGGCTTGTGCAAACAATTCCAAAACTTCATTCTCACCGCTAAAACAAGATCTAGTTGATATAATTAATTCACTTTTAACGTGTGCCAGCCATAAAACAAGCATTGCAATTAGGTCGACCCATGCATAATATATAATTTTTAAACTAATTTAAACCCCCCCCCTCTAAAAAAAAAAACTCATCTAATGAAGAATATTACTCATTTTTTAATGCTTGAGATAGTGAGATTTAGTGCTTAATTAGCTTTTAATCAGCCTATATACGCCTTCCCCAACAACAAAAAAAAAAAAGCAAAAACTTTTTATTTGTCAAAATTTTCTACATCAGCACGTTTTATTCATATATGATTGTAGCCAGCTTCCTTTCACATTGTAGATCCAGTATAATGTTGATAGTCATGGAGCCCATAAAACCACTACCAACTTTAATTACTTTTAATTATAGGCCATTTGCACTTTCCTTTTTTAAATATATAGTTTTAGTGTGTGTATGTATATATATATTTGTCTGGTCAATATTTCTTATGCAAAAGTACAATTTTATATGATAAATTATTGCCCCGACTATGAATCAGAAGATTCTAATCTTGCGCGTTGTGGCCGTTTGTTATTTTTTGACGAATTAATCATTAGTATTTTCCATTACGGATAATTATCCGATACGTAATATAGATATTATTATATATGTTAGTAATTCCAATCTAATTAACATGTATATTTGTTGGGAGGGGATTCATTTATATTGATATAAAATTAATTTTGTTTTATATTGTAAATTTTATGCTATTTATATTTTGTTATTTTAATCACTGAATTTCATATTTTATTTGGATAGATAGTACTTATTAAAATGAACTTAATAAGCATACATTAATCAATTATATTTTTATTATAATAGAGCCAAAAACGGAATTATATACATTAATCTATAGGTAAAAAAAAAAGATAATTTTAATAAATAACAGCTACACAAATTTAAGGCATGAAAAGCACAAGGTAAGGTAAGAACAAAATCCTAAAACCGCATTCCCTAACATTTTATCGTCTTTATTATCCTTAACCCCTTTTCTCTCATTTAAACTCTTATCAATTTAAGCATTAGATTATGATACAAAATCTCAATTCCAATTTTTTTTTACTATGATTAACATGTCTAATGAACATCCTCCTCCACAGTTCCTCCTAGCTTTCCAACTACAACAACGAAAACACCGCAACGTATTTAAGTTTAAATTTTATTAATGAGTGTTTAAAAAAATATATATACCAATAACCTAAGTTAGATATTTTTATATTATATATTCAAACATCTTAAAAATAATTGGGTTTTGCGCACTTGATATGCAAGTGAAAAAAGAAATGGTGTGTTTTAAAATTAAAAAGAAATACCTAACGTGTGACTAAAGATATTGTATTTAATTCGTGGGTTTGTGTGTGTGTGTTTTTTTTTTAAATACAAGAGAAACATAAATACATTTAATTATGTATTATTGTTATCATTTAACTGAGTTTGTATTTATTTGATTGTAACACTAAATTTAATTATAAACATTATATCCGTCATATAGTATAAATTAACATGTTGTGTGCGTTATATTTCACTGTTCAAATCAAAATGAATAACTTAATATCTTAATTGCTTTTTTAAAAACATACTAAAATAGCCTAAAAGATCATAAAAGTACAATGCTTCAATTCAAACCTATTTCTTAATCTTAACCACAAAATTAAAAAATAAAAATAAAAATAATAGTTAAGGGAAGCAAAATTCTCCTTGTTATGTAAGTAAGATACACGAAACTTAGATGGTGACCAAGAAATTTTAACTTATTATGAGAAATCAATTATATAAAATATAAAATGAGTTTTAAATACTTCTTTTGGATCAAAGATTCTCTTTCTTTCTTTCTTTTTTTTTTTTTAGAAAAAAAAAAAAGAAGAACATCACTTAATTCATGGTATTAAAAAAATATACCTAACAAATACAATCAAAATGTGAATGGGAAAATAATGGAAACAAATAAAGGGATAAATTAATTTATATTTTTGTCAAACCTGCATCATTTAAGCTGAATAAGTAAATAAATAAATAAATCTATAGCCATGGGAAAGGAATGGGAGAACTTGTCGTGGTGTCCCACATTTTACACATATATATTAGTAAGATTTATTTAATTATTGAAAAATCAATTCAATTTTACAAGTATTCTAAACTTTTAGATAATTTATATTTATTTTATTTCATTTATTATTTTTCATATTTTATTTATATATATATATATCATATTCGTCAAATATCAAATTTTAAGTAAAACAAAGATATCAAACTATTTATTAAATATAAAAATTCTTAACAATTAAATATACATAAAGAAAATGCAATATTTATC